>CM052014.1:26385726-26737337 GCA_028476595.1 Obolodiplosis robiniae | reverse complement strand
GATGTTGAATAATTAGAATACCTCCCCCTCTACAATGAAAACAAAAACAAATTAATCCCAAATTTCACTGTATTCCACTGTATTCACTTTTAAGTTTGTCAAGTAAATATCCTTCCATCGTACAACTCGCATGTTTTTTCCAACATTTTTAATCCTGAATGAGAAATCCTTTCCGTATTTTGACCAAACCAGATTTAAATAAATGGTCTTACTGTAACTACTTACTACTTACTACTAAGTAAAACTAACTTTCCGCACATTTCCTGACAGTGTACGGGTTCACAAGTTATTTTTATTTCTTATCGCATCATCTATGAGAATATGTCACACCAAATTTTAAGTCACTACGATCAGATTTAAGATTAATTGAATGGGTGAGAATGAAAACCGACCTCTTAATTATGTGAAAATTAAAATAAGATTAGAAAAATTGAAAACAAAATTAAGATTGGGAAAAATTTCAAAATAAAAATGTGACCAGGAATTTTTGAAGAGTAAAAATGAGACCGTACAAATTTTGAGGATGCAAATGAGATGTAGAGAATTTCAAAATTTTGAATGTAGAAATGAGACCAGCAAATGTGAGAGCAAAAATGATCCTAGATAATTTGAAGATAAATATGAGACAACCGTTAAAAAAATTCTGGGTCTTTTCTTTATGCCTCCTTTTATTCTGGTATAATTTTAATTCTCATTTTTTTCTCATTTTAAATCTCACAATAGTAAGGGGACGGTTTTCATTCTCACCCATTCAATTAATGAATCAGTCGTGCCATGTTTGCGAATATATTGGTATTTGGTTCAAACTCACCAATAGCGAGACGGGAACTATTAGCCATTGTTGATCTTGAATTTGAATTATTATTACTCTATTATTGAAAAAAAAAAAACAGACTTGGAATATATGCTAGATAATTGTCGTAGTATGCTGGCTTACGCCAGACGATAGTTTTATACATTAATCGTTATATTTTATACTCTTGTTATGTTCCATGTTCATCATCATTACCTAATGCGTACGAGCGTAAATGAGAACAATATATTCACTAGCCTACGTGTGGCCTATGCATTTATTAAGCGTAAGCCAGCACACGGCTATGATGGACAACGATTTGCCAGGACTGAAAAAAACACTACAAAAACTCGTTAAAATATAGATTCCTGTAGTGAAATAAAAGACAGCAACTTTTTTTGTCAAATCCCTACAAACGTTTTCTGAGAGTATTCAGATAGAGACAATTTGAAGATTTTGCTTGAGAATGGTGTTATTTATTTCAAAAATGAACATTATTACATGGAGAAATAAGATTCAAATTCATTTGACGTTTACGTTGAACCTTGAACTTTACACTATTACATTCGAAGAACATAGCTACCGTATAAATGTTTCCCAAATCGTATCGGAATCACATAAAATTTTGTATGACTCATTTTTTAACATAAAAAAAATATTCTGAAAGTTTCATTTCGATACAATGTGAACTAAAGATATTCGCCATACAAATTTTTCGTTTCGACCTCGAAAAGACTCCGAAAATCGAAACTTTTGTAGGGAAGGTAGTAATAAATCTAATCGGAATGACTTGAAATTGGTTGCATAACTTATTTTTTTCATAAATAAATAATATTCTGAAATTTGCATTATGATACAATGCGAACTAGACATAGTCCACATACAAATGTTTCTTAATTATATTGAAAAACAGCCCATTTTTTGATTCGACTCCACTAGAGCTACCCGAAAAAATTATCCGATTAGGCTGAACTGGGCTACTAATGAAGTTCAATGCGTGTGTACATTTTTGATTAATTTTAATCTCAATTTTTTGAGTTATCGTGGTAACAAATTTTTGCGTACAACGGACAATGGTCAACGTACCAAACACGGATAAAAATGTGCGAAAAAGTAATAAAAGAGAACGACTGGATGCTTTTTATGGATTTGTCATAAAAACGACGTTCTAAGCTATTGATAAAGCCATATATAAAGCCAATTGAGTGAAAAACGGCCCAATATCGATACACGCGGACCATGTCATTGAAAGAATTCTTTCATTCTCATATTCCTCAATAATTTCCTAATCAAAAACAAAAAACCATTTCCATACCTGTCCACCCTGTTCTTGGACCCTGAACCTGATGAAAACATAATCTAACTTTTTGACGAAAATACTACTTATTTACTAACAAACAATGTATATAAATATTTTCCTACAGTTATTTAGAGCAGCAACTGGCAAAATAACAATAACACACTATTTTATCCAAGAAGTTTAGCAACTTCAAGTTAATGTTTGTGCTATATTTTAATGAACCAGTATTCAAAAAAGCGGCTTGTTACTTGCATCATGTTGAAATCTGTGTTCAATTATTAGTGCGGAACAGTTAATTCGACATTTAGATAGTGAAAATTGATAATTTTGAATCACAAGCAAATGACGAGAGGCATAAGTTGGTGCAATTAGTGGACTACATCCAAAATATTAAGAGGAAATAATTGGAAAATTACGCTTTTTTGCGAAATCCGTTTGAAATTTTGGATGTCCTTTGCAATTCGTTGATTTAATGAATGACAAAATCTTTGGATTTCTTCTTTCCAGAAAAAATTATCCAACGACGACGACTAGTTATGTAGAAAATAAAATATTTCTTTTATTCACTGTGAAACATAAATTTTATTATAAGACTAAAATAAACATACTACAAGTGAAATAAACAAACTTATAAAATATAATAATAGTGGTGAATGGAGTCATGTCGCACAGAATTAATTAGTTCCTGCCTGATTTTCAGGTCTTTCATTAGCCTTTTGCGTTCCAAATTTGGATAGCTTCTTTCTCTATACATTTTTTTATGGAATATCAATCCATTTTAACATATTTATTTCCATCCAATTTTGATATATAAGGGAAAATTTTGCGAATTTTTCAATTAATCTCGACTTTGTGCAAGATAAAAAAAAATTCAATATTTTATTTTCCAATCGAAGTTTCTTGCTATTTCACTTGTAATCGATTTACATGTTGTTGTTTTTTTAGAGAAAAACAGGACAAAAAATACATATTTAAGTCGTGTTAGACGATAATTGTTAAGTAAATTAGACCGCACTTTATGTAATCTACTTAATAAATGAAATATTTGAACGAACGAAATTCATTTTGACACAATAAATGTCTAGCTACCGCATCAAATACGAATCATGTAAGTATTGTATGTTTTGACAATCTTGTCAATGCTTGAATTGAAGGATAACCTCAAAAATTGCTGTCAAAACAAAAGCACACGGCCACTCGTTTGTTCAATGAAAATTTACATCATTTGTAATATTATACATTTTCAATTATTTTGAGTCATGGACGGGATTTGCCGAGTGAAGCCTGAGTGAGTAAATTAATCGGTATTTTCTGACTTAAAATGTTCATGTTGAATATTTTACTTTGATTAGATTCATTGTAGTGAAAATTGTGACGACTGGTGAAGAAATAGATTGTGCGCCGACTGAAAAGACTGAAAATGGCGCTGGAGAAGGACCACTCAAGAAAAAGCCACGTCTAAGCAATCGGGAATATAAAAAACTGATGAAAGGACAGAATAAAGTAAAATGTTTTCTTCGGCTAATGTTATCCTATTGAAATTAAATTAAGTGTTTATTATCAACAAGCAATTTTAGTTCAGTAATTTTTGTGAATTCTATTTTAGGCACGACCACTTCCTTTCAAAGTGAATAGAGATGATAATCTGTGTAGATCGCTGTACAATGGTCCGAACAGCTTCGAAAAATGCCCATATGAAAAATGCAAATTCATCCATGACATCGATCGGTATTTTGCTGAAAAGCCAGAAGATATAGCGCCCACTTGTCCAGTATATTCCACAAATGGATTTTGCCCTCGTGGCTTAACCTGCCGATTTGCGACAAACCACCTGGATGAGTATCGAAATAATTGTAAACAAGATTGGTATGTCGAGACAATCGATGAAGTGAATCTTATGAAACCAGGTAGGATATTTATTAAGAAGGTATCAAATTGGAAACTAAAGTTGAGACTCAAGTCAAACATTGTCTAATGCCTTTCCAGAACTCTTGACTTTGTTACGTAAAAAAACGTATAACTTCGATTTATCCAAGGAAATCGTAAAGAAATATAGAAAAGAGCGGGCTGATGGTACCCCCAAAGAGACAAATGAATTTAATTGCGTCGAAAGTGAAGATACAGATCAGACAGACAGTGCTGATGCCAGCATTAATGAAACTAAGGCCAATAAAAAATTAGGCTTTTCATCCGACAACGACGTTATAAAAGTACGTCCAGAAGAAAGACGAAAAGTTGACTTCCGCAACAAATTAGTGCTGAGTCCATTGACGACTGTTGGGAATTTGCCATTCCGTCGCATCTGCAAAGAATATGGTGCGGATATTACATGTGGAGAGATGGCTTGCGTGGTTCCTATTTTGAATGGCGCACCACAGGAGTGGGCCTTGGTTCGGCGACACACATCCGAAGATGTATTTGGTGTGCAATTGTGTGGTAACAATGCGGATTTGATATCCTATGCATCTCAGTTGTTAAATGAAAACTGTGACATCGATTATATTGACTTGAATATTGGTTGCCCGATTGATTTGATTTACAGGTAGATTTTGCTTTAATGTCCTCCCAACAAACATTAATGTAACACTTCAAAGTTCATTTTAACGTAGAAATAAGTAACGTTCTTACTCATTTTGGGGATGTATTTGACCGTGGTTTCACCCATTCCTACCGACAAAATTGGATGAAGTTCAAATGTCGTCCAACCGCATGCCACACCCGAATTAATTCCAATTATGACGGTAGATAATTTAGTATGATTCAAAATTAATATTGTTGACCATTTCTTTTTTTATGGATTTTGTGATATACTTCACATATTATATGTGTTAATATTTATTTAATAATCAATTTCGTGCATAATCAGTGAATTGATTGAGTCAGTTTAATGGTGTTTGGTAAGTTAACTCACAATTGTATTCGTAAGGCGTGTAGCAGCAAAATATTTGGCAGTGACATTTTGACAAAGTTTCAGTGTTCGCCAGAGAGTAAAAGCAAAAGTTCACAACATTTCGGTCTATTGTTTAAATTCACAAGAGCATAATATTTTAAAATTCAAAATCATCGAAATCTCATTTCGCCTCATTTAGTTGTTTGGTTGAATCAAACTACGGGATTTTAAGCCACAGATATATTTACACTCTGAATGAGTCGCATTGTCATCATCTTTGTTGACATCTAGATTGGCAAATAACTGGAAAATTTTATCATGGAGTTAGCATTGTTGACATTGGTGTTCTTCCGCTCAAGAAAAAGCTGACTTTCGATAACCGATGATTTTTGAGATTGTGGCATAACGTTTTACATCGAACTCATCAGAAGTAGCTGTGATTTCGAAGAGGTATGTTGCTCTTTTGGGCTTATTTTGTGTGTTCTTGTGCATAACTTGATTTTAATTCCAATTATTTCAGATTTACTCGATATATTAGCGTTTAATTCGAAGTGATCAATCGCTTGCATTGTTCTCCCCTTATTGAATTTGATCATCGATTGCAACTTATTTCAATTGTTCTGCTTTTTTTTTTAATGATAGATTCACCATGACGAATAGGAATCGGCCCAAAATCAATACTGGTGTGCCGAGAAATAAAGCAAAAAGAGCAGAAAATTCAAAAAATGAAGAAGTTATCATCGAATTCCGTATTCGGACCTGAGAATTCAGAAGCAGTCACAAAACACTTTTTCATGAAATGCTTTGATGCCACACAAATATCGTATCTTGCTTCGTTGGTGCTGCTGTACAAAGTAAACGAAGCAGCAGATATAAACGAGGCCGGCTTCTTCATCGACAATCACGGAAGAAATGCAATCCATGACTGTTTCACCGCTGTGACCGAGAGAAACATTCAAAATCTAGCTAAATCCCAAATGCCAGATGGATTTAAAACAATGTGTGTAAAGCTTATATACCAGCCGAATTTCAATTTAAATGGCCAAACCGGCATCTGATGTGAAACGCACACGAATATTTGCTCATCATGAATTTGTGCAATCATGGTTGCGGTACAAAATAATTCCGGTATTCAATGACAAATCAACCAAACCAATACCACCAAATGTGAAGAAATTTACCGTTATTCCCATGTGTATCATCAAGATTTGGTCAACCTTTTGGGCCAATCGAAAGTAGTGCCAGATGCATTTGAAGGTCGGCACGGACAGCATAGTGCGTGGAGCCGTTAATATTATAAGACTCAGAAAGATGAAGCATGGAATATTCTGTTCGATATGGATAAAATAAATCGAATAAAAAAACCTAATCAATGATTCCACCACATGATAGTCATATACAGCGTTCCCGCTTCGGTATTATTTGATACACCAAAGCGAGATAATACGAATGAGGAATTGAATCGCGAAAGGCATACAAATATATAATTTCAATTGATCCCGGTATGAAGACATACTTAGCTGAAAATCGTCGAAATATCACAACTTTTTTTTTTTATAAAATCAATGCTCATTTATTGATTGTTTTTGTTCTTTTGATGGAAAACTTCAAGATATCTGCGAAGATATATTTTTGGTGTGCCAAGCAAGGTATCAGAGACCAAATTGCGACGCGTATGACAACTGCTTTTACGAGAAGAGAGGACTTATACCGTCAAAATTATCCATCCATGCCATCACCGCGAGGATCTGGATGGAAAAATCAAATGAAGCATCGATTAACTATGTTGATGGATGGAATGGCTGCATAAGCTCGGCGGCGATATGTTCGCCTTTCTTTTGACAAATATATCGAATCACAACGGGAAAAGATTGATTAGCAGGAATGTTGACAAAGAATGATCCATCGCTTCTCACCATCGGAGGAGTGGAAATGGCACCCAATTCGCCAAATGACATCAAAAAGGAAACACGTTTCCCAGGTACACGGCATATTGAATGCAGCGTCAAAAAACTTGGTCATTCAGATGTGGTCGAAGTAAATGAAGATGTCACGTCTCAAACGTGTGCAAATTGCTTCAAGAAATTCCCGCAAAACACCATATAATATCGATTCAATGTGTGCAAGGAATGCACACGAGATGCTGCACTTCCACCGGAAATTTCAGCACTGATGTCACTACAACCACTAAATGTAACGAAAAAGAGCCAACGACGCACAAATCTAGATTCACGTGTTAAAAGTCTGATGGCGAGTTAATTACAAAGCTTGTATTTTATTGCTTTGTAGATAGTGTATGTATATTTACATACGTATCAGTACAGATTTGATTTGCAGGTAAGTGTCATTTTATCAATCGGGCAGAAATTTGGGTGTGGCGTATGGTTGGGTGACACCCAAATATCATCCTTTTTCGACGGTAGGAATGAGTGAAACTACGAGCAAATCCGCAATTTAATTAAACGCTATATGTGGCCGGAAACGCCTCTTTTTTAATTAACATGTGTTACTTTGTTCGAAATTGTTTATTTCCAGCCAAGGTGCAGGCAGTGCTCTGATTCGTCGAACAAATATCCTTGAGTCCATTGTACGTAGTTGTTCGGAAGTCTTGAACGGCACACCATTCACTGTAAAAACTCGAACTGGAATATACACGAATAAGAACGTGGCTCATGAATTAGCACCAAAATTGGAGAGTTGGGGGGCCTCAGCTGTGACAATTCATGGCCGTTCACGAGAACAACGTTACACAAAGAGTTCTGACTGGCAATATATCGAACAATGTGCTCAACAGATGAAATCAATTCCAATTATCGGAAATGGTGATATCCTCAGCTATGAAGACTTTAATGAGGCTAAAAAAACCGCTTCGACTGTGTCAAGCGTGATGATTGGCCGAGGTGCTCTTTATAAACCATGGATTTTCCAAGAAATCAAGGAGCAGAGACATATTGATATGTCAAGCAGCGAACGATTCGAGATTATGAGGAAATATGTGCACTATGGCCTAGATCATTGGGGATCGGACACAAAAGGCGTTGAAAATACGAGAAGGTTTGAGATTTCATTCTGATGTTCTTTCGCATGCTTGCAAATGGATTCCATTCAAAACTGGTATTACATTATATCAATTTTTTTCCAAACAGATTCTTGCTTGAGTGGCAATCATTCCTGCACAGATATGTTCCTCATGGAATATTAGAAAATCCGCCACAGAAAATTAATCAACGTCCCATCACTTTCCAAGGCAGAGATGAAATGGAAACACTGATGGCCTCAAGTAACTGCGCCGACTGGGTCAAGATAAGTGAAATGCTTTTGGGAAAAGTTCCGGATGGATATAATTTCGTACCGAAGCACAAAGCCAATTCTTACATTGAAGCTAATGGTTAATATTTAAGTTCTATTTTAAGACCATTTTCAAACTCCAAATAGAATTATTGAATAATATGCAAAAAATACAATTCAAGATTTTATTTTAAATTCGCATTAAAAATCTATGTAATTTGTTCTTTCTTCAAAAAGCGAGTCTCTTATTTAATTCAGGTAGCTCAAAACTTCGTCAACGTCATTGTTGGATCCTAAGAAATATTATTTATTTTAGAATAGCTTTGCTAGAATGAAATAATAAATTTTCAATTTTCAAACCATCTACCTAGAAAAATGGGGCTACGCTGATGAATAGATTCAGGTACTACATCTAAAATGGGCTTTGTACCGGTGCTCGCCTTTCCACCAGCCTGCTCGATTAAATATGCCATTGGGTTACACTCGTACAATAAACGCAACTGAAAGATGACAGTAAAATGACACATTATTCACATCAAAATATTGGATATATAATTTATATTAATTAGTTCAAAATTATTTACCTTTCCTGACGGATTCTGTGATGTGGCTGGGTAGAGGAAGATGCCTCCATATTTAATAGTACGATGAACGTCAGCTACCATACTCCCAACGTATCTGGCACCATATGGCTTTCCATTGGCCGGATCCTTTTTAGCGTCGATATATTTTTTAATCGGATCATCCCATAAGTACTGATAACCCTCGTTAATTGAGTAGATTTTTCCTTGTTGCGGTACTCGCATGTTAACGTCAGTCAGAATAAATTCACCGATACTTGGATCGTATGTAAAGCCATTCACTCCATTTCCCAAACTTAACACAATCATGGTGGCTGATCCATAAAGTGCATAGCCAGCTGCCACCATATTCCGTCCTGGTTGTAGAACATCTGCGAGATTCGGCGCTTCATCTGAAGTTTTTCTAATGAAGAGATTTCGATTATCATATTGAGTGAATTACTTAAACACTTTTCAAAACAAATCTACTGATTAAGTGAGAAAACATGCTATTGACAAAATGTTAACAGAGTAAAAGAACGTTAAGAACGAAATCATAAAACGTCATTGTTTTCTCCTTGAAATTAAGCATTTCACCTGTAGATAGCAAAAATGCTTCCAATTGATACTAAACAGTCAATATTCGATGAACCGTCCAGTGGATCGAAACAAACGATGTATTTTCCTTGCTTATCAGCATCAATTTCAATTACGTTCGTATTTTCTTCTGAGACTAACAAACAAGTTGTGTACGACGACTGAAGCATATTGATAAACAGCTCATTTGATAAAACATCCAACTTTTTGACTTCTTCACCCTGAACATTGGTGTCACCAGATATTCCATGCCTACAAAAACATGTTTTTGTATTGAGTAAATGTTCAAAAATACATCAATAATAAATACAATTAATCATATGGCTTACTAACAATTGAGCGATGCCAGCTTTTCGAACGGCCGAACTGACTGCCTTAATAGCTGTTTGGAGGCAATTTAATAATTGCGATAAGTCCCCAGTGGCATTTCTGAATTTTTTCTGTTCAGCCAAAACAAATCGAGTTAAAGTCATTGCATTTGAATCAAATGGAGCACCTTGCTGCGTCATCTTGGTTATAAACTGGAGCAATATTTTTGATTTATAAAACAATTATCGGGATATATTATAAATTAACAGGAAGAGACTTCAAAATCACTTGTTTGGTACGAAATGCGGTTCTTTAAGACAGTTTAAAAAAAGAAAGAGAATGAAAACCAGTTCAACCGACGTAAATATCAATCAACTCAACCAGTATTACAAATACGAACAACACAAGTCATGTATATAAAATGTCCCACCCCACCACACGCGAGAGCACAGCTGATAAGCTTAACGTTGATCGCTGTTTTCTCTTTGGCTTATGAAATTAATAGACGCATAAAAAAACGTCACACTTACAAGTGAATCAGTATTTAGAGCAAATATTATTTATTCAAATCAAGATTAAACGTGCATAAAACGGAAATTTGGTCGAATAATAAGAATTTCGAGTTCACGAATTTGTGAAAATGGTCAAATTTTACTCTTTATGCTTCATAAAACAATGGATTTGAATTGATGAACTGTTAAAATATATTATTATTTCAATTTTTTTTCTAGCAAATACGTTTATTTAATAACAACCAATCGCAATTTTATGCTTAATATTTGGAATCATCAAAATTCCTGGGAAGGTGTAAATTTGTTAAGGATAATTTATTTATTTATTTATTTTCTACGGATTATCGAATGTAAACTGTTCAGATACCGAACATGTGAAAATTAACTGACTATCAACAGTGTTTGTATTTAACACAATTTATAGCTCCTGCACAATAGTGCCGAAGTACGATTACAACTGAATGGTCATCTCCTCATAATATTGTATGCTTTTAAGCGAATTACTGGATATTTTTGGAAGGATGACGAGTATTTGCTATACTTCTTTGTTTTTGAAATCAAATGGTCACTAATTTCAGACGCTTCTCCTAGGGGAATTACACGATTTGTTCAATCACAAAATCTATTACTTCTTATATCTAGTATAATCTATGTCAATTCAAATCTAAATCCAAATATTCCACAAAATCTGTATTATTTAGACATAATCACCAAGTACGAATATTTTGGATTCTGTTGAATATTTGACTATAATACTAGCATAGCAAATAGTGTTACAAAATTCAACCCCCGGTTAAGGTGGGTTTCAGTGGATCTTCGGCATGGACCAGACCAGTTCCCGGAGGAAGTGTGATCAATCTTGAGAATCCACTAAATCTTCGCGAACCGATCGATCTTGAGGATCCAATTCTAGAAGTTGGTCCGAAATATTGTCAAATTAAAAAAAAAAAAAAACAGATCTGCACATCTGTTATATCTGCAAGATGTGGTCATTAATCGATTCATATCTGTTAAATCATGAATGGGAAAAGGAATTCGTTCTTATTTGTAAGTTTTTAAAGTGTGCTTTTCCCCTAGCACTTCTCTCATATGTATAAAGATAAAATAGACAAGTGACGCTGTTTACTTTTGAGTTTGTATATGCGCGATCATCGATGAGCCATAGCTTTGAATGTAGAGTGGGTTTAGCTGCGGAGCCCATCAAGCTATGTAAAAATAAGTATTCGTCGAAATGCCAGCAGATATGCAAATAGCCTCAAATAATTTGAATAAAACTCTCTTTTTAAGGTGAACTAAAGTTTGTTTATTGCAGAATTTCTTCATTCACATCAAAAACGTTCAAAGGCAAATTATTAATGACAAACTGTAATTATAATCAATAAAGAACCATTGTGAGCTGTGATGTTGCAACCTAGGTTTCAATAAATATTACCAACAGCTCACTGCAATACTTAAGTGGTGACAAATTATTTTCATATTTTAAAACAAGTCAAAATATTTACAATCAGTAAGGAATGCTGTCAGAATAAAAAAGGAATGTGCAGTTTATCACCTCAATTGTGCATGTGAATCTATTTCGGTTCGGTTTGTTTTTGTTCCGCTGGATCAGCGATAGCAAAGTCACGATTGCACGTGAATGATATGGTCATTGCGTATCTATAAATTTGCGAGATAAGATTTCAATGAATTTTATAGTTGAATAAATTAAACCCAAATAAAAAAAATGGTTCTGTGCAATCAAAATTCGATTGATACCTTATTCCCTGAGTAACTTTTTCAATATGATGGACATTTTCCGCGCCCGATGTAAATACGGTAACGCGTCCTTTTTTTGGTTCAATCGAAGAATAGGTTGTACGATTGTCAGCTTTATTTTCATCGATAAATATAAATCGGCCACCCTCAAAGTCGCGATGATACTCGTTCAAATACAGAAGACTAGTATAATGGAACGAGCTGTAGGTTTCCTGTAATAACCATCATAATGTTTTGATACAGGGAAAGATAATTTTGTCCGATTCAGATACATTTAGATTACTCACTTTATCGACGTGTGGATGCCAATATTCATCGTGGACCGTCCTTGCCGTTTGGTTGTCAATGCGGGAAATAAATGTGGGATGAGTGAGATAAATTGCATCCATATCTATAGCAAACCTATCCGAAATCGCTTTAGCTATTTTCATGCGAATGATCTAAACAGATAAAATCAATTTCAATGACCATAAAAAAGGCAAGAGCATGACATATTTTACTAACTTTATAAGCTTTTAGCGCATCTTCATTTAAAAACCCCTTTGCCTCCGGCAATGAGTAGATGTTGACAAAGCTATTGCCTTTTGACAATGCTCCCGAATGTAGGTCCAGAATGGATACACCTCCATCACCGCCGCCAAAAGATAAGCCTTTCTTTGCAAGATCCAATAGCAAACTTACCTCTTCTTCAGTGGTCAAGCTATCGGTTACAAATCGACCACATGTTTCGGGTATGCATGTTATATACCCAGCGATTTCATTCAAGTAATCGGATGAACAATCAACATTTTGGGACCGGAGAATAATCGACTCTCGACGTGTCGCAAATTTACGCTCTTTGTCTTTGTTTGACGTGAAATATGCGATGACTAAAACTGCAGCAACGATAACTAGTCGAGTCCATATTCGGTAGCTACTCAAACGAGCCGCAGGCTTTTTTCTGTAAAAGGAAATATTTTTTTCATTTATTTTCTCAATGGAATTGAATTTGAAACCAAATAAAATGAAATCAAAATAAATTCGATTATCGATTAAAACTCAATACTCACTGTCTTCGCTGTTTCGAATTCTCTTCACCATTCTCAGTTACATCCTTTTTCACGACTTCTACTCCGCCATCGTTCAATTTTTCCGATTTCTTTCTTTGAAGAACATTTGATTTATTTTCGGGAGCCATTTCAGAATAACTATTAGTATATTTTTAGCTTACACTAATAATTATTTGATTAAAATATTATTCTACAGCAAAAAACGAGAAGTCTTCTAGAACGGAGCTCCTCTAGAAATGTCAATAGATGAAGAGGTATGAGACAGAATAGTTTTGCGTGACCGGCGCATTCCATCAGCATTGAAAACGTTTACAAGTGTCAACTGTCATTTGTTCATTTTTCACTCGAAAGAGCGAAAATTGCATTTCAATTGCAACAGCAGACTTCACATGGAAAAATGAGGGCAATTTTTAAAAATTGAAACGAGTTTTTGGATTTTTCTAAGCAGTAACAAGAAATATACAAATAACAATGGAGTTTGAAGACCCTCTGCGCGTGAAATGGTGAACTAAATGAAACAACAAAATTGCTGAACAGTGAAAATCAGCTGTGACAACTGACTCATACGTCAAAAAACTATTGTCTCTTCATTGAAATTCCAAACAAATACTAATTCAATCGAATTGGAATAAAAATTTTTGTTGTTGACATTTTCGCTTGCAATTCAATGAGTTTGCCTTAAAAATTGTATACTTAAATTAAGTTGAAAATGTCTGCAAATACAACAAATGTAAGTGACATTGATCGATCTGTGTAAAAATTCTCCTTTCATATTTTTCTGTTATCATTGCAGACAGTAGAAAATGAAAGTTCAGATGAAGAAGAGGTCGAGCCAAAGTTAAAGTTTGTTCGAATATCGAATGACTTGAAAAAAATTCTAAGCAAAGATGCTGTCAGTTGCATTGCTGTTCACTCGAAGGTAAACGAAAATTAATATGGCTCAACACACTGAAATAATGAAACATACATTATTTATGGTTTAGTTTTTGTGTATCGGAACGCATTGGGGTGCGGTGCATTTGCTGGATCATCAAGGAAATACTGTGGATAATCCACTAAATAATGCACAAGATTTTCCAGCACACATGGTGTCTGTGAACCAAATTACGATTGACAATAAAGGCGAATACATTGGTACATGTTCAGATGATGGAGTTGTTGTGATCAACGGTTTCTACACGGACGAAAATAATCATAAAATGAAATTCGGAAGAGCTGTCAAAACGATAGCCTTGGATCCAGTGTACTACAAATCTGGATCGACACGGCGATTCATCATTGGAGATAATAAATTGACGTTACACGAAAAAACATTTCTCAAAGGAATGAAGCAAACGATTCTGTGCGAAGCTGAAGGTGTTGTATCAGCCATTGCATGGACGGATCACTTTGTGGCATGGGCAAGTGCGATTGGTGTACGTGTCTATGATTTAAATGAAAAATGTTCACTCGGCTTAATCAAGTGGGAAGAACCAAAAGACTTGTTGCTCAACGATTTTCGATGTAATTTGAAATGGTCGAATTCAACAACTCTACTTATCGGATGGGTGGATATCGTGAGGATTTGTGTGATTCGCAAAAGGAATTCCATTGAAGTGTCGACAAGAGGACTGCCTGATTATATTGTCGATCCAAGTAAGTTCCATCCAATAAATTGTTCTATTTCAATTTTTGTTCAATTATTTTTATTTAAGTTTCCACATTTCAAATGGATTGCTATGTTTGCGGTCTTGGACCTCTCGAAAGAGAGCAGCTAGTTGTTTTAGGCTATCCCAAAGAAACAGATCGAGAAACAAATAAAGCATTACGTCCAAACTTATGTGTCATTCAATACAAGAGTCACGATTATGAAGAAATCTGCACCAATAGCTTATCGTTGAGGGGGTGAGTTGCTTGATAACATTTCATCGCAAACAAAATATTTGTGTGTTCATTCACGATTTAGATATGCAGAATACAAGGTCAACGATTACCATTTGGATACATTGATTGAGGAGAATCAATATTTCATTGTGTCTCCGAAGGACATAGTCGTGGCAAGGTTGTACGAACATGATGAACGAGTAAAATGGTTTATCGAACATGAGTAAGTCAGACATAATAATACGTTTCACTGTGCAAAATATATATACTAGATTGTAAACCGACGCTTTGTGTTGTTTCATTTGACAGTCAAATGTAAGGTTAGGGCATTTTTGACAGATGTCAACTAAAAGTCAAAATTAATTTTGTGATTTTAGTTGTGACTTTGAAAAAATGATTTTGTACCGAAAAAGACCTTTAATTGTGAATATTTTAACATGTGGAATTGCTTTTATAATCGGTTGCACAATCACGTTGTCTTTGGTCAATGTAAAGAACTGCCAATCTGAATTTGAGCGTCTCAGTTTAACGAGCCACCGAAATATTTCAGAAAGCTCAATATTTCTTGTGATTGTAATTTTATCAGCACCGAAAAATACGAACCAACGTGATTTCATTCGCCAAACGTGGCTGAACTTGAAGCCCAAGGACGATGACCCTTCGAATAGCTATTTCGATTCACATGCACCAAACTTTGACCAAAATGAATTTTTAGTGCAAGACAAACTTTACCAACAGCAATCTGCTCTCGAACGTTTCAAATATAAAATGTCAAAGTCGCGATTCAAACCACTTCAGAAAGATTTAGATATTAAAGTTCTGCACTATTTTGCCATTGGTAGCGAGAGTTTGCCATTTTTCGTATTAAACGAACTTACCAAAGAACATGCTAAACATAATGACTTGCTTTTACTAAATGATTTGAGTGATTCTTATTCAAATCTTACACTGAAAGTCTTAAAGACCATCGAAAGAATTGGTAATATTCAGTCATTCAAGTTTCTTCTGAAAGTAGATGATGATACTTACGTCAAACTAGATTATTTATTAGAAGATTTACATGAATATGACAAGTCAATAAATCGAAAGCAATCCACCGCGAATTTGGTAAAACCTGAATTGTATTGGGGATATTTCAATGGTCGTGCAAAGATAAAAAATCGGGGCCAGTGGAAAGAGACAAATTTCAATCTTTGCGAACGATATCTGCCCTATGCTCTCGGTGGTGGATATGTTATTTCACAAAATCTAGTGCATCATATCGCTCAGAATCATCGAGCCTTGTCGCGTTATGTTAGTGAGGACATTTCAATGGGTTTTTGGCTTAGTCCGCTCCGCAATGTATATCGAAAGCATGATGTTCGATTTGACACTGCATATATGCCGCGCAAATGTCAGAGCTACCATATTGTCTTGCACAAACGCACTTTTCAAAATATGAGAGATTTATATCGAGGATTTTTGTGCACATTCAAACAATCCAATGACACAAGCGTGCGACGGCCAGCTGAATACTTTTATGATTGGAGCAATCCTCAACCGCATTGCTGTGATACACTTGTGGATCAGATTTGATTGAAATTCATAGAATGAAGTCAGTCCCTTTAAGAACGTCTGTAGAACATAAACTAAATATGAAAAGTAGCCTTAAGGAGATCATAGTTATGTAAAGTGTGAAGTCGAGATCAGTGATGTGTTCAAATGTTGGAATACTCAATGTAATTTATGCATTAAGATTTCATTGAAAAATACCAATTTATAATTAATTTGCATTTTCAGAAAATTCCAACAAGCAATGCAAGTGATATCTGAATATGGTGGCAAGTATTCGTTGGTTAGTGTGGCAAGATTGTATTTGGATCATTTATTGGAGCAAAAAAAGTATGATGAGGCGGCGAAATTGTGTCAACAGGCGTTCGGCAACGATAAAGTATTATGGGAAGAGGAAGTCTTTAAATTTGTCAAAGTTCAAAAACTCCGGTGAGATGAAAATAATCGAACATTTTATCAAATCAAAATTCATATTATATGAAGGATGTCCATTGACATAATTGAATATAATATAATTCCATCCGATTTTATGCTAATCATTTGCAATTCGTTAAATTGCTTCGATTGGATTCATTGAATGGCTTTTGGTGAATTTAATTTACTTATCATAAATCAAAATTAAATTTTGTACGGAGTTTGCAACAGCTTTTACCAGTTCTATACTGGTACAATTCATATGAAACTATCAGTTAAATAAAATGTACAAGGGGTGTACTTGTAGAGCAAAACAATAATTGTTATCGCAAATTCTATTTGCACATTTTGTTTACGTTTTAGATCTGTTAGTCGATATATTCCTCGTGGAAATGATTGCAAGCTGAAACCACATGTTTACGAGATGATTCTGTATGAATATCTGCAATTCGATCCACCAGGGTTTCTAGTTCTGATTAAAGAATGGGATCCCTCACTTTACAATACATCAGCCGTTATAAATGCGGTGCATGAGCAGTTCGATGAGCGTGATAAAAATATTCTATTGGAGTCGTTGGCGCTTCTCTATTCATACGAACGTAAATACGAAAAGGCATTGACAATGTATTTGAAGTGAGTAGTGTCGTATTTTAACATTTTCTATTCAATTTATTAGATGGATGCCGTTGGTCAGATTCATTGATTGGTCTTTTGAGGATCTGACTTAATCACTTTACTCTAGCTAAATTACTTTGCTCTAATACAATCTGAATTTTAAATTCTTTTCAGACTGCAAAACAAAGATGTTTTCAATTTGATCCGAATGCATAATTTATTCGATGTGATTAAACGCACCATTGTGCCATTGATTCAGCTGGACAGAGACCAAGCCATAGCAATGCTCTTGGAGCGAAATAAAATTCCAGCAGATGTTGTTGTTGCTCAGTTAAAGAATCATGAGGAATATTTGTATTTGGTGAGTTTTAAGCATTAATTGTCAAGCATTTGTCAAAACTCAAATGTACTTCCTAGTTTCTCGACGCATTTGACAAAGTGGATAATTCCGGACGTTTTCATTCCAAACTGGTGCTTCTCTACGCGAAATACAACCGTGAAAAATTGCTGCCATTTTTAAAACGGTCAAATAGTTATCCGATCGAAGAAGCATTAACCATATGCACGCGTGAACTTTTTTATCCGGAGATGGTATATTTGCACGGTCGAGGGGGCAATACGATTGAAGCACTTTCGATCATCATCAATAAGCTCGAGAATATCCAAATGGCGATTGACTTTTGCAAAGAGCACGATGACATGGATCTATGGAACGAGCTAATTAACCAATCACTTGATCGACCAGAAATAATGACGAAACTCTTAGATGGAATAGCTGGCTTCATCAATCCAGAAATTTTAGTAAATAAAATCAGAATGGGCCAATGTATTCCCGGCTTAAAAGACTCTCTAGTTAAAATGCTTTGTGATCTCCGCTTACAAGTATCCATTCAAGACGGCTGCAATGATATTTTGGTGGGAGATTACTTCAATCTATACGATCGTCACGTTCGCATTCAACAAAAAGCAATGTACATTTCCAATGATAATATTTGTGGGCTATGCCAAAAGGACATCGTTGTGGAAGGTAACAAACATCATTCAGTCAATTGAAAAAAGAAATGAACTGAAATAAGGAATAATCCTTTCTCTCTTCATTTGCAGATCCGCTGAAGATAAAGATAATCGCTTTTAACTGTCGACACTTTTTCCATGAAATCTGTTTGCCCGATAAATACAATATCGACTACTGTACAGTGTGTAAGTCCAAAAAACCATAGCGAAACACAGCAATATCGGGATAATATGACACAAAATTTTATTTCAATACCCCATCATTCATAAAATACTTTCAAAATCGAATTGCTTTGACGTAACTTTGTTGAATAAATATTTAGCCATTAGCCAATTTAGACAATTTTTATATTCGCTTTAATCATAGCACTTGTTTTGGAAACAGTAGAATCTGAAACAAATGATATTTTTGTATATTTAAATAATAAAAATTATGAAACTATGAGATTTATATGCTAGCTTACCCGCCATGCGTTGCAATGGCCTTTCATTCGTTAAAAAAAAAAACTAGAATTCTTGTGATTCATGAAAATAAAAACTTTATTTGAATTTAACAATGAATTTTCTTGTCTAAATTATTGTAATGCATTCGGATACACAATGTTTTTAGTTTTTCCATCTGGTGCATACACGTACAAATCAGATGGTTTTCCAATGCGTGAACAGGCTACATATAGTTGACCATGAGAGAAGCATGGATTCTCTAAATTCAATCCACATACTTGTAGCGATTGTCCTTGTGTTTTATTGATGGTCATTGCGAATGCGAGTCGTATTGGAAATTGTAAACGTTTGAATTCGAAAGGCATATCTGTTGGTATCATTGGGATGCATGGCAATAGCACATTTTCACCTTTGAATTTGCCATTCAGAATGGTAGCTTCGATGATATTATTCATCAATTTCTTCACCGAAAGTCGTGTTCCATTGAAGAGACGTGGTGGATCAATGTTTCTGAGGAGTATGATAGGAACGCCAACTTTCAAACACAACATGTGTGGTGGCAAACCTGGCAGATCGAGTGAATTTAAAAATTCAGTCGGATAATGCACGACTTCGTCTTGGTTCATGACACTGTCTACCGATTTATACGTAGCTATGTCGCCGGGTATGTCATTTTGAATGGTCAGATTGATAGCATTGATGTCAACGTTCTTGGCAGCCAATATTGCTCGTTCACTTAGCCACTGATGATTTTGGTAGTTCTGTACGATGTCCGGAAAAACACATTGAATCAGATCTGTTTTTGTTTCTGTGAGATTACAGAAATCTGGTGGAAATGTGATGCATTCTTTGGTAACATCTACTGGCATTTTCCCATTTCCAACATCTAAAAGTTGCTCTGCGAAGCGTGCAGCTGATGTATCGTTTTGTAATTGTACACGCATGTTGGTGGTCAAAGTTAATTTATTTACGTGTGCCAATAAACGCGATGATTTGAGGCATGCATTCAGTTCGTCGGCAGAAGTTGAACGTGGTATGACGGGCAGAGTTTGACGGAAGTCACCTGATAACAAAGTGAACCACCGAAGATCTGATCACTTCCTCTCAAATCTTTCAATATTAAATCAAGCGCTTCTACCGATTTCTTATGTGCCATTGGGCTTTCATCCCATATAATGAGTTTGCATGTTTGAAGCACTTTACCCATTCCAGAATTCTTCGAAATATTGCATGTGGGCGATTCAGAAAATTGCATATTTAACGGCAATTTCAGGGCTGAATGTGCTGTTCTTCCACCATCTAATAAAGTGGCTGCAATGCCAGAAGAAGCAAGTGCCAATGCAATACCGTTTTGCGAACGTATTGTTGCCAAAATTAATGAAATGAGATACGTTTTTCCTGTTCCACCTGGTGCATCGAGAAAATAAAATCCACCGCGTTGATTTTCCATTGCCTGCATGATTGTATCATATACATGTTTTTGTTGTGGTAGTAGATAAGTGTTGATCAGCAGTTTCATTTGCACGCAATTGTGCCACACGTAACCTTTCTGATTCATTGTGCTCTCTGCGGCGTTCATCGGTGACATTATTCCTTGCGCCTCTATTTTGTTGGTTCTTACGTGTATTTCTTCCGATGTCGTTTCGGTGGCATTTTATTATTTGAAATCTAAATGATGAGAATGTCGTTTTGATTTTAAATTTTACATGAGAATCATGTCTGTATTGTGTGGCTTTTATGATTGATTTGTTTTTTTCAATATATTTTGCACGATCGAAAACTAAGCTCAACCAAATTCATATCACAAACAGCGTCGTAAAAAATCGAGAAATTGAAATCGGAACTCATTTCAAGCATTTATTCATTCAATCACATTAAATTAACAAAAACAATTATTACTTTGCATAAATACTTACGAAAATCTATGAATTATTCCTTTTTCATTGATCTTCAATAAGAAAAAAACATGAATATTGATTCTAGTAAGAGTTTTCTTGTTAATAAACAATGGGAATCTTATTTTAAAACGTTCGATTGTCAAATTTTCGTTGCACTCAAAATCTGTTCGAATACCGACCGCCATCTATGGTTAGGTGTCCATACTTGTGTCCTAAATCATCATGGGGGCACAACGAACATATACTGTGAGCATTGAATACAGTTATAGTGCGATTTAAGAGAGTCTATAAGCCTCGTACAAACACCAATTGATTTTTATATATATATATATATATATAGAAGATCTGTAATGATCAGGAAGTCAAATCATATTAATAAAATAGATTAAACAATGACAAAATGTATTTATTATTTATATTCAAAAATGAAGCGATGTGATACGGCCTTGTGGGTTAGGATCTGGCGGGATCTGGGGGCTTGTAAGTAAGGTTTTAATTAGTTTCCCTTGCCAAAATGGAACTTCAGGTAAAGTTTTGAAACACATTAAAATACTTGAAAAAATGGAAGCTAAATATGTGTAAAATCTTTGTTTTCTTCTCTTTTAGCTAGTTTGAAATATGAAAATTAAAATTAAAACGAGCGGATGGCTTAAATTTGACACGATGTTCTGAAGCATTGAAGCTTCCACGTAGCTTCATAAAGATGTGAAGGCACCCCGGCTCGCCACATTCATATCAAGTTGCTTGGAAGCTCTAATGGTACAAAGCTGTTAGTCATTCTTTATCCGATAATATGCTGAAGAATAAAATGTAATTGATGCAGATTTTGAGATTTATCAAAGATATTATGAATTGAACTCAAATGAAAAAAGTTTGAGAACAGTATATTGTGGTTACAAATAACAAAATAAAATAATAAATGTTATCACACAAAAATAAATGGTCTTCCAAGTGGAAAAGAACTTTCGAAAACTCCATCCAAAACACCGTAAATTCCATGACAATGCTATTTTACACTCTCAAATTTTAACCCAAAAAGGTTGGGATTTTGGTTAGAAAACGCTATGTTTTCATAGTGTCACGCCGTCGCCTCAGAGTTTTTCGGCTCAATAGATCGGATTTTACTGTGGCTGTTTAAATACCTCCTTGGTGAGGTGCCGCTGGTGTCAGAAAATGCCATTATGGTTTGTCTTGCCTTCCGTTGTCGCTGAATAATTCCAGTCAAATCTGTAGCAATGTCGTTGTGGACAGCTCTTGTTCGAAGGCAGACAAATATAGCAATCCAACACATTTTCCTGCGATCTATATCCTCTCCAGATACCAATTTGATTTCAAACGATCCCGCATAATCTACTCCAGCATACAGGAATAGCTTTCCGACTTAAATTCTTTCGGCTGGTGATTCTGACTTAATTGACTTTCCATGCGAGCATTGTATCGAACGGACACAATGCATTTGTGAATGTAATTTTGCAATTCGTTCCTTTATTTTGGTATTTAATATCATTCTCGTATATTTTGTATCATAGCTGGCACGCCTGCATGCTTTCATCTACGGTGAATATAATCCGAGAATTTGGTATGGGAGGTATGCTGAAATCTTATCCTAATGACTTGAAACTTGGTGTGGATAATTTTCCCCAAAAAATGTGATCCTGAAAATTTCATCGCGATCGGTTGAGAAATGAGCATAGTCCCCATACAAAATTTCACAAATTTTGCATCGCGAAATTAGCAAATTTTGAAAGTGATTAATAAAGAAAAATGACTTAACCTGGAAGTCGGACTATGCGCGTTGAACTCAGTCGGTGGTCCTCTTTTGGGATCAGTATAGATCAATGCAGCATTATTGAAAAATTGAAATTTGTTCCACTTTGTTATTATTGCAACGGGATATTGTACTTTCATAGGATTTCTAATTTATTTTAAAATAAATGATTTCCCATGTATTTTAAATAAAAGATTTTGTGCCACACCACGATTTGAACCACGTTCCAACACCGAAGCTCTTACACATCGGCTATGGTTGCAGTTAAAAAACATACATTGATTTGTAATTATATGCATTTTGCAATGACATCAAACGTTTTATATATGGTATGATAACAGTTCAGTTAGGACGGCAGCAAACGACACCAACGTTTCCACAGAGCTGTTGTCCATATAAAATACACGGCAAGCAAAATTATTGATATGAAATCAGTATTTCTTTCTCTCTCTCTCTCTCTCTTTCCCTCATTCACTCTCTACTAGTGTTTATTCAAGATATAAGCGTACCCATTATGAATTCAAAACAGTTGTTTCCCTTCTGATGATCGCTTCATTTGTCTTGTACACAAATAAAACAAGAATGTAACATCCAATTTATTTGTTTATTATTGGGTCAACAAATTGAAAACTTCCGTTTTTTTTGCGCTGAAGCAGCATTTCCGACATGCAAAATCGCCTTTCCACATCTCTCGGCTTCAACTCGTATGGCACCCAATTTCCAACCTTTTGAATTAATCCCAATGCTTTCAAGCGATGGGAAATGGCTTTTTGAAACACTTCCAATGATAGCGCGAGCTCTCCTTGAGTTTGACAGGAGTCTTGATCCAATAACGCTTCCAATTCCTCGCCTTCAAACGTTTTTACTTATCCCGGGCGTTCCTTGTCTTCCACGTTAAAATCACCACTTTTAAATTGCTCAAACCTACGTGCGGCACTTTCTATCAGTTGGAGCACATTCACTATAAGCCTCTTCAAGCATACAATGACTTTCAGTCGCACTTTTCTTCAAAACAAAGGCGTAAATTAAAACTTCCTGCAAATGCTGCTTGTTGATATGAAACGAAAAAGTGACGCTTATTGACAGAACTTTGAAATGGCATATTTAAAAAATATGAAACAAACGTACTATTGAATTAGCAATTACTATAAATATGTATTCACAATGCTGCAGAGTTTTTGTTCCAATTTTCTATTGCTTATTTTGTGTTAGCATAGTGCCTCCTTGTTCCAAAAAGCCCAAGAGTTTGACAGATTCAAGCAGCGTTCCCGAGATATGGCCCAAAATGTGAAAAAAGTCAATTTTTGCTACTTTGCCTCATATTTCGGACCATATCTCGAAAACCGTATGAGATACCTGTTTTTGCAGCATTGTGTTATGTAAACATGGCTTAACGTTTATATGTCAGGTTCACATATGTGTATCGGATCACTTTGACATTTTGGAGGTTCGAAGACGATGAACGCAGGGGACGTTCAAAAGAGGCTGTTACGGACGAAAACATTAAAAAAATCCACAAAATGAATTTGGGTGACCGCAAACTGAAGTTGATCGAAATAGCTGAGACTCTGAAGATATCGAAGGAACGTGTTGGACATATCGTTCATGGATATGTGGGTATCCGAAAGCTCTGTGCAAAGTGAGTGCCGCGCGCGCTCGCAATCGATCAAAAACAACAACATGTTGATCACTGAAAACGATGGCAAAAATACATGGATTGAGCTTCGAATTGCTTCCCCACCCACCGTATATTCCAGATCTGGCCCCTAGGGGCTTATGACTGACTCGAGTCAGCAGTGAATCGTGAAATCTCATACAAACTACATTCTAGTCTCACACGAGTCTCTCTATACAATTTTATATGGCCATAGTTTCGATTCAATGCGAGTCACTCAACATTGTTAATGTCAATTTTAAAAATCATCAACGTCCAATCGATGACGTGTAGATGAAGAATCATGTTTATTTTGTACTATACAATAATTTTATTTACATCAACTTCAAAAACGTTGACATATTTTGAATCAGCATTCGATGTTCCGGTAATAGTTTGAAGGGAATCTTTTTTTCATAACAAGATCCAGCTAATATCTCACGATTTTCGCCTACATATTACTCAAAATCAGCGATAATTTCAAAACACGTTTCTGTTTTAATAAGAGATAAGCTTGTTCGACATTCAGAACCCGCTTCTCTTAAAATGTTCTGAACAACTTCAGGGATTGCAACACCTGTAATTTAAAATACTGAATATTTTTTCTTGTGCCTTTGAAATAAAAAATACAACACAAGTAAATCAGCAATTAAGAATTACTTATAAAAATAATTATTTAAAAAAAAAAAAATATTTATTTACCATTTCGACGATGACTAGTATTTTTATGACTTTGACAATTGACATTCGTTTGGATTGTTTCATGTTCCTGTCATTGGGACTTTTCACGTTGACTCGCGAATCATAAGGCGACTCGCTAATCACATACAGACTCGTTATTGATTCGATAATTTATATGGGACTCTTGCGAGTCAGTTCAGTCATAAGCCCCTAATCTGCCCCCCGCGACTATTTTCTGTTCGCAGACCTCCGGAAAGAAATTCAACACTAATCGCCGAAACTGAGGCCTATTTTGAGTCGCTTCCCTAAAATTGCTATATCTCAAGAACCAATGGCCCGATCGCTGTCAAATTTATACACGTATCTTTTTAGGTTGGCACTAACAAAAAACCATATGGAAATGAATATGGTAGCGCCTTCTTTTTAAAACGATATGAACTTTTCAGCCGAACTGTTAAAATTATGATAATGATAATAATTATTAATATGCAGCTTTAATTCGAATGAAAGTAAAAGTACGGATCTAAACATAAATCATTGCAGATTTTCTACACGAACATTCATGGTTCGAATCGTGGTGTCGTTCAAAATCTTTTATTTAAAATACATGGGAAATCATTTATTTTAAAATATATGAGAAATCCAATGAAAATACAATATCCCTTTGCAATAATAATAATAATAGTTCGTTGCTCATACCTCGCATACCGATATGAAAAAGAGAGAAAAAAAGAGAGAGTGAGTTTGATTGACCCTGATTAAACCGCATTTCTACACTACTCCGTAAAATTAATTTTAAATCTGATACAACAAAAACACTCGACTCTGTCTGAATTTCTTCCAAAATCTCCTCCGAAATCTCATCCGTAATATTTCCATAATACTAATTTTTGCCCAATCTGTAGGTTTTGCAATTAGCCAGTGCAGGTCATGTAACCATAATTTATTGTTTACTCATTGAAATTCCTCTTGTAAACAAATCTGCTGGATTGTCATGCCTAACGCATTCGGAACGAGCCTCTAACCCTCTTCAACTGACCACTCAACTCAAATAGCCTTAACAATTGCTTAAACTCTAATGAATGGCTACCAGCCGAAACATCAGAAGCTGCCAAAAAACTATACGAATGCACGCCATCAATAACAACTCGTTGCCATCTATCAGACAAATACGATATAATCTACTAAGTGACAAGTCTATGTGCAATGTACACAAATTGGTGAAAAAGGACAAGGATGTCAATACGTTGAAATTCGTTTCGTTTAAAATCGAAGTGAATGAAGCCGATTTTAATGTTTTGTCTGCTCCGGATGCCTGGCCAAAGAATGTTTTCGTCCGAGAGTTTCTGCAAAACAAAAATTTAGGTGATTTTTTTCCGAACTTGAATTCGAACAACAGACGCAACTCGACCTCAACGGATTTAATGGAAACAAACGAATCACAATTACCGGCCAGCACCGCAATGACCTCGTCGAAATCACAATCGAACAAAACACCGAACAAAACGCCCAACAAATCACCGATAGAAACACCGACAACTTCACCGATAAATCGCATCATTATCTAAGTGATCATTCGTCTGCAGTCAATTCGAATGAAACAAATCTGAATGCGCATATACAAAATACTTCGCCTACCAATTTTCCAGGCCACATTAATATTAATCATCTGGACTTATTGGAAATCAATATCTACTCCTCGAATATGCGTGGTATGAGAACGAAATCTAAGGAAGTGTATCGGAACTCATCTTTGTCCGAATATGATATCTTCACATTGACTGAAACCTGGTTAACTGATGGAATCGCTTCATCAGAATATTTTGATACATCATTTAACGTTTTTCGTAAAGATAGGGATCAAACTGATTCAATTTTTGAACGTGGAGGAGGAGTTCTGGTAGCCGTCTGATCTAATTTCATCTGTTCAGAAATATCTATTTTCAACGCATCATCGATTGAATGCATTTGTGTTAAATTAACGTTGAATAAGCATACAAATGTATTTATTTTTAATTCGTATATTCCACCAATGTCATCAAACGAAACTTATCAATCTCATCTTAATGCCATAAAATCAATACATTCATCATGCCGTCAATCGGATATTTTTATATTGACTGGTGATTTCAATATACCAAATGTGTCGTGGATCGCGGATGATGATTCTAATATTCTCCTCCCTGAGCAAATAGAACCATCACATGCAGCTGAATTTATTGGTACAATAAGTGAGCTTGGATTGTTTCAAGTCAATAATATTCGTAATTCAATGGGTAGACTATTAGATCTTGTATTTACGAACTACCACGAAAATCTAACAATTTTCAGACCGCCTCCGTTAGTCAAAGTAGAAGATCTTCATCCACCGATTTTGCTCACATTTGAATGGCATTTCAATTTTGCTTCATCTGAGCCAAATGCCAACACATTTAACTATAAAAGAGGAGACTATTTTGGCTTGAATCAGTATTTGTCAGCTTTATGCTTGGAAAATCAACTGATTAGTCGTCACTTATCTCTGGACGATTAGGTGACAGTGCTTGTTGATTCATTAACGACAGCAATAGTGCGGTTTATACCAAAGAATACTATTAAACGTAAAGTAAAGTGTCCATGGAGCAATGCTCAACTACGTAACCTAAAAAACAAGAGAAATAAGGAATGGAAGTATTTCAAAATCTCGGGTGATAGACGTTCGTTTGATGCAGCATTCGCTGCGTTTGATTCATTGAATACAAATCCCTAAGATGACTACATCAATAATATGGCTTCTACTGTTCGATCAGACTCAAAATCATTCTGGCGTATTATTAATTCAAGGAGGAAAACTGATAATATACCAAAAATTCTTCATTATGGTGATACATCAACGACTAATATTCAAGTTCAAGCTGATCTTTTTGCAAAATTTTTCAACAAATATTTTGAATTTAATAGGAATGGCTTACAACCCAATCGAGTTACCACCATTGGAGGAACTAATGATTTATTCCTGTTGGAAGAAGCATTTGTATTCGACGAGCTTATGAAAATTGATATATCGAAAGAAACGGGACCTGATGGTTTTCATCCATTATTGCTGAAAAACTGTGCAGCCTTTTTGTGCACTCCACTTCACATCATATTCAACGAATCACTAACTCTCGGATTGTTTCCTTCTCAGTGGAAGAGTTATAGCGTGAATCCAATCTTTAAAAAGGGATCTAGATCAAATGTTGAAAACTATCGCTGTATAGCTAAGCTACCAACTATAGCTAAATTCTTCGAGAAACTCGTGAATATTAAACTGACTGATATGGTTGCAAATAGAATATCACCGAAACAACATGGATTCTATAAAAGGCGTTCAACAGTGACCAATCTCATGGATTTTACTCACTTTGTGTTTAAAAATCGACGACAAGTAGATGTGCTGTACACAGATTTTGCAAAGGCCTTTGATAAAGTCAATCATGATATATTGATTTCAAAGTTAAACAGATATAATATACCTAGTAACCTCATCTATTGGATCAAATCATATCTTCGCGACCGTCGTCAATTTGTATACTACAATGGTAGAAGTTCCGGGGAATTCATAGTAAACTCTGGTGTGCCTTGCTGATGATCTTAAAATTGCAGCTGCAATCGATTCCGCTATGGACACATTGAAGCTTCAACGTGCTATCGATAAATTGAGGCAATGGTGTATCGCAAACGATTTACACCTAAACTTAAACAAGTGTTCAGTGATGTCAATTACCAACAAACAACAATCGAACATCTTTATTGGAAATTACCATTATGGGGATCACGTGTTTGAAAGAGTTAAAGAGCAAAAGGACCTTGGTGTTATTGTGGATTCGAAATTGAACTTTAATAGCCACATAAATGTGATAGTGTCTAAAGCAAAATCTACACTTGGATTTATCAAACGCTTTTGCTTTGACATAAGAAATCTGAATACGCTCAAGACTTTATATAACACTCTAATTCAATCATTGCTTGAATACTGTTGTGTCGTATGGTTACCATATCATTCGATATCGATAGACTTAATTGAATCGGTGCAAAAACAATTTACAATATTTGCATTGAGAGAATATCCATCTGCCGAAAACAACTATCATATTTCTTCATATGAATGTAGACTGGTAAATTTGAAAATGATGAAACTTGAAAGGAGGCGTATCAATGCAGCTTTGCTGTTTTTCTACGACGTATTGAACGACATTATCCCATGCTCACAGATAAAAAACGATATTGCGCTTCATTCAAACCCATTCAATCTTCGTGAATCGTCGGTGGAGACTTTTAGAATAAAAAATCTATCACTTATTAATGAACATACGGCACCAATAAGTCAGATGTGTAAACTTGCAAACTTCATTGATGAACTGTTTAAAGAACCTGCTTCTCGTGCAAATTTTAAATCTCAATTAGTTGCCTGTGATAAATTGAATCATAGGTTAAAACAACAAATCCAATGATTGTAATTAAACCATTTCTTTTTAAATTTCATTAGCATTGTTAATATTGTGTAATTGTGATTATGTGATATTTTTAGCATAGTTATCGAATGTAATATTTATACAAATTGTATTTATAATCATCCAACCTTGCAATGTTTGAATGGATTTTTCTAAAAGAAAAGATACAGGTTTTAATGGTGACGAGATCCGATATAATTGATTAATGACCCTTACCTTTTCCCCTGTCAGATATGTTATTATTTGAAAATGAATAAAAACGGCCAGTCTTTGGCGGTGTATTCTGAAAAAAATCCAATTCACCCACGCAGGTGGGAAACCCAGACGTGACAATTTATAACATAAAGTGAAATGATTTACTTTGTCGAATGCTTTCGTAAAGTCTGTATAGATCGCACCGACCTGCTTTCCACTAATCAAATTTCGCACCATGAATGTGGAAAATTCTACAAGATTTGTGATAGTCGATCTCTTTTTCACAAAACCATGTTGTTCAGGTGGTATTAATGATTTTGTATGAAACGACACGTGGCATAACATACCATGTTTATGATTATGACAGTTTTGAAATACATCGATAATTCGACACATCGTTTTTCAGTCCTTTTTTGAAAATCGGGCGAACATTCGACAGTTTCCACGCCACAGGAAAAACTGATCTACTCAACGACTCATTAAAAATGATTTGCAATGGTACTGCCAATGAAATTGCACACTCACGAATGAAAATTGATGGTAATCCATCCGGGCCACAATCTAAAGTACTGGCCAATTTGCAAAATCTATTACTGATCTCCGACGCATCAATAAAAAGCGGTGGCACCATCGCGTTATGCTCATTCAAATCATAATGAGAAGACACATAAGCATTCGAACAAGGGGTATAAACGCTACTGAAAAATTCAGCAAACCAGTTAGCGATAACCAAGGTATCGGATGATTTTTTGTTACCATATTTCTTGGTTGAGGGCATGCCATTAGAATTGCGTTTTTCATTTACATATTTGAAAAATTTTGGTTGATTCGATTTTATATTGCGTTCAATTCGGTCGATATACGTTTTATGTGCATCATTGGAAACATTTTTCAAGAACCTGACATTTTTGACTAGCCTACGAACATTCGAGAAAAGTTCATAATAATAATTAGAGCGTCCGGATGCCATGTAATCGGCATGAGCCTTCTTTTGATTGTTTATCAAATTGACAACAGCTCGAGACATCCAGGGGGGATGAGATGAATTGGTCTTCTTTACTCTAACTGGGGCAAACATTGACAATCCAAAACTGATGTGCTTAAAAGTTTGAACCATTTCATCAACAGATCGTCCACGGTTTTGAGTTCCCAATTTAAATCTGAGAGCTACAGTTTTTTTGATATCAATAGTTTGTTTTTCACTTTTACATTTGGGTGCTCTGATCTTACATATAGCACTGCTCATAATGTGTATTTGCTGCTGTCCGCAAATCCTTGAATGTGAATAATCTCGTTCCAATACTCTCTTCCCTTTCTTTCCATTTCGATTGGAAATGTCTCATCCCAATCCACTTTCAATCTTCATAAATCGTGTTTGAGAATTTTTCCTTTGATCGTCACCAGGCGATGATATGAAAAGAGTTTTGACATTCAGCCTCGATGCGAGCACCATCTAAACTTTTCATTAAATAATTGCTGCTCACTCTATTTACATTCAATACCATATACAGATAGCAGTGACAAGTGACTAACGATTGTGAGAAGCAACCATGCGTTTGAATGTATTGGTTTTCATTTGAAACACAACGCGGTCCTGTTTACATTCATGCATCTAACTCTGCCTCTCAAACATGAAAGATATAGACATACTTATACGTACACACAAACGGCGGCGTTGCTGTTGTTCATTTTGTTGCCTAAAATGCATAATTTGTTCCACAATAACTGTGTGCGTGTGTCGAATAATGGGTGTTATTATACATTTGCGACGGACAAATGAACGTGAGCACGACAAATTTATGCACAAATAGGTTTGCGGCTCGTTCTCATAATATATTTATTATATACAATCATCGTGTGTTTGTTATGAGCATTGTTGGACATCGGATGTCTTATTTTTCAGCAATAATGCCAAATATCAAAACGAACATCATTAAATCGGTCGAATGTTTACTTTTGTGTATCTACTCTGAATTATTATTCAATATATTTCAAAACAAAACAAAAATTAGCATAGATATGAGAATAATAAAATTGATTAAAATTTTGGAGAGTTTAGTTGAATCGAATAGGTGGAGATGGCGCGCTTCATAAACATTCACCTCGCCAATACAAAAGAGACTATATTAAGCATCATTTGCTTGATCGTCATCGTTGGAATGTATCCGTTTGGATCGTACAAATTGAGCAACCAAACTAACGATTTTCCTTTTTGTTAACTCTCCTTCAATAGTGGGCTATTTTACTACGAATGTGAATTGATCTGTATCCAACAATCATTTTAATCCTTAAATTGTTGTATCCTCTGGGGCTGGAAACAGCATGCTGCTTTTCACTTCTGAATCCATTTCTTGAATTAGCGCACTGCGGTTTGACTCTCATTGTCTTCATTCTCAAGTCGTATTCATCTGTGTCTTTACACGTTGACTTAGCGCTGTAATTTTAAATTGAATTAAAATATTAAATCACCGTTTTAAAAACTAAAAATTTGTGAATATCACTTTAAAGTGCTATCAAACTGAAATTGACATTTTGCTTGTAATTTAGTGCATTTTTGTGAGTCATTTTATTGTTGTTGTCGGCTTCACTACAATGGGTGCAGACAATCACATTTGCAATAGACAAGAGTGCCCGCCGAAAAATGTTAGTGGACCAAAAATAAACTGTGTAATATGCCAGAAAACTTGTTTTTTACTGTGTTATGGATTCGAAAAATGTGGCAATAATCCGTCGAAAACGCCAATTTCAAATTTGAATCTGCCGCAGACACCGTCATTGGCCAATATAATTCGCCAACAACAAAATGAAAATCGCCGCCTTACGACTGCCAAACGTCGACTCCAACCGTCCATTTCACCAGCCCCCCCAAAGTTAAATTTGCCACCACCCAAAATGGGTACCCGTTCCGCCGCAGCTAGCTTGAAAGTTGCACCTGCACCATCACCAAAGCCAATTAAACCGAAATTTGACCGTGCAATTCATGTTTCACGCATCGAAAAGTCAGTAACTGTCGGCACAGTCACCGAATTTATTGCCGAAAATGCCAAACTCAAGCCAAACGTTGACTTCAAATGCACGCTGCTCGTTAAAAAAGAACAGGATGTGAGTGCTCTGTCATTCGTTTCTTTTAAAATTGACGTTATGGGTGACAAATTTGAACGTTTAATGGATGTTGATTTCTGGCCAAGTGGATCGATGATTCGTGAATTCATCAAACAGGACCGTCCAAAATCGACTTTTGGTGATATTTTGAGCAAAGAGTCAGCCAATGATATGTCATCACAACCGAGCAAACAATCCAAACCGATAGAAAAAAACGAGACAACAACAACGATCAACCAACCCGAATCCATGGATACAGATCCTGCCCAACAACCCGCCACCACCAGCAAATCCTTCCGTTAACCAGCCAACCGCCATTTATCAAACCAACAAACCCCCAAATCACGTAAATGTGAACAATTTCCAAGTAAGTTCACCAAGCCTGATCGATATCTATTATCAAAATTCCCGTGGACTTCGAACAAAACAAATGGAATTCTTTGCCAATTCGTCATCGTTTGGTTACTCCATCATTGCCTTGACTGAGACATGGCTAGACTCGTCATTCTTTTCCGCCGAATACTTCGATAGCACGTATATCGTGTATCGCACAGATCGTGAGAAAACTGGATCAGCCACTATTATGGGCGGCGGTACGCTTATAGCTGTACGTAACACCCTCACAGCTATTGCTATCACGCTTAATGATTCAAATGACACCGAGTACACTTGTGTAAAAGTGAGCATCAATTCTCGCTCAAGTTTGTTCATTTACGTAGCGTACATACCACCTTCATCACCAAGGGAATTGTATCTGAAGCATCTAAATGCCATCAAATCGATCCATCTTAACCCATCTGACAGCATTTTCGTATTAGGTGATTTCAACATTCCCCATGTAGATTGGGTTCTACCACATGAGAACTTCGATGATGACATCAATGTCATGCTTCCAACCAACGTTTCACCGCCATTTGCTGCTGAATTTTTGAACGAAATTCTCAGCTTAGGATACAATCAGGTCAATGATATCGCCAATGACTTGGATAGATTGCTTGATTTGGCATTTACCACCGAGTTTTTAAATGTTGAAGTGGCAAAGCCCAGACCGCTTTCAAAGATTGATTCCAGCCACCCACCGCTCCTGTTCAGTTACCAATGTCAACTTGATCTACGCAAATCAATGTCAACCGCTCATCGCCCAAATTTCAACCGTGCCGATTACATCGGAATGTGCAATTTCTTCAATCATTCAAGAATTGTCGATAAATTTTTTGGGAAATCGTTGGACCAAAGAGTGCAAACTTTACATGAAGTAATCAATGAGGGGATCTCATTATATACACCATTGTATACTTCTAAGCGCTACAAGAATCCATGGTGGAACAAAGAGCTTCAATCGTTGAAAAACAAAAGGAACAAATAATGGAAACGATCTATTGCCACAGGTGACAAAACGCAATACAACTTTATCTTTGCTCAATTTGATGCATTAAACTCGTCATCGTATCAACGTTATCGAAGAAATTTGGAGTCATCGCTCAAATCTAACCCATCATCGTTTTGGAAGTTCGTCAACTCTAAACGTTACAATGATTCATTGCCAAAATTACTGCACTATGAATCGCGTTCTTCAACACTTACGATCGAACAGGCTTCAATGTTTGCTGAATTTTTCAACGGCAATTTTTCAGCACGCTCAACTACAACAACATTATCAGCTCAGCAAACTAATTTTGTCAATAATGAGATATTTTCCCTCAACGAGTTTTTCGTCTTCGACCAGTTGATGAAAATTAAGACGAACACAAGTGCGGGGCCAGATGGTATCCACCCACTGGTGTTGAAAAATTGTGCATCCATATTGTTTGAGCCACTTTCGCTCATTTTCAACGAATCTCTCGAGACAGCAAATTTTCCTGATGTTTGGAAAAGATACTCCGTCACCCCGATCTTCAAAAGTGGTGCCAAATCAAATGTCTCAAACTACAGAGGCATAGCCAAATTGCCAACGATTGCAAAGTTTTTTGAGCACTGCGTCAATTTTCATCTGATCAACTACGTCTCACCAAGTATTTCACCACACCAACATGGCTTTATGAAAAACCGCTCAACAACAACGAATATAATGGAGTTCCTTCATTACTCGTTTAATGGTCTAAATGCAGCTGGGCAAGTTGATGTCATCTATCTCGACTTCAGAAAGGCTTTCGACAAAGTTAATCATGACATTCTACTTCGAAAATTAGCAGCATTTCCGATCCCAGCCAATATTGTCAAATGGCTTGAATCATATCTGTCGAATCGTCAACAATATGTCAAACTTGGAGATCATGAGTCCTCGGATTTTACAATCAATTCCGGTATACCTCAAGGAAGTCACATTGGCCCCACTTTGTTCCTGCTTTTCATCAGCGATTTACCATCCTCGATCACAAATGAGGTATTCATTTCAATGTTTTCCGATGACATTAGAATAGCCAAATCAATAAATAGCCAAAATGATTCAATGGAACTGCAATCGTCAATAAATTGTCTTCGAAATTGGTGCGACTCAAACGACTTGCACCTAAACGTTAGCAAATGCTCGGTACTGTCACTCCATCGAGGTAGAGTAGTACCCCAACCAACCTACTTTTATGGCGACCATCAATTCTCAAATTCAAGTGAACAACGTGACCTGGGTGTCATAATTGACAGCAAGCTCAACTTTAGAGCTCACACTGACTTGATCATTTCAAAGTCAAATGCTGCCTTAGGCTTCGTCAAACGTTTTTGTCACGAAATAAATGACCAAACAACGCTCAAAGCAATCTACTCCGCGTTTGTTCAATCAAAACTCGACTACTGCAGCTCATTATGGCTAACGATACCACCCACACAATCAGATACGATTGAAAGAGTTCTACGACAATTCACAATGTATGCGCTCAGAGAATACCCGAATGTGAATAATAACTACCAAATCTCATCTTATGATGAGCGATTGAAGGAATTAAATATGATTAAACTTGCTCATCGGAGAATAAATTATGCAATATTATTTTTGTACGATTTGTCAAATGATAAGATACATTGTCCATATGTCAGAAATTTGATCACAATTAACCAGAACACCCGCAATTTTAGAAATGCTGAACGGTTTAAGATTTTAGACAGCAATTTAAGTAGAATGCCAAATGTACCAATTACTATGATGTGTAAATATGCAAACCTAGTCAAGGATGTATTTAATAATTCTTCAAATCGAAATATTTTTAAGGAAAGGTTGTTCAAGCTGGATGATACCCTGTTCAACACGTAAGAGGTTGTAAATGTTATATATAAGGCATTCAGCCAGTTTTTTTTTTTTTGGCGGTGAAAAATAAATAAATAAATAAATTCGAAACCAGCTCCTTTTTCAGATACTATCCATTTCTTTTGCCAATTTGAATGCATCGTGTTCCGTATCTTCTCCAGGTTCACAATAATCCATATAAAAATCTTCTTTAATTGCTTTCGCAGCTTTTGGGTACTCTTCAATAAAATTATCCGAATCATATCAAATCATGGTCGATTCCTTAAAACAACTTTATGTAGAATAGAAAACGGCTTCCCATCTGTTCCAACCAATTTCCGAGCTGTAGGAACTATAATTGATTTCAAACTGCAAGCTAGTTCCTGACATACCAAATTTGGGTTTACACCACTATCATACAATGACTTATACGTTTCAAGATACTCACTTTCATTTTCAATCATTAAAGAGAAATATTAAAACTATCCAAATACATTTCAGAATTGTCTTTATTACTCAAATTTCTAATATTTCCATGAACATTCTCATTATTATCTTCGATTTTTTTTTCCTATTTTGCACATCTTGCAACTTCACATTTAACAACTCATCTTTCTTATTCAATAAATTTAATTTCATTTAAATTCTCAATGTTACTCTTTAATAAACTGTCTGCCTTCCTCTTGTCGAGTTCCGTTTTCTCTCCTTGTCCACACTAAGTCAATCTTTCTTTGGGACTCTATGGCTATCCATAGTCGAGTATTGCACTTACATGGCCTTTTGTTTTCCTACCTTGTTCGGTCTTCTTGCAATCCTCATCGTTGCATGAAACGGAAAAATATGATTCAACGTTGTGGCCACGCTTCAGGAAATTGCTGTAAGGCTTACACTTTCGTACAAATTCCCATCGTGCATTCAATTTCAATAATAATAACTGATGACCACAGTTATAGGGGGTAATCACACTCATGAGTTCTGCAAGTTCTTGGCATTTCTTGCAAGTGTGGCGCGTACATAATTGTGTACCATAATTTTGTACAAGTTTTTACGAGTTTGAATGGTAGCGCACAAGTACTATACTGATGCTTTTACGCATTTTGTGAGTGATGAAAATTTGAGAATTGAATTCGACTGAAATTAGTTCGTTTAGAGGTAGGTCGCAAAGCTAGTCACAAAGTATTTTTTCCGGAATCGAATTATGACACGGTTAGAATTTTTTCGATTACTCTTGGCAATTTTTCTTTTAAAACACGTGTTCATTTCGTGAAGACGGTATTTTTAGCTAAAATTTTAGCCGTGCTCGTTGACATCACGTTCAGTGTGACAGTAAGCGGACTAATGTGTGAGCTAGTGTGTGAGTGTAAAGGGTGATTTTTTAGCTGGTTTCTTTTTGACGTTTAATTTTTTGACAGATGTCAAATTCCAACTGACGTCTGTCACAGTCAAAAATGCTCAGTATGCTTTGCAATTTCAAGATGGAAAGACTTACAAACGAGCAACGCTTGCAAATCGGGTCCATCCATGGACGAACTGCGCCGTAAGTTCGGCGAACAGTTCATCTCTCGTTTCGGCCCCGTTCATTGGCCGGCCAGATCGTGCGATTTAACGCCCCTGGATTATTTTTTGTGGGGCTACGTTAAGTCTCTCGTCTATGCGGACAAGCCAGCAACGATTGCCGACTTGGAGGACAACATCGAACGCGTTATTGGCGATATGTTGGATTCCAGCCGATATGTTGGAGAGAGTGTGCCAAAATTGGACATCCCGTATGGACCATTTGCGCCGTAGCCGCGGCCAACATTTGCATGAAATTATTTTCAAAAAGTAAATGGCAAGAACCAATTTATCGATTTCAATAAAGATTTGATTCACTTTTCGAAATTTTTTGCGTTTTTTTCGATTTTCAAAGAGAAACCACTTAAAAAATCACCCTTTATTGCATAAACGCCAGAGTTCTCACGTGTTCTGTTTATGTGACGTTCGTACACAGTGCCCGTTCGTCACGTTATTTGCAAGTTGTCGACTGAGTACAACGAGTTCTCGCAAAATCGTGCAACAAGATTGCAAGTTTTTTGCGCGTACGACGAGAGTAATTACCCCCTAGCCACAGCTGCATGCTTCACATGGTGGATACTTACCTCTAATAATTCCACTAATTGGAGTCGATGAACGAAAATCAGTAAGTGTCATTCGCTGTAAGGCTCGACCAGCCCGTTCATTGTTGACAGTGACTTGAATATACGATGGCTTTCCTCTCTTATACATTGTTGTTGCAGATGATTCCAGCTTGTCCAAAAATGCACGCATCTCTTGTGCTTTTGGCATTTCCAATGTGCGTGACGAAACAATGTCTTTTCTGGATCCAATTTTTTGTGCAAACTATGTACGATGATCATATCCATGATTCCACTGATAATTGCATGTTTTTTAACTGTCGCAATGTTTCGTGAGTGAAATTCGACGAATTTTGTAGTTCATTTGCTGTTGATAGAACAATTATCCAGGCAACTCATTCCGCTAGAAATAGTAGCGATAAATAGGGAAGCGCACTAAATAGCAACGCTATACGTAATATTATATACAACACAAATCAAGTCACATGTTGAAACGCGTAGACACAGTATCAATGCGGTGATGTTGGACAGTTATTCGATGAGATTCGTTTGCGCGTATGCGATGATGTTGGACAGTGCGCCATATATAATCTTCGTACGCGCAAACGAATCTCATCGCATTACTGTCCAAAATCACCGCATTGGTACTGTGACTTGATTTTTGTTGTATATATATTAACATTATGTATAGCGTTGCTATTTAGTGCGCTTCCCTATTTATCGCTACTTTTTCTAGCGGAATTAGTTGCCTGCAATTATCGGTCGAAGACGTTCAAATTGTCGCAAATGTTCCCGAATAATGGAATACTTTTTGTTGTAAATTTGATTGAGGCGATCCCATGCTTCCAAATAACTGTCTCAGTCAAATGCCACTCACCAAGCGTTTTTTCGGCACGTCCTCGCAGCAACAAACACAGCTTGGCGATGAATACTTTTTGATGCTGATTCAAATTGCAGATCGAGTGGCCCTGTCTTCACTGTTTGCGGTGTTTGAACAACAGGTGGATTGTTGTCATTAGTTGCTGTCGGTGTCTGTTGGTTTTCTTGCATTGCTGTCAGTTGGTTCACCGTAATTCGGTTGGGCAGCTGCAGTGCTTGTTGAAAATTCGCTTTCGTTATTTGCGAAATTTTTAGTCTAAATTTTGCTCGTAGCTGGTGTCTGGGTTGTTTGTTGACTTTTAAGGAGTCTGTCCGGTTTTTTTTTCGCATTAAATGGTTGATATTTCAACATAATCAGCCATTCATAAATTAATATATTTGGTGTGAATTCTCGTTAAAAGATTCACTTTTGTTTGCTCTAACTTTCTCAATTCGTCTGCTTCACTTGAGTTTACGTTTCTAATGTCGGTTGCATGCCGGTTAACACACACACACTCAAGCGGATACTTTCGTTCCGTTAACATTCCTTCACACAACTGAGTTCTCGCTAGTGTGAGTATTCGAATTCAACATGGCGATCCTTCGACTAAAATCCTGTCCATTGCAATAATGAAAGAAACATGACATGTGTAATATTTTGAATTGACGCCATATATATATGTCAACTATGCATTTTCTCCTGTCGCCCTCTCACTACTATGTAGGGAATATAGGCTAAGTAAAAGATCGTCATGCAACCTCAAGCATAAGCTTTGTTTGAAAATTGGACAACTTGGATGGGTGTCATGGGCAAAAAACCAGAAGAAATGCTTTCGGCCGGTCATATTTGCCGACAACAGCACAATTTTATTTTCTAAAGTTCCTACAAACGTTTTCTCAGAGTATCAAGAGAGAGACAATTTGAAGATTTTGCATGGGAATTATGTCATTTGTTTCAGAAATAATACATGGAGCAATGAGATTCAAATTCATTTGACGTTTCCGTTCAACCAGAGCTGTCAACGGACAAAACATATTCGAACTGTTCGTCCGTTCGTTCGAGAAAAATAATAATACGTGACCGACCGTCCGTGCGAAAATAAATTTTAAAATATTCGTCACGTTACACAGTTCGGCTCGTTTCACTAAGTCAGATGAACGATAATGCAATCTAGAATTCAGTAACATACAAACAATCAATTACTACGCGAAAACACAAAGAACTAGATATAAATCTTCAATCGTCATGAAATAAATCGTAATTAGAATAAATTCACATGTTTATTTTAATTGGATGGCTAAGCCACAATAGAAAACGAAACTTCAAAACAACCACTATGTATATTATGCTGAATTCTTGAAAGGCATTTGAAAATTCACCGATTTTAAGCGGATTTTCGATGTGCCAAAACCTTCGTTCATTACATCAACAGCACTAGATAGTTTCACACAAAATGTGAATTAGTTGCGCCCATGAACTTGACCCATGGTAAACTTGGCTAATTTCACTCGATCGAGTGCAAGAGAATTCATACCGATTTTCTTCAGAAAAAAGCGCATCCGAATTCGCAAATCAATTAACAAGTGGCGAGCAAAGAAAAGAGACAATCCGCTTTTTATGAATGGTGAATCGTGTGCAACGCACAATGAATGCAAACTATTTGACATTGTAATGTCGCCAAATTGTAGCTCCTCTTATTCAGATGCACAAAATTCAATTTGCAAGTTGATTGAATAAATCAGAATGTTCTTGCTGATTAAACTGTCAATCGACAGTGCTTCCGATTCCGGTTTGCAAATATTGGTCTAAATCAGCATAGATTATACTTTAGATGAAAGCGGTTGTAACATAGAATGACTGACTGACTGACCGAACAAATGAGTCAGGTAGGAAGGTAATTAAGTTGTTGATGATTAAAATAAAAAAAAAATGTTTATTAATTAAACTCATTCCACAAGGTCTCCAATAGTCAATTGTAAATTGAAAACAATCTCCGCTTTGCTAAATCCATTAAAGTATTTCGTTAAACTGTAATTAGCTAATTCGTTGTGGTTACTAGTAAATCGGCTTAAAATGGCAAAAACCCGCATGCCATTGAATCGTTAAACCATATTCAATATCATACATAGTGAACGGTATTTTTGTATGCAGTCTTGCGCTTGCCCAAACATTGGATTTCATATGTTCAATTGGCTTCAACCGATTCCATCATGAATTCCTTCTCTTCTTTCGCTGGAAAAATGGACGAGTGCATTGTGTGTGTATTGTTTCTTTCTGCGCGCTACGAAAACACAATAAAATAATGGGCAATCACAAAATTCGTAATCGAAGCACCACATTTTCTGTATAGATCACAGTGTTTGCACGAGTGCGCTCGCGTACACTCTATCATATATACATATATCAATAAAGAGAAACGATATTTAATCGAAATGATTATTTTATATGTCCATGCTCGCGAAGAAAAAGAGCCTTGACTATTTGGTATAAACAAAAACCAGCGAGTATTTAAAAACACGTAACTATTTAGTTCGATCGCAGTTGCTCGTTTGATTTGGTCGACGGATTGAGTAGCATCGCGGTCACTATTTAACTGCATAGCCAACAAGTTAAAGTTTACTTCCTCGGATTTGATTTTATACGCTTTATTTGGCATTAACTGACATTTATTATTGACCATTTTAAACAGATGACATCGAATCAGACATTCTTTTGCATTCAACAGCAATTCTCTTGGATTTGTGTTTAAATTCAATGGTTTCATTGAATGAAATTGATTATTTTCATATTAAATATTTTTTGTGATACAATTTTAATTTTTCAAAAAAGAAAATAATATTAAAAAAATAAAAAAAAAGGATTGAATGAAAAGATGCCATCAGATATAACAACTGGTTCAGAGCATTCGACCGGGAATCTTTCGGTTGATGATATAATAAAAACAACCATTGAAACGAATAAAAATCGAATTTTAACACCGCCACTGCTGTACAGCAAATACAATGAATCAAGTGAACGATTTGAATCTTCACCAAATCGTGTGTTGCATGAAAAGTTCTTGCGCGAATGCATCGACGAGATTTTGTCAACGGCTGTGTTCGAGGACATTCAACGTGAAAATAAGGTCTTAGAATGGCATTCACCGCATGAATTGGCCAAACTATTCGATTTATCGTTGAAAGCGCAAAGTGATTCCGATGAAAAGTTGTTAGAATTGGTTCGCAATACAATTCGGTATTCGGTGAAAACGGGCCATCCATATTTTGTGAATCAATTATTTTCATGTATTGATCCATATGCATTGGCAGGACAGTGGCTGACCGATGCTCTAAATCCGAGTGTTTATACGTACGAAGTATCGCCTGTGTTTATTCTCATGGAAGAGGTGGTATTACGTGAAATGCGATCGATTATTGGATGGAAGAATGGCAATGGTGATGGCCTATTTTCGCCGGGAGGTTCAATATCGAATGGATACGGAATTAGCTGTGCTCGATACCAATATGCTCCCGATGTCAAAGTAAATACTAATATTCAATTAATACGTGGAATCGGTGAAGAATTTCAATTCCATTTCAGACTAAAGGTCTTCAAGCACTGCCACGTTTGGTTATGTTTACATCCGAAGATGCACATTATTCATCTGAAAAACTAGCGTCATTCATGGGGTTGGGTTCGGACAATGTGTACAAAATCAAAACGTGCAATCGGGGTAAAATGGTCATTGAGCATTTGGAGAGTGAAGTGCTTCGTGCACAGAGTGAGGGTGCAAAACCATTTTTGGTTGTGGCCACAGCTGGAACAACTGTTCTGGGCGCCTTCGATCCGATAAACCAAATTGCGGATTTGTGCAAAAAATACAGTATCTGGCTTCATGTGGATGCTGCTTGGGGTATGATACAAATTCATAACGTATTTTAATAGAAAATCAAAGTAAAATTGTAATTATTTTGCAAGGTGGAGGCGCATTGATGTCTAAAAAATATCGTCAACTTCTCAACGGAATCGAACGGTTAGTGTTTGTTACAAACTTATTTAGCAAACCAAAGCGAATTTCAAAGAAAAAGGTCAACGACACTCACATGACTTTGTAATTGCTTGATGTGTTTCGATGCAAAAGCAATGCGTATGACGTATGTAACGCACTTGTGACTATGGAGAGCGATCGAAGGCCAAGGTGTACGTTGAATTCAAGACAAACTAGCGTAGCTCGTGCAAATGTCATATGCAACAGTTGAAACGGTTTGAATAGGAAGGCGAACGCACGTTGAACGTGGGTTTATTGTGAATCGGCGCATGACTTATCTTCCGGTTGAAGAACCAATATAATACAAATAACTGCAATTCAAATTGCTGTACTCATTATTATGCTTATCTTGTTATAACAATCTTTTTGAAATTTAGAAAAAAATCTCATTTTGTGTGTTTTTACAGAGCTGATAGTGTTACTTGGAATCCGCACAAGCTTCTTGCAGCTCCGCAACAGTGTTCAACATTTTTGACAAAGCATGAAGGGATTTTGCAGAAGGCTCATTCCGCAAATGCATCATATCTCTTCCAAAAGGATAAATTCTACGATATAAAATACGATACTGGTGACAAGCACATCCAGTGCGGCCGCCGTGCAGATGTTTTGAAATTCTGGTTCATGTGGCGAGCCAAGGGCAGTGACGGGCTTGAGGCGCATGTCAATAAAAATTTTGAAAATTCCGAATATTTCACGGAGCAAATTCGGGTTCGCCCCGACTTCTTATTGGTTGTGAATCAGCCAGAATGCACAAACATTTGCTTCTGGTACATTCCACCAAGTATGCAAAGTATTCCACGAAGCAGCGATCAATTCGCACAAGAAATTGACAGAATCGCACCGAAAATCAAAGAGCGCATGATGAAAGAGGGCAACATGATGATCACATACCAACCATTGCGATCTAAACCGAATTTCTTCCGTTTAGTTTTGCAAAATTCCACTCTCACTCACGATGACATGCTACATTTCATCGATGAAATCGATAGACTCGGATGCAATTTATAATTTCATGATGATCCATCTAACAATTACTATGTACAAATTCCATTCTAATCCTTGAAAATAAAAAAATATTATCTCTCAAAATATGGAGGAAAAGTACTGTATTAATTGATGGTTTTCCCCAAACGTAACAATCGGTATTCAGACTTCCCGGCGAAAAAAACTCTCAAATATTGTATAAACTTGACTTTTACCCAGTTCATTTCCATGGCATGTGCCAAAATATAAATTCAATGATTTGTCTTTGTTTGGTTAGAGTTTTATTTCTATTTCATCTTGATTTTGAGCGATCGAGATAAGTTGTGTTATTTAATAGTTTAATGATGCAGCTCAGCCAAATCAACGAAACGCAGGACCTTTACTGTTTTGATAAAACGTTTATAGATTTGGTCTATACCCTCTCGAATGTACCAATCTTTAAATTAAGCATAATTTTGCTTTTACGAGTGGCTATTGGTGAAAGGCTTGCAAGACCGTACTGCACCACACTCATACCCATACGTACAACGATCTTTTTGTTGCAAGGGACCGTCGGCTTTACGTGTCCATCGAAGCACGCCATAGTTTCGAATCACAGCAATTTGGAAAAAATCATTTCGCATCACCGAGATTCGAACCTATGTCCCCATGACTGTGACAACAAAATGCGCGTGCACTTATCGCTCGGCCACCTCCTGTGTTTGAGTAAACCCTGTGACTGGTGAAATGGATGTGTTAGATGAACAATCAATTGAATTTCTGGATGAGATGGATGTAGACGATGATGGCTCTAACATTCAAGAGAACACACAACTGTTTGGCAACGTTACAAGTCGCCACAAACTGCATTCTCATAAAAGGTATGTATTCATTGAGTGATATGTGCGGCAATGCTTTATTTAATGAATGAATTTGTGTTTTTCAAGGTACTGTGAGCTTTTTGGGCTTTCTATTTCAGGGACAGCGACCACCAAGACCAGTCACCAATCAGCACTAAGCATCGAACATGATAATCAATATGAAAATAAATATTGCAAAATTTTGTTACTTATGCTACTCCTGAATTTGTGCTGTTAAGGCTTTATGCCAGGAGTAAGAAATTCAGGTGTTTTTTGAATATTATTCAATTGAGATACTGTTTTATGTAACACTCCGTTTACGAAGCGATTGATATTCAAAATTTACAACAGCCTGTTTCTTCGGGAATGCAATAAAAAGACAGTATATTCAACACATCCTATGGAAATGACTTGGGTAAAAATCAGATTTTAAAACAGATCGCTTCGAGAAGTTTGAATGTCAATTGCTTTGTTGTGTGAATACCATACATTTACGCTTAATTGTCTGCTCTTTAAACATATACCGACCCTTTTTTGTTTTCAAAGAATGAAAAACAGCTTATGCTCATTGAGAATTATCACGTCATAGCGTATAAGTTTCACTGGATAATTTATTCACTGGGAAAAGAAGCGATGTTTTGAATATTTTTGAAAAATAAAAATATAATTTATTGTTAAAAATTTGATTAACAAAAATAAAAGCAAAAGGGTGAGAATTCAACAACTGTGTATTTTTACATGTTAATTCTTTGTTTGAAATATAAATCGTATACTTTTGTTAAATAAAAATATATTATTTCGGCAGAGTTCCAAAGATAAATATCGACGTTTTGCTTCGCTCCCTTTGTAACAGTCCCAGATTGTCTTCTTTATCACGATTGTCTTGAATCCCGACATTTGTAAATGGTTCAATTTGAATTGGAACAGTCCATTATATCGATTGCTGTTTAATACAGTTTGTCGTGGCAAGCATGGGACTATTGCAACGGCTTCTAATTCTGGATTGTTCATGTGAAATCTACTTGCATTTAGTATGCTCCCATCGGAATTGTTCTGTATGGGACATATCGTCTTGTGCGTTCTCTTGTTGTATGCAAAAAATACATCTGGAAATGGAACGTAGGGGAACGCTCTCGACAGAATGCAATGGGCTTCATTCGCATTAATAACATCGCTTATTGCTGTTGCCAATTCTGATCTCTGACCAGCTACCCTATTTTCAGCCACTTTTGGCATAAGCTGAGCACACAAGTGCTCACACAACGTGTGACCAGTGTATGTTTTAGCTAAATTAATCTTAGCATATGCATCAATAAGCAAAATCGGGTGTTCAATACCGTCGAATGCTGTTCCATAATTTCGGAAGTTTGTTCTTGGATCCAATGCCCAATCAATAAGCTTTGCATCTACAGCACCAAAAACTACCAAATATGAAATACACCGTATTAACGACGATGAGAATTTCGTGTCCAATGACATCAGAAGATGCTTTTGAACCTGATCACAGAACTCATTTTCAATTCCATCCTTCTTGCGGTGATTGAAGGTGGAAATTGCAAGTAGAGCTCGTTCCACGTCTTTGATGCGTAATTTGCCAATATTTTTCAGGAATCGCATAATAATCAATTCAATGAGTTGTGGATTGAAGACGCGTTGTTTGGAACCCAATTGAATGATGTGAGTTAGCGCCATCAAACTGGCTTCTTCAGCATATGGAACGAGGGCACTCTGAAGTTCTTTCAGCTCAAATATATGATCGGTTGTCGAGAAACGTCGTATAGCTTTTATCACTCCAGTCACACAGATGTCATCACACTTCCCAAGATCATTTTCCAGCAAACGTTTGTACATTAATTTTATCAATTTCAAGCTATTTACTCGCGTTTCACTTTTGATCAGGGCTAAACAATAGATGCAGATTTCATCGAGTGACAAATCATTCAAAATTTTCTCGAATTTTCTGGTCACAATCGTTTCCTCATTTGTGTCAAATTGCCGCTTTGACCATGCAATATAATACATTATTTGTAATGCGGGGCCGTGCTTTAATTCGTCGAATTTCTTCAGAAAATCACTCAGTGCAACATCAAAAAATGGAAAATCTTTCGCGGTCTTGACAAATTGCCAAATATCCAGAGCATACAGCTGTGTGTTTGAAGGCCATGTCTCGTAAGCTGCTAAACATTCATCGCTAAGTCGATTCATTAACTCTTTATTTAAATTCCGATTGTTTGGATGAAATTCGCTGAGTTTACTGACGACCGATTCGAGCTTGGTGATTGTTTTGTTTTCTGTATACTTCGGCACTTTTTGTAACATCTTATTGAGAAAGTACTGCGATGAATCAAACAAAACGCAGCCTTCGGTCCTTTGCAACACTTTTCGCATATAATTTTTTTCGTTTGAGGAATCTTGCTCATTTGCTACAAAACCGTATCTGCGGAAATAGTTCATCGATTGCCGATGAAACAACTGCACAGTCAATCTTATTGAGCAGCTCGCCAACGAAAACATTTTTTACTGACTATTGCTACATTTGAATTTAAGCTTACTTTTGGTCTGTTTACTATTTGAATTGAGGTTAGAATTTTGGTTGGTCTCGACAGTTGTGTTCTGTTTTTATATTCATTGGTTTCGACAAATGCATGTTCTGCTGTATCGATTCATCTTTTTGAAATTCGTCTATACGAATTAAAGACACATAATTGTTAACTGAATATTTATTAAATACAAACAATTCAGTTTTTTTTTTTTTTGTTTTAAAAAAACGAAAATTATATACACCACAATAAATGTAAAATCAATTCATCTATAAATCGGAAGAAATCTTTTCAATTTAAAAAAAAAAAAAAAAACTGCGCACTTCCCATTAGACAAACGACAAGGATCTACCATACCGACGGTGCATGCACAAGTTAGTATACACGCTCACCAACATCATAATGCGTAAACATTTACATATGGCGTTGACCACAAAGAAGATTTCGATGAAATCACTTTCACAACTAGTTTCAATAGAATGCCATCATTAAGCTTAGAATTCATTTGGAAAAAATTGTAAAAATTCATATATTCTAACATTTTAGTTGCTTAAACAAAAAATAAAGTGAATCAGTGTTAGAACAAGAAGAAATCAACACATTTTTCCATATTTATCTGTAAGTATCTAAACAATGAATAACACATAAATATGTGGGGTAACCTTGTAATAATAATTGGAAACGACGCCATTTTCTTTTTTCGCAATGGGAATAAATGCAAAATCTATTTAGCCACATTTTTTTTTCAAATCGATTGCGAGCTAACAAACAAAAGTTTCAAAAAACTTTTACAAAGTTGAATTTTTCCGATTTTTCATACACTTCCAGATTTATTTGTATTTCTCCATCGTTGAAAAAAAGTGCACAGAAAGAATTAAATTAGGACAAAGGTAAGTCAAGTCAGAATCAAAAGCACAATCGCGTTTCAACGTCATGGGAGAAAATATGCCGGAGTGCGTGAGCACCAACAATGGATCAGCAGCGAATCCGTGGGCGACGGCACCATACAGTTATGATCAGATCTACAATTTAGCCGCAACCATTGTTAAAAAGCAGCAGGACCAACAGTTCAATGCATATCAAAATCACGTTCAGAAGTATGCCTTAGAGCAATTGGCCAAACAAAATAATGTACCGCCTGGGTTTGGTAATGCTTGTTTAATTCCACCACCTCCACCAACATTGATGGATATTGAAGTACCACCGCCACCGGCCTGGAACCACGAGGTACAGAACAATCAAAAGCAGTTCGGAGGAATTCGATTCAATTTGAATCAGAAGCGTTTGCAAAGTAGCCCATTGATGAACAATGGTTTAGGTATCAACAATCAACAACAACAGCAGCAGCAGCAGCAACAACAACAACCGAATAATGGAAATGCCAAAAAGAAACGCAAGAAGAATAAAAATAAGCAAAACCAACAGCAGAATCAACAGCAAAACCATCAACAAAATTTGCATCAAAATGGGCCATTAATGAACAGTCCGAATTTCCTTAATACCAGCATTCCTCCCCCGAATTTAACACTTTCACCTCAAATCACACCAGACTTAACGAAACCACCGTACGCGTTCACCAATCCATTTTCTCCAAAACCACCACAAATGCAAACTCATTCTTTGCCAACAACTCCCTCTTCCCTTCCCAATTCTAGTAGTCAAATCACTCCCCCTCCTACAAATCCAATCAAAAAGCCCAATCCATTCAGTAATCCGACAGACGCTTGGCCAGAAAGTTTGAATCGATACGTTGAACGTTGCTATGCCAAATGTAAAACGGATTTCGATAAAGATCAGATACAGATTTGCCTAAAAGGGCGCATCACGCAAGCAGCGAATCGTGGTGAATTATGGACAAAAGATTGGGATAATGAGCCAACTCCAAGTGTTCACAGTGAACGCAACAATGTGGTGATTCCGAAGCAACCGAACCAAGGTGTTCCAGGTCAATTGTCGAGTTTCCAGAATAAATCAATTGCAAATACGCCGAAAAAAGGACTTTCACACAGTTTAGGTCTTAGATTAAGTAATCGCGATAGCAAAACCACCAGTCGGTCGCGTTCACGCTCACCATATACATCATTGAGTCGGAAACGCCGCAGTTCAAGCAGTAGCAGTAGTTCAAGAAGTCCCCAGCGAAAAAACCGACGCAGCAGCTCCAGCTCCAACTCATCCAGCTCAGACGATTACAAGAGTTTCACAAAATGCAGCAACAAGAAATTGGGTTCCCGCCTAGGTCCGAGTGCAAATGCTCAACGGAATTCTAAGAACAAGAAGAATAAGAACAAAAAGGATAACAGCAAGAAGCATGGAATTGGCGGTGATATAGTAAGCGATGCTGAAAGATTGCACCAGCGCGCTGTTCGATTTACCGAAAAGAAAACGCCGGCATCGCATGCAACAGTGGTCTGCAATAAAAAGAAAAAGCATATGCCAATCCAAAGCCGATTATATGTTGACGACAATGTAGAAAACAACTTCGATTTAATCGATTTTCACATTGTTGGTTCATGTCGTGACATTGAAAAATCATTTTTGCGACTCACCAAAGCTCCCGAAGCTCACGAAGTTCGACCGGCCGAAGTGCTTGTTTTCTCACTAGCCAATGCCAAATCAAAATGGACAGAAAAACATGATTATTTCTATGTGTGCGATCAACTCAAATCAATTCGTCAGGATTTGACTGTAAGTACCACCGAAATTGTTCAAATGGTTTTGTGATAGTTTCAAATATTTTTGTGATATTTTCATTTTTTCAGAAAGTATTGCAATTTGCTAATTGTATGTATCGATCGTATTTTACTTTTACTAAATACAGGTACAGGGTATTCGGGATGAGTTTACAATTCAAGTGTATGAGACTCATGCGCGTATTGCCATGGAAAAGGGTGACCATGAAGAATTCAATCAGTGTCAAACACAATTGAAGATGTTGTACGCAGATCTTGGCGGAAAAAATCGTCTCGAATTCACTTCATATCGTATTTTATACTATATTTTTACCAAAAATACGTTGGGTATGTTTTCGTTTTTTGCTTTGAAGAAAAGTCAATAGACTTTTGCAAAAGCATAGCTTAGCGTACTGCATATTCTATGCACTGGCTAATATGCATACCTATCAACATGCTGCGTTGCTGTGTTTTGCTGTTCGTGTTCTTCTTGTTCTGTCGCTCCGTGTCACACGATGGTGTTGTGCCGCATACACGCCAAGCGATAGTAGTTACAAATCCGCTTAAATACGGCAAACACACATCAACGCAGCATATTGATAGGCATGCATATGAGGCAGTGCATAACATATGCAGCATGCTTATCTATGTAAGCGTCTGAAAGGCAGGAAAATGGATAAGTGTAATTTTCACATCAGAATGTATTCGTATTTTACACTTTCAGATTTAACGACCATCCTTAAATCCCTAACAAATAGTGATCGAGGTGATGAGTGTATCGCACATGCATTGAAATTGCGTTCAGCCTGGGCATTAGGGAACTATTGTAAATTCTTCAATTTATACAAATCGGCACCGAAACATGCTCGCCATTTGATAAATTGGTTTATTGATAGAGAACGTAAATTTGCCCTCAAAAATATCATCAAAGCGTACGTAGCATTCATAATCTAGAAACATATTATATTCTTTAGATGAGAGCCTCACTAAAAAGTTTCTTCTTGAAACGAGTTCCTTCTATGAGAAAAAAGTCTCTTCACCAAGAATCTTAATTTAAAAAAACGGAATCCTTAATGATGTCTTTTTTTCAAAACAAATAGCTACCGCCCAACATATCCGGTCGAACAAGTCGCAAGAATATTGGCATTTGATACGGATGAGAAGTGTGTTGAATGGATGACGCCGTTTTCAGTGGCATTTACCGACAACACAAACGTATCGATTGACTGTAAAACAAGTGCCTCAGTTGCCATTCCACTCATAGTCTAATGCTTGCCAACGACAAATCAACGACATATTACTTTCACCTTGAGTACAAAGCACAGTTTTAACTTGATCACCTACCTCTCTTTGCAAAATGGACGATGGCAATACGCACATGCGTTGCTCTAAGTGATGTGGTATCAATTGAAGCAATCCAGTAAAATCGTTTTTCCAGCCTTCTCACATGTGAAATTGAGAGACAATCCAAACGAAATATGAACGCTGTTCTTGGAAACATTGTTTCTAACGTCTGAAATTTCAAACTTCTGCTTTTTCACCCAAATGAACTTAATTCCGTGTGTTTTTGTGCGTTGTGAGAAAAACAATTTCCATGCATCGGCCTCTGTTGTGAATTTGGGCCGCGGCTTTTATCTAAACAAACATATACCGGTTTTATTTTTAGAACAAATCATACCAACCCAACACATACTCATCACTTAAAGACTTGATAAATCATCAAAATTACAGATATTTTGTTGAGTGTACCTTTCGTTCTTTCAAAAATATGTGTATTTTAAGTTCGCGTTTATTTAATATAAAATTGATAAATCCATTTCTTTTTTTTTTAACAAATATACTAAAAAAATTCGAAAAAAATTGCATATTAAACAAATGAGTGAAATTGTCATTCACAATATGAAAGCAGTTTATTGTTTCGTATCGATATCTACTAAGGGATATGGAGCAAAGTTGCGATTTAAGCCTAGTTCTCAACGAACCGAATATTTTTCGTCACACAGCTTTAATCGAGATCATTTCTCTAGAGCAACCGGTACTTGTTCAGTCTTGTGATTGGGGTGGAAACGGAAGCGGGGCAAGCATGCATATTTGAGTGATTGGGAGGTGTGAATTCGTTATTTGATAAAGCATCAACTGCGACGAATATATTCAGCGTTGCTGTAAAAACAGCCACTTCAGTCGAGATGAGAGTACACCAACACATGTTCCGTTCAAATCAACTTGCAAGACACATGATAGTAAAGATGATATCATGCACATGATTTGATGGAATGGGCGTCCTCATTGAAATAATTCGCTCTGGGGAAAAGAACACGCCATCGTTCAAAACATATACTCGATTCAATTCTTTGATAAACAAAATTCAAATTATAAACTTTAATCAACGTCATCAAGCCAATATAAATATTCGAATTTTAAACAAACCAATTTTTAATTTTAAAAATGGTGTAAATATTATTTTGTAAAAAACATGTGCTGAGGAATGAAAGACTTCAAGAGTTCTAGCGAATAACATCGAGTGACCATCGGTTTAATTATGAACGTGATTCGACCGAAACAAAGTTTCTAATCAACGGACTTAAAATAATCCATGCAAACAGACTTACAACAATTTCAATTCATCCAATTATTCTTGCTGTCAGCAATTACACAGAACAATATATAGAATTTCAATTGAAAGTGGTTTATTTGATAAGTGCTTTCTACAAATTATGTTGATTTTTCTTCATTTCGTTACTATGGTTTTTTGTGAAATCTATACTCACCTCTGCCCCCTACACATTAGTAACAAAATTTTTGTTTCTCCACAGAAAAAAACAAATAATTGATTGTAAATATTTTTCAATTTGAATAAAAATAGATTTCCAGGTATATCTTCGATGAAAAATAGCGATCGAGATTTTCACAACGTTCGAGATCACCCTCTGGCATAAACATCGGTGTTGAGATGCATCTCTTGATGATGATGATAAATCCGATAAATGCGCACAGTTCTTTTGCGTTATTCGATTTAATTTTAAGTTTAGATTAGGTATACTAGTGCGCAAGAGTCGCGTATTTAATGAGGAGACCCATCAAATTCATAAAATAAAACGATCATAATATCCAAATTCATTTTCTATGAACAAAATAAATAACAATTTTTGTGTGTCAGGTGTCAGCCCAATCAGAATTTCTGGTTCGTAAAGATTCCGATTGACATGACTAAAATTGAGATGAATATTTTGATTTTATCTGAGCATCCACTAAATAGCGATAAAATTCGTTTGATGAAATACATAGAGCTATTGATGGCTGCACAGTGTACAATAAAAAAATGTGTACATTTTACACACAATTTTTAGGAGAGATAGATATTTTTAGTATTATATTTCAGCGAGTGATTGAACGCTCAAAGCGTATTATTTTGTGTTCTTCATTTGTTGTTATGCTTTTCATGATTTCAAACACAACGTCAATAAAAACATATTCTATCCTAACACAAAAAATTCAATTAATTTTCAAGCAATGTATTAAGATGGCTGTATAGCTCGAGCTGTTTATCGGCCGAAATTTATGCAAGTTATAGAAATTTTGTTTGTTTTCAACACATTGATGAAAAACACGCCGTACTGCACGGAATTTATGCGTTGGATTTGTGGTCCGAGCTATACAGCTAGACAAATACATTGTTTGGTGATTTTATTTTCGCAGGTCCAAACAATGCCAATAACATCACAAGCAAAATTCGATAGCATCTTTTCATCTTGTGAACTTATGACCTAGGCATAATCGCAACATGACCACACGTGATAAATAAATTTTGAAATCCGTAAAAGTTTATCGGAGATTCGGAAGTTCACCGAACAAACACTATAAATTACAAAACATGCAAAAAGTTTTTCAATAAGAGCACTGCAAAAGTTTTTTTTAAATAAAACAAAAACGGTTTTGGATATCAATGAAATTCTTTATTCCTGTGAAAGAACATTCGATGGGGCACGCTTGCAGAAGTCCAGACGCTGAACCCAATTTTCGACGGTTTTCAAGCATAAATCGGTCGTTACTGTTGCAATTTCACGTTCGATATTCGTACGAAGTTCATCAATCGTGGCTGGCTTGTTGGCATAGACCATAGACTTGACGTAGCCCCACAGGAAAAAGCCAATTGACTGGGCCATTTCGTGAGATAACACGTTCACCAAACTTGGTATTCAATAAATCGATTGTGACATTCGCTGTGTGGCTTGTGGCGCCGTCCTGTTGAAACAACATATTGTCCAAGTCCATATCATCCAATTTGGGCCAAAAATATTCGGTTATCATTGAGCGGTAGCGATTCCCATTCACAGTAACGTGCCGGTCTTGATCATCACGGAAGAAGTACGACCCAATGACGCCGCCGGCCCATAAACCGCACCAAACCGTAATTTTTTCGAGATGCAATGGTGACTCATGGAGTACGTGTGGATTGCTGCCTGATCAATAACGCATATTTTGCTTATTGACGAAGCTCAACTTTTGATCTGGCAGAACGATTATGACGACCATAAATTGGACGTAGCGCTCTTAAAGTTGAGGCTACTGACTCCGAATTTCGGTAGTAAATTTTAATATTTTCGACTCGTTGTTGGATCGTATATCTTTCCATGATGAAATGGCAAACCTTACTGAAGAGAAATGTCAAGAGAGCGGGGAAAAATATGGCGTCGTTTGCTGTCCCTATCGGTCTACTTTTGTAGCGTCCCTATTGAAAAACCCTTTATTTCGCATTGCTAATAACAGGCGGGTCAAAAAGTCTCCGGCCTCACTAAGAAAAACACAATTTCTTGCAAAAATTCTTATTTATTCATCAAAGTAGTTCCCTTTGGCGGAGATACAATCATTCCAACGCTTCTCTAACTTTTCAATACCAGTTTTGTAGAACGATGTGTCGAGGCCTTCCAAATACGCTTCATTTTCGGCGATCACTTCCTCATCAGAGCGAAATCTCTTGCCTCGGAGCATCTTTTTGAGTTCTGAGAAAAGGCGGAAATCGCTGGGGGCCAGATCTGGACTATACGGTGGGTGCGGAAGCAATTTGATGCCCAATTCAACTATTTTTTCCATGGTTTTTTTCGACTTGTGATACGTTGCATTTTCTTCTGGTTTTAAGGAAACGCGGCACCCACTTTGTGAACCCAACTGTGTATTATGGTGAAAATACCACCTTTTGATAACTTTAAGGCATCAGCTACTATCTTTTGCAACTTCACTTTGCGGTTCGAAATTATCATTTTCTCGACTTTCTCGACATTTCCTGCGTAACTGTCTCATTTGGACGACCAGAGCGTTCAGCATCATCGGTGCCTGTACGAACACGTCTAAACTCAGTGAATCAGTATTTGACGCTTGATTTCGGTGGTGCAGATTCCTTATAACACTTTTCAAGCCATTCGTGGGCTGTAACGGTATTTTTTCCCATAAAAAAACAATGATAAATTAACACACAAAATTGCTTTGAATCCATAATTTTATGAAAACACAAAAGTAGCGTCACTTGAAGCTCTGTAACTTGAGTAATTATAAACACAATGACATGAAATTTTGACAGTAAGCTTTTGAGAATTGGTACTATCGAAAAATCATAATAAGTGTCGCCATCTGTATGGCAGGCCAAAGACTTTTTGACCCGCCTGTTAGAACGTTCATAAGGGCTATTTATATATGCTATCGAAATTGTCCTCGCCTGCATTTTCCGAAATTCTCCTTTCATCCAGTAAATTTACAAACTGTTAGGTAAATGTACTTTATTGAAAAATCGTTTACTTAAGCTTTTGTATCCTAGTATCGAAGATTATTGGTGTAAATAATGAAGTACCAAACTGTCCATGGCAAAAGTCATATTAATTCCTTGTCATTCGACCGATTCGAATCTAAAAAGCATTCCTTAAGATCTGATATCATTGGGATAATAGCTGTCACAAATATGATTTAATCATTATCATAACTCTAATCATATTATCAAGTGTTTAATGTTACCATCCCACGATCTATTGTCGTTTGTCAAAAAAAGTAACCCGAATGACAATGAAACAAAATACATTCAAAGTTTAAATGAGCGTGTGCAATAAGTATAGAAGAGATGCAGCCAATCACAGTCGAAATTAGTCATGACCTGATGACTATTTTAATTTCATTTTTTGGTTGGGTTATTTCTTTTAGCAAACGACAATACAATAATGCAACTGTTATTTATTAAGATCGTCCGTCTATTTAGGTCCCTAAACAAAACACTTTTGCTGGTCCTCCTAAATAATATAAATAAGGACCAATATTTGGAAGCGAAATTTCTAAAAATAAACAATTATTTAAAATAAAATATCACTATTTATGTACAAACTATTTGATATTTTTCGGAACAACTTTCCCTCGTTCATTCGATGTAAATTCTATGTCTGAAATTCATTGGCGTTAGAATTGAGCACCGCAATTGGTGCATCGTTTGTTTTTGAAGGCAAGGCAGCATATGATTCCTAATGGGAAGAAAAATATAGCACAGCAAATGCCCAAACATGTGTAGTCATCATCGAGGACCCCAATACGGCATGCAGGACATCCATTTATTACGATAATTTCAGTGGGCTGATGTACGACGTTTGGCTGAGTTGTGATCGCTCCATAGCCAATTGTGGGCGGCGTAGAGCCAGACTTTATTCCAATGAATTCTGGGGCACTCGGTTGCTGGATTGGATATATCGGGACAAAACTACTGGTTGGAATAGCGCTGGAATGCTGAGCAATACCACCACCAGCTGAAATTAAAAGCATATAATAATAAAACAAATTGGAATTCTTTCCAAATGATTTTAATGCGTGCTAATTGACTGAACACTCCGATGACTCATTAGTCATCGGTACCAAAAAAATAAAATATATTTGATTGAAATGTCGTAGATTAAAGCTGTATGTTTGACTAACTTGGTGGAGCAGACGGTATGTTTGGTGAACTAACTGCCTCCGAATACGATGGTGGTTGATCTCGATACATTTTGGTATTCAAAGTTGTAAGAAAATACTTGATCGCAGTAAAAAAAAAACAACAACAATCACAACAATCGACGTCTTCTTTTGAGTCAAAAAGAATACTATCGGTTCGGATGAAATCAGCAGTATATAGAAACGTCAAAAAGGCCGGTTTACACGTTAACTTAGCTGGTGTTTGTATTCACTATCTATATTTTGCGTTTCTGTAACATATTTTAAAATTGAATTTTGGTGGCATATTCAACCTTCATTCTTTGCTTACATTGAGGCATTTTACCTGAAAATAATTGTATTCCGATCAAAAAGATGCATTCCATCCGTTACGTTGATTTTCAAACATATTAAAATCGCATTATGTCATGCTGTGTGTGAATGCGAAATGAGTTCAAAGTCTGAGCTGTTTTGACATGTAAGTTTTGACGTGACAATTGCTGGTTACTACGAAGAAATCGCATTCTAAATAAAAATGTTTCGCTATTCGTGACACATATGCGAAAATTAATTCTTCGGAAGAAAAAATTCACCTAGCATGAAATCCGTGCTGTGTTGATGTATTATACCAATAAAACACTATTGAAACGATTAAAACAAAACCATGCAGTGTCTAGAATAAGAGTGTAGTGTGGCAGAGAGATTTACATTTCATTTTACGACTGTGATAGTCTTAATTCAGAAATTAGTTTTCGTCATTCATTTTTAACATACAAGTGTAATCGAACAGGAAGAAGAAGAAGAAGAAGAAGACGAAACAGTTGAAATAAAGCATACATCGTAGAGAGTGTAATGAAAAGAAACAACACAAAATATATAATCGAGTTTGTGTATTATCGAAATATTGTAGTAAAAGAAAAACATCGTGCAAAAAAAATATCTCAAATTAACGATGTCGTAATAAAATTAATTTTATAGAAATTGTTTTTGTTTCTCTAGCAATACCATCATCATATGAATTGTGTAAGTGTAATTTTAAAATGAAAAATCGACTACAAAATTGTGTATCGTCGAATTTTTATTTAAGCTTTGGGCACGTCACATAGAGAGGCGAATGTGGTGCCAAAACATACATGAGAATCGCTGGACAAAAAATATCGATTATTTTCATTGGAAGCTCTAATTTGCATTCGTTCAATTGAAATTGATAGAGCAAATATTAGCTAATTTAAATTACTAATCGATAGGTGATGTTTTCCGATTAATTTTTCCCATTATAGAGATAATATCTTCAAAAATTTGCTAATTACGGTGGAAACAACTAAAATGCAAAACAATACGACTAAAATAGCCAAGAAGACGTTCATTGAACGAGCACTCGAACAAATATTAGCGGACAAAGATATATCCCGGTCACATCATTTACAATTGAAAAAGGCTTGCGAATCAGCACTCGGTATGTTTCAGATGCGATTGTTTGCCGATTCTTATCTGGAATAGATATGGCTCGTAATATTTATATAGAGAAGTGAATATTGGAACTCAATTTGTCTTGATTTTGGTTAATTGAATTCTAGGTGAAATAAAGCAATTGAAAGATGGTGGTCAAATTGAGACAATTGATGGGCAATCGACGGCTTTGCCTTCGCCCAAAAATAATTCAACCAATGCGATAAATGCCGAAAAATATTTCCTGCCATTTGAACTAGCCTGTCAAAGTAAAACGCCACGTATCGTTGTGACAGCGCTTGATTGCTTGCAAAAGCTGATAGCATATGGACATTTGACGGGAAACATTCCTGATTCATCTACCCCCGGACGATATCTTATCGATCGAATTGTGTCAACAATATGTTATTGCTTCAGTGGACCGCAAACCGATGACGGTGTTGAACTTCAAATTATAAAAGCACTTTTAACCGTTGTTACATCACAATATATCGAAGTGCATGAAGGAAACGTTCTTCAAGTATGCTCAATATGATCTAAGAATTAATTTGAACTACAAACACTCACTACATCTTTTCATTCCAGGCTGTTCGCACTTGTTACGATATATACTTATCAAGTAAGAACTTGATAAACCAAACAACGGGTAATTAAACTCATTTCACCATACTTTTTCTTGAAATTGGTTGTTGCTATTACGGCAATTTCATTATGCTTTTATGATTCACTCCTATTTATTATTCTCTTGCACAGCACGAGCTACGCTTACACAAATGCTCAATGTGATTTTCACTCGAATGGAAAATCAAGCCTTTGAAACGATTTCAGAAGTGTCCGACAATACGCAAATCCAAGTGGTTTTATCGCCGGTTGAACCGAAAGACAAACTCCCCACCGGCGATAATACAAACTCGTCGAAAGAGGTCAATAGCGAGTCAGATGAGGCGTACATCAGACAGGTTTTAAATGAAATTATCGACGAAGCGTGTCAAATAGTGGAAAATAAATTAGGATTTAGTGCGCAGGGTGGTGAGCAACAGAAGGCAACAGAACAACTAGATGACGCTCAATCAATAAGAGCACCAGCTGCAGAGAATGAGAATAAATTAGATGAGCCAAAATTGGTGATCGAACCAAGCACACCGACGACACCAAAATCCGGAACTGAAACCATTTATCGTGTAGAATCGCAAGATAGTGTCGAAATTCATAGTGAAAATGATAATGTGGTGACTGCCAAATTCACGCATATTCTACAGAAAGATGCTTTCCTAGTATTCCGAGCGCTGTGCAAACTGTCCATGAAACCATTACCCGATGGAATAATCGATGAGAAATCACATGAGCTTCGCTCAAAAGTGCTCTCGCTGCATTTATTGCTGTCAATTTTGCAGAATGCTGGTCCCGTTTTTCGCTCCAACGAAATGTTTGTCATGGCAATCAAACAGTATTTATGCGTGGCTCTATCTCAAAATGGGGTCAGTCCGGTGAAAGAAGTGTTCGAACTGTCACTTTCCATATTTGTCGCATTGCTATCGAACTTCAAAGTCCATCTGAAAAAGCAAATTGAAGTCTTTTTTAAGGAGATTTTTCTGAACATCCTGGAAGCGACAACATCTTCATTTGAACACAAATGGATGGTTATTCAAGCGTTGACGCGAATTTGTGGCGATGCACAGAGTGTAGTTGATATTTATGTGAACTACGATTGTGATTTATCGGCTGCAAATTTGCTGGAGCGTTTGGTGAATCACCTGTCGAAAATCGCACAAGGCCGACAAGGACATCCTGAGACTGGCATCCGACCAATGGAAGAGAAAGCGATGCGGATTCGTGGATTGGAATGCCTTGTGTCCGTACTGAAATGTATGGTCGAATGGAGCAAAGACTTATATGTGAATCCAAATTTGCAAACAACTTTAGGCGAACCTCCCACAAAAGCTTCAAATGGAAACTATGAATCGAACAATGTAAACGATAATTGTTCCACACAGCTGCGTTGCACTTTGGGCGGCTCGAGTCAAAGCCTCAACTCAATGGGCAGTTCAATCAATCGTGAGGTTCTCGATTTGCCGGAAGAGTTGGAAGAGCGCAAACAGCGCAAAGAAGTGATGGAAACCGGCATCGATTTATTTAACCGCAAGCCGAAAAAAGGTGTTCAATTTTTACAGGAACATAAATTGATCGGCTCAACGGTGGAGGATGTGGCCAAGTGGCTGTTGTCCGATGAAAGACTCGATAAAACCATCATTGGGGACTATTTGGGAGAAAATGATGAACATTGCAAGCAAATAATGTGCGCTTACATAGATGAAATGAATTTCGCTGATATGGATATCGTTGCCGCACTCCGGCATTTCCTCGAAGGATTCCGATTGCCCGGAGAAGCGCAAAAAATCGATCGTCTCATGGAAAAATTTGCTAGTCGATATTGTGAATGCAATCCCAATCTGACGCTATTCTCCAGTGCAGACACGGTTTATGTACTCGCTTTTTCGGTAATTATGCTGACAACAGATTTGCATTCGCCGCAAGTGAAGAATAAAATGACGAAAGAGCAATATATCAATCTGAATCGTGGTGTGAGTGACAGCAAAGATTTGCCTGAAGAATATCTGTCGCAAATCTATGATGAAATTGCTGGTCAAGAAATCAAAATGAAGAACACGGTGAATAAACCCGGCAAGCAGTTCATAACCAATGAAAAGAAACGTAAACTGTTATGGAATATGGAAATGGAGGCGATGTCCAGCACGGCGAAGAACCTAATGGAATCCGTTTCGCATGTTAAGTCGCCGTTCACATCGGCCAAGCACTTAGAACACGTTCGACCCATGTTTAAAATGGCATGGACACCATTTTTGGCCGCTTTCTCGGTTGGCCTTCAGGATTGCGATGATCCGGAAATTGCGAGCCTTTGCCTAGATGGTTGGTTACTTCTTCATTTAAAGCAATTTTTTTTTTTTTGGGTTATTAAATATTATTCAGCTTCATTATACACATTTTTATCACCTTTTTTTATCAAGGTATTCGATGCGCCATTCGAACAGCCTGCATTTTCCATATGACTCTCGAACGAGATGCCTATGTCCAAGCTCTAGCTAGATTTACGCTGTTGACTGCAAACTCACCGATGACAGAGATGAAAGCGAAAAACATCGACACGATCAAGACCTTGATTATGGTCGCTCATACTGACGGCAACTATTTGGGCAGTAGTTGGCTTGATATCGTTAAATGCATATCGCAATTGGAGCTCGCCCAAATGATTGGAACTGGGGTTCGTCCACAATTCCTCTCCGGTCCAACGCACCACCGCGATTCGCTCGATCCGAGCGTAAAGGAGCATATTGGTGAAACGAGTTCACAAAGTGTCGTTGTAGCTGTCGACCGTATTTTCACCGGCTCCATTCGGCTAGACGGTGACGCTATCGTTGATTTTGTGAAAGCGTTGTGCCAAGTATCACTCGATGAACTGAATAGTTCACAGCCGCGGATGTTTTCGTTACAAAAAATCGTCGAGATTTCCTACTACAATATGGGCCGTATCCGTTTGCAGTGGTCACGTATTTGGCAAGTGCTCGGTGATCATTTCAATACAGTTGGATGCAATGCAAATGAAGAGATTGCATTCTTCGCGTTGGACTCACTGCGTCAGCTTTCGATGAAATTCATCGAGAAGGGTGAATTCGCCAATTTTCGATTCCAAAAGGAATTCTTGCGTCCATTCGAACACATTATGAAAAAAAATAATTCATCGGCCATTCGTGATATGGTTGTTCGTTGTGTGGCACAAATGGTCAACTCGCAAGCACCAAACATTCGCTCAGGTTGGAAGAATATATTTTGCGTATTTTATTTGGCAGCTAGTGATCAAGACGAAAGTATTGTTGAAATGGCATTTCAAACAACGGGCAAAATCATTACCGATTTGTATAAGCAGCAATTCCATATAATGATCGATTCATTTCAGGATGCTGTTAAATGTTTATCGGAGTTTGCATGCAATGCGCGATTCCCAGACACGAGCATGGAAGCGATTCGTTTGGTGAGAACATGCGCACTTTGTGTCGCGGAGTCACCGAATTTGTTTGCCGAGCACGCCGGCATGGAGAATGATATTTCAGTGTCCGAAGAAGATCGTGTTTGGGTGCGTGGATGGTTCCCCATGCTTTTCAGTTTATCGTGTGTTGTGAATCGCTGCAAATTGGATGTCAGAACAAGAGGCTTGACCGTGCTATTTGAAATCGTTAAAACACATGGCGAATCCTACAAACCCAATTGGTGGAAAGATTTGTTTAATATTCTTTTTCGGATATTTGATAATATGAAATTGCCAGAGCATCAAACCGAAAAGGCTGAATGGATGACTACAACGTGTAATCATGCACTTTACGCAATCATCGATGTGTTTACCCAGTATTTCGACATCCTCGGACCGTTACTTCTTAGTAATCTATACACACAGCTACACTGGTGCGTACAGCAAAATAACGAACAACTAGCCCGATCTGGAACAAATTGTCTCGAAAATTTGGTAATTTCAAATGGATTAAAATTTACCGGCGATACGTGGGATAAAACATGTCAGTGCATGATCAACATTTTCAATTGCACTCTTCCAAAAGAGCTTTTGACATGGAAGCCATCAAGCACCGATCCCCTAAATAACTCGCGAAATAATTCCATGGAAAATGGTGATGTTCGACACAGCAATGCAAACAATCAAATTCAAGGCATTCTCAAACGATCGAATTCACAGCATTCGGTATATAGTTTGAATGTAGAAGATGTGAAATCAGAAGTGTATCATTCCCAAAATAGTGTATTTGCGTCGTTGCTGATAAAATGTGTCGTTCAGTTGGAATTAATCCAAACTATAGATAGTATTGTATTTTTCCCGACGACATCGCGGAAAGAGGATGCCGAAACGTTGGCACTGGCAACGGCAGACGTGACCGGTAGCATGACGTCGAGCGAAACTGAATGCCAACGCGAAGAGCAAGGAATGTATAGCTACTTGAACACAAACCATTTATTCCAACTTGTCGAATGTCTGATGGAAAGTCATCGTTTTGCCAAAAGGTTCAATGCTAATCACGAACAACGAAACATTTTATGGCGCGCCGGTTTAAAGGGTTCCGTTAAACCGAATTTACTTAAACAGGAAACGACATCATTAGCATGCGTATTGAGGATATTGATGAAAATGTACGGCGATGAATCGAGATCACGCGACTGGCCCGAAATTGAAACTCGTCTCATTGCCGTGTGTAAAGAAGCCTTCGAATATTTTATGCAGCTGCAAATCGAAGCACATCGCGAAGCCTGGACATCATTATTGCTACTTGTTTTGACTAGGATCATCAAAATGCCAGACCAACGGGTAGGCCTTGAATCCCCGTCGACTTCACTTTTCCACTAGAATTTCTAATAATTTGCTCTTTTTTCATTTCAGTTTGCTGCGCACGTCTCTAGTTATTATTTATTGTTATGTGAAATCAATTGCTCTGATTTGAAACCAGAACTTAGAAGTGTCCTTAGACGATTATTCCTACGAATCGGCCCTGTTTTTAACATAACAAGTGCCACGGCTTAAATTAAATATAAGATTGATTCATTTATTCTTCTTTCATTTGTCTTTACATGCTGTAGTGTAAAGAAGACAAATATTGAGTTCTATCGATGGCACGTGCCGACGCCAGTCAACCATTTATCCAGATGTATTTTTTCTTTCCATGTTTTTCTCTAAGAAATTACACACTATTTTTGAAACAAACAACTCTAAAAGTCTAAACAATTAATTGTGTAATGGAAAAGAAGCACTACGTTTGGCATATTTATTAAAAACAAAAGCTGTGAACAATATGTTTCCAATGTTTCATCCTTTCATCGTTGAAAAACAAAAACACTATTGAGCTACTAAATTAATGATTTAAGTATTTAGTTTACTCAAATACAATTCGAAATACTTGTACATTATTATCTAGCAAAATGCATAAAAAGTAAACAAGAAACAAACGTTATTTCAGAATTTGGAATTCCATTAGAATAAAATTTTATACAATACAATACTATTATAAATGAGACATTTTTTTTGGATTGCAGCTAAAAACCGTAAATGATTAAAAGCTTGTAGCAGTAATGCGAATGAGTAAAAAAAAAATTGACAATGTAAAAATCTAAACTTGTTACAGAAAAATATGAATGATATCAAAGCTATTCTTTATGCGGTTTTTCCTCTGCAATCTGCACGCACATAGACACACTTTCCATTTTAACAATTGATGAACAAAAAATTCAAGCTTAAGAAAATTCATATAAATAAAAAAAAAATAAAAATGCTACAATGTACAATTTACATCCATTTTACGCATAAAACACAAATAAAATAAACTCAAATCGCTATCCATGTTCAAATTGATGCCGAGGTTTTATTGCTTTTCTCGTGAATCTTACAATTTAGGCCAGCTTTTTGCCTTCTAATTGGGATCGGATTTTGTGAGTGCAAACTCATCAAAGTGCAACATCTAATTAACATTTATTTTTGTTTCAATATGGTTCGTTGTTTTCATTTTCAGCTCCTATGTTTGCGTCTACTTTACATGACGTCAGCAATCTTTTGGTTTCTTTTTAATAATTCCACAACCGATGACAAAAAAGATGGAAACGAGCCACATAAGATATTCAACGTGCCATTTATTCAAAACGAAATGACAAATCAGTTTTATCAATTCTAGCATTCCGAGGCATAATAACGATTCCTATCATAGATGTATTTTTATTAATGATCAAAATTTCGCAGGGCATGTGAAACGCACGCTCGGTTCACCATAACGCTCAGTCAATTGAGCGACGTATTTAACGTGAGTTCTGTGCTGCTTACAGCGATGAGCGAAGGTGTCGCTCACTCGGAACGCTCAAAATGTTTATAGGCATTTGGTATAGCTTCGTTGTGAGCAGACTGAGTGAGCAGCGCAGTCGCTCATCGCCGTAAGCAGCATTTCGCTCTCGTTCAATGCGTCGCACACGTGACTGAGCCCTTTTAGTGAACACACTGCGTGCTCGGTTCACTATTTATTTATTTATTACGAAACCTACATTTATGCCAATACGTGTTCAAAGCAAGCTCAGAACATGCTGGTCAGAGACCCAATACGGCATAAATTCCGCCCATGGTGCGTCTTTTGCAAAGAGAGTACAGTCAGGGGAGGGATAGTATTAGAGTGAAGTAATACTAGAATTGGATCCGGAAAACCATGGCAAAACCGGCCTGGCTCCGGAGAGCCAGGGGAAAACACATGAGTAAATTTAATATGATAAATACGATTTATTGACCGGCACGCAACAGATGCTTTAAGCTATTTTTAAACGATATCAAAGATTTCGAATTTCTAATATCAACCGGTATACTATTCCAAAAATTAATTGCCGAAAAGCTGAATGCACGGGTATCAAATGCAGTATGCGGATTGAAATTTACACGAAGGTCATCGGGATACCGCGACGATTCACCGTTTTTTACTAACATGAAGTTCTAGCATAGCCATGAAAATGTGTGTCAAGTTACTAAATGAAACCGCGTTATTAATTATTAGTTATTATTTACCAATAATTACTAGTTAGCAATGGCAAGTATTTATTAAATGTTTATTAAAATTTTACTAGATTCTGGATACAATTCTGCTCCCGAGTGGAAAATGATACCCTGAAACTCAGATTCAGACAACATTTCAGGGTTTCAGACACCTGAAATTCGATTCAGACGAAATTTCCAAATTTCAGGAATTCAGTGCTCCTGAAATCGATTCACTGAAAATTCAGTAAAAATATCAGATTCAGCCAAATTTTCAGGTTGAAATCCTAAAGTACTTTAAGTATTTAGTTAAGTTTCAGGGTTTCAGTGCCCCTGATTCAGTCAAAATTTCAGTGACTACTTTCATGCGATTAATTTTTTCTGTGAAAAGATGAGATTACGGAATTTTCATAACGCTACGATGTGAAATAAATCTCATACATTTTTTTCATTTTGACCCCGCAAACCGAACATTTTGTGGACGAGCTAGTCGTAAATTTCATCGGAATGATTTGAAATTTTGTGTGAAATATTTTTTATCATAAAATATTAATATTTTGAAAAATTCCTATTTTGATATTAATTACATTGAAAAAAAAAGCACCCATTTAAAGATTAGACCCGAATTAGTCTATCCGGAGACATGATCTGAATGAGCTGAAAATTATTAAGTTTCTATTCCTAATGAATACGTATCCGTGGGTTCATGTACGATCAATTCTAATCTTAATTTTTTGAATTACCGTGTTAACAAATTTATACGAACAACGTACAACGGACAACAAATCGCTCCGGGAATTGTTGCAATCGATTTTTTTAGGTCCAAAACGCTTAGAAAACTCATTCTTTTGACCTTTCGCAATATTTTACGCAAACAGTGATGTGTGCGGAAAAGTAAAAACCTCTTTCCGAGGTGAATTCTTGCTCTGAAAGCGAATACACAACACACAATTATTGATATCAAATTTTGTGCCGCAGAATACATGAACAGTAATGCAATTAGTGAACAAACGAAAAATGAACGAAAAAGACTAATGGATAGAAAATAATCACGAAATTACACTTGTGTTATGTATTTCCGTATGTTAAAAGTGATCTTAAGTACGATTGCGGCACGTTTTTTTCAATCCATAATTGCATTTCGTATATTTTTTGTATGTTTACTAATTGCATTGCTGTCCATGTATTCTGCAGCACAAAATATGATATCAATAATTCTGTGTTTTGTATTCGCTTACGGATTAGAATTTACCTCAGAAAAAGATTATTTTAATTAATGCATGTACATTCTCGAGAATTTCGGAAATTACACACCATTCAACACCATAAATTAGGCGTTTCTTTATTATGTTTGAATTTAATGTAAACAAAAGTTCACATATCAGCGACCTCTGGGGAAAATGCACGGAATCTCAGTAAATGACACATAAAATATAGATAAACATAGCATGGCACGTGGTTTGTTGCCTCCGGTGAAAATAAATCAACGTTAAACGTAAAGTAGTAATTATTGCATATCGCAACAAATATTTATGCGTTAATTTTTATTTCATTTAACGAAGAAGTAAGTAACGTTTCTGCCCGTTTCAAAGATCTGTAGTTGCACCCATTCTTATCGTCAAAATTGCATGAAATTCAGGTGTCATCCAACTGTACGCCACACTCGAAATAAATCCATTCATGACGGTGGAAAATTAAATAAATGAATATGAATCAACATCAATATTGATTATTACAAACTATTTTTTGCTAATTTGTTGATATATTTTTTAGTGTTGAAATTAGAATTAAATAATTCATTTCCTCCAATATAAGTGGAATCAATTCGTAGTAAGTGTAGTAGTAAAATATTTGACAATAACAATTCAACATAACCTTTATGTGTTCTTCAGGGAGTAAAACAAAAAGTGCTCAATATTTCGGCGTATTTTTGAGCGGGAGATATGCATTTCAATCATGCATTGATCGTTGCATTGTCATCATCATGCTGTGTTACATGCGTAGCCGAACAAGTGGACGAATTTATCATGTTGTTAGTATTTTTATCATTGATGTTCTACCGCTCAAGAGAGCTGATGACGAATCTCTGTGAGATTGTGACGCATAAAATTTTCACATCGAATGCTTCAGAAGCAGTGATTAGGCCAACTTTAGGAATAATATCGATACATATTGCTACGTACGCATCAGTTGAGCTATATTATAGTCGATATTTCGCGTAGTTGCATATGCATAACCGATATAGACAATATTATTATAGTTCAGTAGATACGTACGTAAAAAATGTATTGAAATTTTTTTATAATCAAAACTGAATCAGAAGCAGAAAGACGTATTTTACTTTATTACAAAATTACTTTGAATTTCAATTCTTCCACTTTTTCCTCGATAGATTTTAGCGAATAGGAAACTTCGTAACATGAATTCTGGTGCGCCTGGAAAAAAAGGAAGAAAAGAAAGAAAACATAAAAAATGCCAAAATAAGCGGAGTTTGATATGAGAACTATCATATTATCGGCAAATTTCATATTCAAATAAGGATTTGATGAATTTATCAACAGTTTTTTTTATCACCAATGAAGCTTCGCATTTTTGATTTTTACCTTAGTCGATCCCTTATGCTGTAATGCTCTTCAAAGTCAACGATGCTATAGATGCCAACGGACAGAACCGGATTTGTGACGATTGAAGAGTTATATGCAGCCTGACCTACTGACAATTCGTTTGGATAATTTTTTCGTACGACATTCGAAGAAACGGTTGGAACTCCATTTTCTTTTTCGAATGAACCTTGTACCGAACTCAAAATTGTAGACAGATTAAGCTGCCAAACAATTGTTTTTTTTACTTGGTGATTCGGAATGTGTGCCAAAAATTTTTGAAATTTGGTACAAAAGCGCCACCTTTTCATATGAGAAACATTCCAATTTTTTTTTCCGAATGTAATACCAAAAAAATTTCCAAACAAATTGTCAGTAGGGCAAACATCAACTAAATTTCGTGCGATGGTGGATCACTTCGGTAACCCTGAAAAACAATTTGCATGGCCGAACTGTTTTCAGAGAAGCATGACACTAAATATATGAATACGTTGATCCTCACTCACGAAATAAATCAATTTTTGTCCGAAAATAATGTCCAATTTGATCAAAATTATAGGCCAATCAAATTTGTTCAATAAAATATTGGTCATGCAAATGTGTGCCAATTGCTTCGAATATTCCCGATAGTCAAAAAAGAGATCGATTCAAAGTCTGCATTGGACAGACTGAATACAAAACCCGCATCGTTTCTTGTGACACAAGAGATTAAGGGGACTTTCCAAAAATAGATCACGTCGAATGTGCCAAATTACCGATGAAAACAACAATTGAATATCTCAGCCAAGTGAACAGGGAAATTATTGTCAAAGAAAATATTCTTTCACAAAAACTGGCCACTATAAAATGGGAAAAAAGTTTTGTTGGGAGAAAGAGTAAAAACGAGATACAAGAATCACTTATTTTGAACGAAGGAAATGTTGAAAAACACGATTTTGATCGTGAAATTAATTATTCTACGTACGTTCTAGTAATCACGCAGCTATTGATTTACTCACATCTCATATAAATATTGGAATTATTATTCATTGTAGTTTTATTTCTTTTTTTAACTATATTATTATGTACAGCACCGTATAGCGTTTCTTCGCCAGAGGTGGTTTATTTAGAATTAATTTTTTTGAGTCACTATGCATTTAATTTTCCATTGCACTTCTCATTTGTTAAACCACCAGCACAGAGTAATACTTTGAAAGTATACCACCACGTTCCAAGTATACCCAACGTTGTTCGAAGATCCGATAAACTACAACAAATGCACCATGATCAAGCAGCGCAGCATTAAAAATTAAAAAAATATGTTTACGAATTAGTTATTCAAGCTTCGATTTGATGACTTTATGCAGGTAAGTAAGGTGTCGTACAGTCAAATCTGAAAGTTTTATTTTTATTGGGAATGATTGATACCCATCATAATTATAAATATATGGAAATATATTGTTGATTCACAAATTTTCTCTCACCCATTCTTACCTCACAAATGGACTGAGTGTGGTGTACAGTTGGATGACACCTGAATTTCATCCTATTTTGACGGTGAAAATGGCTGACCACCATTCAATTTCACCGTGACGGCCCCATTTTTGTAATTAACAATTGTTTCTTTAATGAATTTTGATAGCCGACACGACACGATGGAAACACAATTCAAACATTCAATCAAAGTTCCAATTCAATACAAAAAGGCAGCCAAAGTATTGAAAAACTCAATGGAAAGTGGTGCTTCAGTCAAAGGGCAAATATTTGCTGAAAAACATGCGGTAAGAAAATCTACCGTTATTTGTTAAATAGAATATTTTGATTTAGACGCAATGAAAAGATTTTTTTCTTGTACAAAACATCACTTTTATAACATTATCTCTAGAAAACCAATCGCTTGTACGCGTTGATAACAAAAATTTCAAAGAATAAAAATACAATTGATCAGCTGTTGGAAAGGAGCCAAATTCTGGAGAACGAGAATCGCCTCGACAAATATTTATGCTATGTGCTAGTGACTGAATTGATGTTTGGTGCTAAACAACTGAATGGCGAATCAAAGCCAGTTTTATGCGTCGCTGCCTATGAAGATCAATTTAAGCAAATACTTGCGGATATTCAAAATGAGACAAAAATTGAAAATGGCGTCGAATCAAAACAAGATAATGGTGGGTTATTGTGTTGCAGCTCCAATTATTGTCAGAATCTCTTGTTCAACTTCAAATCAACAATAATAATAATAATAATAAGTGAACTAACTAAATGTAATACGAATTTGTCGTTGATGTTTCAGAAAAACCGCGATATGTTCGAATAAACACAAACATAATGTCTCGAAACGAAGCAATGGAATCGTTTGTCAACGAAGGATGGATTGAAGTGAAATGTGAAAATTACGACAGCTTTCTTAATGCTCTTGCAAACTTGACTGACGAACAATTCATATCGGATTTGCATGTGAATGATTTATTCATATTTCCAGCCAGTAGCAAGCGCTATTGGGCATTGAGCAGATTGGTAAAGGAGTCAAAAATTATTCTACAAGACAAAGCTAGTTGCTTGCCATCATTTTTATTGAATCCACCGCGTGGAAGCTGTGTATTGGATATGTGCGCTGCACCTGGAATGAAAACTTCCCATTTGGCAGCACTAATGAAAAATCGAGGCACAATTTGGGCGGTAGAACGAGACCGAAAACGATTTGAAACTCTCACTGATTTTATCTCGAAAACCAATTGCAAAGCAGTCAAAACAGTTAATTCTGATATTCTATCAATAGGTATATTCACGTTTTGTATATTCAATACGTTCAAATTTTCAGTTTTAGTCTAAATTTTCATAAGTGTTTTTACTTTTCCCCGCACACGGTGTATTAAAAGTATTGCGATCAATCCAAAAAATTCAAAACACCCGAATGAGTTTTCTATGCTTTTTGAACCTAAAAGAAACGATTGCAACCATTCCCGGAGACATGTTTTGTCAGTGTGTGGTACGTTGTTCGCAAAAATGTGTTAACACGATAACTCAAAAAATTGAAATTAGAATTGAACGAAAATTAACACACACATTGGTCTTCATTAAGAATAGAAACATATTAATTTTCAGCTCAATTGGATAATTTTTTCGGGTAGCTCTATTGGAGTCGAATCAATAAATGGGCTGTTTTTCAATATAATTAAGAAACATTTGTATGGGGAGGGGGATGTGTCTAATTCACATTGCATCATAGTGAAACTTTCAGACTATTTTTTTTATGAATGAAGTCATTCAGAATTTCGTCATTTCGGTGAGATTTAGGAAATATTTATACTACAATAGAACGAACACAGTGTTATGTTCAAATGAATTTTAATCTTATTGCTCCATGTAATATGGTTTATTTTAGAAACAAATAACAAAATTCTCACACAAAATCTTCAAACATTTTCTCTCTTGATACTCTGAGTGAGAAAATTTTTGTAGTGTTTTCCAATGCAAAAATAATAATTCAATGTGAACATCAACAATGACTTATAGTTCCCGTCTCGCTATTAAAATAAAATCAAATGGTTTGCAGATCCAACCGAGTATGATAAAGTGGAGTACATACTATTGGACCCGCCGTGCAGCGGATCGGGAATGACGAATCGATTCGAAAATTTTACAGATTCAAACAATGCCAACAACGATAGATTGTTTCAGCTAGCCACTTTGCAATCTAAGATGCTTGTCTTTGCGCTTAAGAACTTTCCAAACGCAAAAAAATTAGTCTATTCTACGTGCTCGATTAATGTTGAAGAGAATGAGCAGGTAATTTTGAAGCGCAATTGATTCAGTATCTTTCAATTTTTTTTTCTCGTATTATGTCATTTTCCAGGTAATTCAAAGAGCACTTGAGCAATGCTCACATACGGATTGGAAACTGATAAAACCGCTTGATTTTGCTGAAAAGTGGAAGAATTTCGGCAGTCCAAAGTACAAACACATCGGAAAGAAGTGCTTGTACGCAAAACCAGATATCGATCGAACTGACGGATTTTTTGTGGCCATATTCGAAAGGGGACAATAAATCGAATGATATTTTCAAAATCTATTATTTATAATATATATAGGGTGGGCCATATAAAATTTGCATTTTTACATTTAAATTTTGACATTTGAGCTGTCATTCTCTAAATAAACAATTTTGTCAAAATGCAAACGTTAGATGGCCCACCCTGTATAAATGATAATTAGTTCAGTAAAATGTACTACAAATATTACATCTATAAATATGTTTGTGTCCTATTTTGATAATTCATCATATACAATTCAATGGAAATTAAATTTTTTATGCTAACTTTAAATAGAATTAAAAGAACATTGCCGAGGTGAATTCTCATGCTGCAAGCAAAATCAAAACACAGAATTCGTGAAATCGAAGCGAACAATTAATTTATATTGTTTTAAGCACAAAAACGTGAAACATGATCTAAAATGAGGTGTTAGAAATGTGATGAATTTCATTGTTGTTCCGTAAAGTTGCTATGAAGTTGTACTCATGGTAATGCAAATTCATTGTTCACGTAACAAACTTTGATATCATATACAGTACCGGTCAAAAGTATGGAAACCCTTAAGAAAAAAGCAATTTTTCATGTTTGCTGCCCTTTTTAGCAGACTAAAACTATTTTATTCGGTCTTATTTATACACTAAGTGTAATTCCAATGTTTTCTGAATAATTTGTATGAATTTTATCAAAATTCAATTATTATTGTGAGCGATAAAGAAGTACGAATGCGATGAAATCAGACCAGCTTACTTTCGTCGAAATGTCCACCTTTTGCTTTGGTGAGAGCGGCACAAATTTTGGGCATTCTACGCACAAGTTTTTGAAGTGTTTGAGCTTGAAGATTGTTCCACACCTCGTTCAGGCAATTCCACATTGAAATTTGGCTGGTTGGTTTCAAATCTCGGACTCAACGCTTCAATTCATCCCAAAGATCCTCCGGGTTGACGTCCGGAGATTGGGGAGGCCAAATCAAATTTTCTAGCACTCCTTCTTCTTCTTTTTTATTTAAATAGGCTGAACACAGCTTCGATGTGTATATCGGTTCGTTATCTTGCTGGAATTTGAAGCCATAGCCGATGAGACCAATGCCAGATGGGATTGCACTGTATTGAAGGATTCGATGGTAGTCTTCTTTTTTCATTATACCATCAATTTTGACGAGCTCGCCAGCTCCTTCGTAGCTGAAACAGCCCCAAACTATTACTGATCCGCCACCGTGTTTGACTGTGGGTGCAACACATTTGGCATTGTATCTTTCTTTGTCCTTTCGACGAACATGTTGGCGACGATGGCTACCGAAAATTTCGAATTTTGATTCATCCGACCACATGACTGTTTTCCAGTCATCAACGGTCCAATCTTTGTGTCGAATAGCGAATTCCAGTCTCTTTTTTTTGTTTGCAAAAGTGGTTTTTTCCCTGCAATTCTCCCAAACATTCCCTTTTCTCGCAGCCGTCTTTGGACAGTTGACACCGAAATTGGCGAAGGCAGTCTTTCATCGATTTTGGCTCTGATATTTGGCGCAGTTTCGAATCGGTTTGCATTACTGATGGTTAGTATTTTGTCGTCGTCTCTTTTTGATGTTTTCCGGGGTCTACCAGATCGTTTCTTGTTGACTTTTGAGCCCGTTTCGCGGTTTCGTTTCAACGTTTTGGAGACAGTTCCTTTGGATATTTTCAATATTTTGGCGATTTCGTTGTAAGATTTGCCAATTTTATGCAAAATAACCACGTTTGATCGTTTTTCTCTCGATAATTCTTTATTTTTGACCATTTTGTTCGCTTTGTGTTGATGAAATAATGTGCAATACTCAAAATCTGAAACATAATGACAGACAAATGCACTATTTCGCAACAAGTGTCGAAGTGGCCGAATTTACCGTTACATATTGGACTGTGTGTTCTAATTCAAATAAGAAATATCATCACGAACACAGAAGCATCTAACAAAAGTATAAATGTCACCACAAATATGAAAAACACGCGCGAATTTGATTCATGGAAATAACAATTGTTTTTTTCAAAATTAACGTGAATTATCTTCATTAAAACAAACAATGAAAATATCACAAAGTAATAATTGAATTTTGATAAAATTCATACAAATTATTCAGAAAACATTGGAATTACACTCAGTGTATAAATAAGACCGAATAAAATAGTTTTAGTCTGCTAAAAAGGGCAGTAAACATGAAAAATTGCTTTTTTCTTAAGGGATTCCATACTTTTGACCGGTACTGTATATCGTGTTTCGCGCCACGAGAATGCATTTCAACAAGCCGCATTTCGATATCAATATGTTTTTTGAATTTTCATGTAAGTTTTGAGATGTTATCTATAGATATTTTGTAGATAATTATCTTATATTTAGCTGAATACCTCTCGATTATTGCTGCACATAAAAACGAAATTCAAAAAGAATTCTCATCAAAGCGACACAAAATTGAATGGGTGAGAATGAAAACTGACCTCTAACTATTGTGAGAATTAAAATGAGACTAGAAAAAATTGAAAACACAAATGTGACCAGGCATTTTTAGAAAAGTAAAATGAAACCGGGAAAATGTTGAGAATAAAAATGATATCGAGAAAATTTTAAAATTTGATCTAGAAATGAGATCAGACAATTTTGAGTGGATAAATAAGTCCGGGAAATTTAAAGACAAAAATGAGACAACCGCTAAAAAAATTCTTGGTTTTATTTATATGCTAAATTTTTTTCTAGTATTATTTTAATTCTCATTTTTTCCTAGACAGTACACGTATTAGCAAAATCAAGATGCACATTTATTCTAAGGCATTCAAATTGTCCTACATACGCAAAATTAACTTTTCCACACATTTGAATTGTTTATATATGTATTTCCATTGAACTTCGCCCAATGATTTTGTGACACTAAAGTCACAATCATTATTCATGAAATAATATAATCCATAAATAAATACGGAAACAAGTCGAAATAATCGTCAATAATTATTTTTCATATTGAAAATCAGAGACCAATAACGTTATGAGGTTTTACCAATTTTTTAACGTTAAAGCCGCTTTGTACCAATGTGAAGTTGTTAATAACAAAACAAAGCGAGCCGGTATGTAACGTTACAGACGGAAATACCTCAGTACTCATACAAAGACACAGTGATGAGAAAATAAGCCAGTCAGTATCAGATGTGTATGATAAGGTGTTTTTCATATTTTAAATTGAAAAAATGGTAACTTTCAAAATAAAGAGCAAAAAATTCGGTATCAATTGATGGTATTCACACAACGTAGCGATTAGTATTCAGACTTCCCGAAGCATAAAACACGATTTTTGTTTCAGCTTGATTTTGAGCGATCAAGATTTGTTGTGTCATTCGTAAGCAAATTTTATTGAAATTCCAAGGGAAAAGAACATTTTATTATGTTTGTATTTTGTCAAAGGATTCACTTGTTGCTATGACATCAGCGATTTAACTGACAAAATAGCACAAATCAACAAAAGAGATGGATTTTGTTTTGATTTTCGTTTGGATATTGATACAGAATGTCAATGATGCGGTTAATTTCATCAATCGGCAGTTTTGAATTGTATTTCCGAATTCAAACAAGCGAGAATCCACAAAGATTCTGTTGTTTGAACAAGTAAGTGTGCTTCACCTGCATTTTAACGGAGTCATTAATTCAATTTTTGTTTTGTGTTTTAGGATTTTTCGCATCATTCGATGAACGGGATCACATATTGCTGACTTAAGATAAAGTGAATTTCATCACCCGGAGATTTTTGATTGCATTGCCGAATTCAAACGAGTGAGAACTCAGAAATAGTGCGAATTTTGACCAAGTTAGATGTGCTTCGATTCATATTAAAAATATTGCGTTAACAGTGAATTTTTTACAAATTTATTAATTTCGTTTGTGTTTTCAACAGGTGTATTCTAAAGTGTGAACTATGCGGCAAAGAAAAAAGCCATCGAAAACTAATGCCAACAATGAAAACAACGATGATGATGATGAGGACAATGGAATCGTTACAATCAAATGTGCACTTCCTTCGATTCTTAGACCTCAATTTCGAAGAATAGTCATCGATGATATCACCACCAAAAATTTGCATGCAACGAAGATATGTTCATTAGCATCGCTTCTGCTCTTGCATAAAGTTGAGCGCGCATTTGACGAAAATAACACGGAATTCTTCAATCAAGATGGTGAAAAAGTCATACGAGATTGTTTTTTTGCTGTTCTCAAGAAAAACATCACCAAAAACTCTATGATTCCCAAATTCCGTGATTTTGTGACCAATCTCGATGACGAACATCGTTTTGAATGGCCAAACAACGATTATTTTGGAAATGCTTTAAACGATTTGATTGACACATACAAAACGAATGTCACGACGAACTTAAATACGCATCGGAAGAAACGCGTCTACAAATATCTGGAATTGAAAGTGCACGAACACAACTTGAATGAGGTACAACAATTGGATAAAATCGATATCAAAAATGCTGTCAATTTAGCAGTAAATGGACGAGACGACATTCCTCAAACTATTAACGGTGCATTGAGAAGAGCAAGTCGTGATATCCTTCTTCAAATGTTACGTGATATTAGTTGGTGGGAAATGGACAACATTTCGACATTCACGAAGATCATTGGTTCAAATCGCTGCCAATGTGGATTGCAATGCAACGTGATATCGACGAATTCAATATGAATCAGCGACAACGAGAAGAACATGAACAGTTAGAACAAAATGATAGCGCAAACAGTCCACCGAAAATCAAAAATATGGCCGTCATACCAATTTGCAATCTAAGGCGAACGCACTATCCAATTGACAACTACACGCTTTATAAACTACTTTGTGGACAGAAGATCATCGCAAGAAATGTAAACGGCAATCAAATTACATTCAACGAGTTTATGAGTGATAAAGCATGGTATTGGAATCAAATCTTCTATTTGCGTAAAATCAACCGCGAATTTGGCAAACGAAAGAAGCAATTTCACTTTCGCATTCTATCTGATGGCGTGGCGGTGTCGATATCGTTCGACGTGAAAAAGTCGGAGTTCAAGCCAGTCGATATGCAGGAGATCATTCGTAAAATCAATGCTGGTGAGATCGTGAATGAAGTCGGCGTGGACCCGGGATTAAAAAAGTGGCAAGCGACAGTGCGCCGGAACATCGCCAGCGGTAAAGAGGTGGGTAAATTTTCAAAATTATTTTATTAATACTAATGTTGCATTTTGTTTTTTCATTTCATAGGTCAACTTGAATATAAGCAGCAAACGCTTCCATTGGAATGCTAAGAAAAATGTGCGAAAATGCAAATCGAAACGATGGACGAAACATTTCACTATCGAAAAAAACAATGATCGCAACGACCGCCACTTGTATCCAGTGATGCCATCGCCGTTCGGGAGACATTGGTGGTGTTACATTCAGCATAGGTTGAAAATGCTGAAACGAGGAATGGAGGTGTATGCAACAGCAAAGTATACACGACTCCAACTCGACAAGTACATCGAAACAATTAGAACCGTTGATAAGGCAGTAGGCAAGATGGTAAATTATGAGCCATCAATTGTTTATTTTGGAGCTTCTGAGACACCACCTAATTCACCAATTCGCATCAAGAAGCACGTGAGATGCCCTGGATCGAGAAAAACCATCAATGCACTGAAAAAGCGTGGCAATTGTATCGTTATACCAACCGATGAATATTACACCTCCCAAACCTGTGCGAAATGTTTTCGACGTTTTGACCGAAGAACACGGAGCCATCCCTTCAAATTGTGTCCAGATTGCCATCCAAACCATCTGGCGTTGCTGCCATCGATTATCGTAACTCAGAAAGGCAAACGATTGATGGAGCTTTTGAAAGCAAACCTCGGAAATCGCAATCCAAATCAACGCAACGCAGGACCTTTACTGTTTTACTGTCAAAGGTTATAATATACCGCAAAAACTGGCTAGTAAACCCTGTGATTGGTGAAATGGAAAATGTGTTCGATGGACCACCAATTGTATTTCCGGATGAGATGGAAGTAGACGATGATGCCGCTGAGCAACCAAACGAATTCCAAGAGGAGATGGTTGTAGACGATATTGCCGCTGAAGATCCAATTGGCAACGCGACATAGTCGCTGCAAAGTGCATTCTCATAAAAGGTATATATTATTTAAATGAAAATTGCGGCAATGCTTTTTTTAATTAATAAATTTGTGTAATCAAGGACATTGTGAGCTATTTGGGATTCCAATTCCGGAGACATTACAGCGATCACCGAGACCAGTCGTAAATCAGCACTAAGCATCGAGCATTATAATTAATTCGAAAATTAATATTGTAACAGTTTGTTACTTCCGCTACTTCTGAATTTGTGTGGTAGAGGCTTTATGCCAGGAGTACGAAATTGGAGTGTTTTTTTGTAAGTATCTAAATGAGGTACTGTTTGATATACACTCCGTATTCTACGCGATTGATATTCAGAGTTTATGACAACTTCTCGAATCAGGAATGCAAAAAATAACTAGTTTATTGTAAACTTGCAATAGAAATGAATTGGGTAACAGTCAAGTTTGTCTTTGAGTGTTTTTTGCTTCGGGAAGTCTGAATAATAATCCCTACGTTGTGTGAATACCATCAATTGATACAGAATTTTTTGCTCTTTATTTTGAAAGCTACCATTTTCTTTTTTCTCACCAGAAACACCCTAGTGTATGAGAGTTCCAATACTGTTAATGATACATAGGAAGCAAATACCAATATATTGATGTTGGTAGGATTTCGCTCTCTGTTGTAAATATACGGCGTTGTAGAAAGAAATTCGTTGTTGTGTTTTTATTTTTTTGAATTTAAGGGATTCAACTAGATAAGATAAAAGATAATATCTCACTTCATTTTATCTATTATTTTATTCGGAGAACAAATATTTAGAAACACATTTGGTATTATACATAAATTGTGTACAAATAATTTATTTGAAGACTTGATGTTTCATTATTTCATTCAATATGCTTACAATTTTTGGTCAGCTAATAAAACTAACTAAAAGAAGTGCTTTCAAATTTGGATTGAAGAAAGAAATTTTCACAACCCCGAGTTTAAAATACATTGAAAAATCGGTCAAAACCATTATTTGCTCTGATGACACAGTAGAAAAAATGCACTTTTATCTAATAAAAATCAATTCATAAATAAATTAAACATTGCATTCTAATGGAATGGTATTTTACGTTAGTATCAATTGTGTGTCATTTGGTATGAATTGTGCTCGAAAAAGATATCAAATTGCATTGCGGTAATCTTATGCCAGTTAATCTGGACCTGATTGACTAGCTGCCAGAAAATTACCGGAAAAACAATTGACAATATTCTTTCAAAATGCAAATAACTTTATATAGTTAATTTATCATAAATTAATTCTAATTGGCATATATACAGATCGATTTTGGTGACATTCCCAATTATTCGGTTAGCGATTTTAAAACGGAGGAAATCTTTTCAACTGATTCGCCAGTCAAGATGGTTCTGTGGTCACCATTCACTGTCACAATATCTACCTTGCTTGCAACGACCTAAAAATTATTTAACATATTTCTGTTAGAACTGATTCATTTTGAAATCTCATCTGTGAAATTTGAATGCTGTGAACGATAGCTTACCTCCGACAAACCGTAGTCAGCAGACAATTTGACATAGTTTTCGGTTGGTTTGAACAGAGTAACATTACTGGAAACCAATTTGCGTTCTGGCTTGTAAAGATGGGCAGCCTTTAGTTTCTTGTAGAAGGTTGATGCGGCCAACTGCACAGTTTCAACGGGGAATTTGGTCTTTTGGCTTATAAGTTCAGCGAGACGCTTTAATTTTAGATCAAATGAAACGAGAGAGTCCAATACTTTGGCAGTTTGGATGTAGTCCAAGTTGGCAGCAACCATACCGAAGTAGGCCAAACTGAATGATTCATTTTGCGAGTCGGTTGCCCCACCGCCTTCTTGACGCTGTTGATGAGCTTCTGTGTACCAGCTCACGTATTTTGGCGAGCCATCCAACATGACAAGACTGGCTTTTTCTCCAGCTTTTTCGAGAAGTGACACCATTTCGAATGCAACTGATGCACCGAATGAATAACCGATTATGACATATGGACCAGTCTTTTGTACAGTCTTGATTTGTTTGATGTAGAATGCGGCCAAGTCATTCAATGATGTCAACGGAGCTTCTTTGGTGCATTGCAAACCATAAACTGGGACTGAAAGTTTAGCGGCTAGTGGTTTAAGAGCGGTTACGAAACCTTCAATAGCGTGAACAGCGAATAGAGGAGTGGCTTTGCTGTTGGCTGGGGCTTGACTTTCGAGTTTGACCAAAACTTCGGTTGGCATAAGCTCGTCGTTGAACACAACTTGAGTACCATCACCAATAGCAGAAGCGGCAGCTGCTTGTGTGCTTGATTGTGCGTTTGCTGAATCAGCTGCTGGTGTTCCGCTGGTGCCAGCTTCTGAATAATTTAAAATTAAAATGTTCACATTATTTCAAATTAAAACATTCAAAATTTTATTTTTAACTTACCCAAAGCCTTAAGTTTTCCGAATGTCAATTGACGGATTTCTACTGCGCTCATCAGAACATCATAGTTACGTTCGAGTGTTTGTTTGATTTCAGCACCCATCAATGAGTCCATACCTACGGAAAAATAAAAAAAAATTAAGAATCAATAAATGAAATATTTGAGAGTAATGAAAATGAAATAAAAATGAAATAATTGTTAATGAAATATAAAGACAGCAATATAGAAAGTAAGACAACCACATAAAAGAAAAAAATCTTAATTGAAAACTTTTCAAATAGTTCAGTTACCACACCCAGAAAAACAATCGATTAGTTTCCAGGATTGTTCGCATGGTTGAACCCAACCAGGTCGGCATTTTTTAAACTGTGTTCTCTGGAGGTTAATTCCAACGACCAATGAACAAGTCATAAATTCAATTTTTAACTAATAAGTTTGTAATTGGTCCCACAGGTATCCTCAACCACACCTCTATTTTAAGCAATATTTATTTGCTATTGCGACATAAATATCATGTTAATTTATGATTTATTGACCAAACAATGAGTAGTACTTTCTCACTTTCTAATATTCATTTGGAAATCAACAAAGAATTTGATGAAATGCACTCATTGTAAATATTAATGGAAAAGAATGAATAATAATGTCAAATAATGAAACATTAGAATAAGAGTAAATTTTCCTCTGGTCCATACCCAAATCTGCCAATGATGCTTGATCTGGGACGTTCTTCAAATCTTTCAAACCCAAAATGTTGACAACGCAGCCCACTAAACTAACTCCACTGCTTTCTGCCTTGCGTTTTTCAGCGACGACCATTGAAGCGAGGACGGCGTGTGGCTGTTGCATGAAGAAGTCCATTGTTTGTAAGCATGAAACCATACGTTGTGGCAATGTGCCTCCAACAACAGTGTCGTTGTCACCCAAGCTGTCAATAACCAAGCCAGTATCTCCGATGGCTCCCCATTGGATGGCTGTTCCTGGAAATCCGGCGGCTTGACGGTTTTCACAGATACGTTCCATAGCCGAGTTAGCCAGCCCGTAGTTGGTTTGTCCGATGTTACCACGACCGCATGAAACACTGGAGAAGCAAATGAAATAGTCCAATACTGGGCATAAGTCGCGTGCAGCGCTGTCCAAATTTTTGGTTCCGTCAATTTTAGGTACGCAGACTGTCTTAAAATTGGCTTCAGTTTGATCTTCCAACAAACCATCGCGCAATACTGCGGCAAGATTGAAAACACCACCAACTGGACCCAGTTTGTTAGCTCCTTTGAGCAAGTTTTGTGCACCCTTCAATGTGGTCACATCGTTAGTGTCGATGGCAACTTTAACACCTTTGTCGGACCAGCGACGAACCATCAATGATTGATATCCCGTCTTAACACCGCTACGTGATGTTAATACCAATTTGGTGGCTCCACGTATGACCAACCAGTTGGCAAGTTCCAAACCGAAACCACCAAGACCACCAACGATGATATACGATTTTTCGCTGTGCATATATGTTCGTGGAATGGCTGGGATCAATTTTGACGATGGTTTCATTGCTTTGGTTGATTCTTCATCGCGAACTTTAATGACGACTTTACCGATATGTTTACCGCTAGCCATGAAACGGAAGGCCTGTTCAACTTGTTTTTCGTTGAAAATGCTGGTTGGGAGGGGACGAACGGCTCCATTTTTGATACCTTCATCCACCAAACCGACAACAGTTTCGATGGTTTCATCATCACCATCCATAACACTGTCCAGCAAAATTCCATGGAATGATGTGTTCTTCAAGAATACCGACATTCCTAATGGTGAGTTGTTGTTCAAGTCAAGTTTTCCGATTTCCAAGAAGCGTCCGTTGAGACCCAAGCAACGAATTGATGCTTGCAATTTTTCTTCGGCAAGTGAGTTCAAGACCAAGTCAACGCCCTTCCCTTTCGTAGAGCGCATGATAAATTGTTCGAATGATGTATCACGCGAGTTGCTGATGTTTGCGTCAGTTAATTGTGGGAACGTCTTTTTTAAGAATTCACGCTTTTCTTTGCTACCTACAGTTGTGTAAACGGTCAAACCGTGATGCAAGGCAACGCTGATTGCTGCTTGACCAACACCACCACTACCGGCGTGAATCAAGATTGATTCACCCTTCTTCATCTTTCCTCGGACAACCAATGCGTAGTAAACCGTTGAGTAGACACATGGAACTGTTGAAGCTTGTTCCATAGTCCAGTTGCTTGGGATTTCCCAGATCATGTTGCGCTGAGCAACACAAGTGGTGGCAAGTGATTTCGCTTGAACCATAGCCATTATACCTTATGCATAGAAAAAAGTCGATTAATGACCGTTTCCTTATTTAACCATTTCAAATATTGGCTTTTGAATTATATATCGGAATTAAATTTGTCATTCAAAACTTACGTTTTCCAGTCGAGTCACGTCCAGAGAATTCCAATCCCAAAATACAATCTTGAGTGGCCAAATCTCCTGGCAAAGCGTCGGCAGCCAATTTTCCGGAGCTCAACATTACGTCACGGAAGTTGATTGGTGCATAGTAAACTGAGCACAATTCGACTTTTTTTTCTTTTGGATCTGGCAATTGACGAGACAATGGGCTTTCGATCCATGACAAACTTGACAAATCTCCTTTGGTCAAAGCGTTAACGTAAGCATGTTCTACATGCAAATTGGAAACTCCACCTTGTGCGTCTAATTTCAAGTGTCTGAAAGTTCCCCAGCCGCCATTTCTATAAACATTGCTGATCAAGTCTTTATTCAATTGTTCCAAATACAATTTACTGGTGAATGAGAACGGTTCAGCTTTCGTGTCTTGAACGAACACCAAACGGGCAAATTTTCCACCATTTTCATTCTTAATGCAGTTCAAGAATCCAACAGCACCCAACAATTCTTCACCTTGTCCAATTACATATACGTAGGTGTTTTCCTTTTCAGCATTGGCCAAAGCGGTTTTCAATTGTGGCACCCAATTGTAGTTCTTTTCGGTGATTAAAACAACAGTCTTGCTTCTTGTTGTGATATCGAATGTTTGACGAAGCAAAACAAAGTATTTGTTTGTGCTACGTTGAACTGAAACAACGGACAAGTTGAAGCTGGCGAATAATTTGTTTGCTTGGGTATCATTATAGCCGACAACATTTTCTTCGAGCAAAATAAAACCGTCTTCACGAACTGAGCTTTTCAGGTTTTTCAAAACGACGTTAGCGTTGGCACGTGGAATGACATCATAGGCAACAACCAAGTGGCAGTTTGATTCAACTGTGCCGATGCTTGGATCTTTGGCAACAATACGAATGCCTGATTCGCCAACAGCTTGAACGTAAGATTCGGTTGGTTGACTGGTTATGATAGCAACATCACTGGCCAACGTTGGTTCGCTTTCGATGACGTTCTGGATGATTTGAGCCAAAGCATTCTCGGCGGTCTTGCTTTCGACAACATCAGCGACCTTAACTTTCAATGCACCACTGCTGTTTTCAATAGCCAAGTGTGTGGCAACAGAAACTGCATGCAAACGGGCATTTTCGACAGTCTTGTGTAAGTCTTGTTTATCATTCTTCAATGGAACATAGACGTAACGTTCCAAAATTGGTGGTGATTGAGTGCCTGAACGGCGTGGTGCCAATGAAGCTTTCAAACCACGCAATTCAATACCACCTGATTGGATGACATTTATGTCTTTGTACATGTAAACTGGAACGTCGGCGTTGCTTTCTTTCAAGGCTTCCATCAATTCAAAGTGTTTGGCCGGGTTGAAAACGGCACGCTCGATACGGGTTGGTAAGTACAATTCCCGCAAGTCTTTACCCAAAATACAGAATTGCAACATCGTATCGATGAAGCTGACGAAGTTGCCGTCCCATTGCAATTTACCGGTGACGGCTTTTGAGTCTGATTCGGTGACACCTCGGAATTTATCAGCATAATCGTAACCACGTAGACGCAATTCTTTGTAGATATCGTTGGTTTGCAATGGGAGGCCAGATTTGTCTTGTTCGAGTTCGTCCAATGGCAATTGCTCGAATTCAACATCTTCTGGCACGTAGATTTTCCCAGAGACAGCAAGTGAACCACCTTCGCAGATTTCGAAGCGACCAGTTCCATCGAAGAAGTTAACACCAAATTTAACGGAGCCGTCCTTTGGCAAGATTGTGGCACGGTGAAAGACGACATCTTCCATAACGACTGGTGTCTTTTCGAAAGTGCTGTTCTTGGTTTTGGCGAATGTTTTCCAGGCCAAAGTCATGTAACCGGTGGCTGGAAATAGAACCCGACCGTCGATTGTATGACCAGCCAAGTAGGCGTCTTCCTCCTTGGTGAGATTTACATCAACAACAGTTTCACCTGAGTTTGAGTCCATTCCGAATTTTGGAACCATGAAGCGTTGCGAATGATCCCATCCAATTTTGGAATTCAGCATAGGTGTTCCACGACCAACTGGATATGAAACTGGGCTGTACAATTTTGAAATGGCTGGTTGAGCACCGGCAGCGTATAATCTAAAAAAGGTATTTTAAATTAATAAATTTTTTCCTTTTCGTTAATTTTTTATATTTTTTTAATTATCGAATCAGCAAAAGAAGAAATATTAAAAGTTGATAATATTTGTCAATCAACTTACTTTCCGATGTTGCTCAAGAAGAAAGCAAGATTGTTCTCATGACCGCGTTTGATCAAGCTCAAGTTGGTGACATCACTTCCCAATGATCTTTTCAAGATGGCTTGCAACAAACCAGTTGGGGCGATTTCAATGCAGATAGCGTTCTTTGGAACGTGTTGGATGACTTCGTGGAACAAGACTGGTGAGAGCAAGTTGTTGACGTGGTAGGCGGCTGAGCTTTGTTGAGCAATTGGAGTTGACCAGCCTGATTCTGGGATGCTTGTACTCAACCAGCGTGATGTACGGCCCTTTGGATTTGGAATGACTTTTTCTAGTGATTTTCTCAATTTCGGGCCAGCATCAGAGATGTATTTGCTATGGAAGGCATAGCCAGATGATTTGACAGCCTTGGCAAAGATACCATCTTTGGTGAGTTCCTCAATGAATTTGGTGATAGATTCTGGTGGGCCCGAAATTGTTACGCTGTCGTTGCTGTTGTGGCAAGCCGGGGTTACATCAGCTGGAGCACGTGCCTAAAAATAATGAAAATTGAAACAATCAATATTTTTTTGTGAAAACTTTAGTGAAGTGTTTGGTCAAAGTGTAATTCATATTGGTTTCAAATCAAAATTTCTCGTTCAAATGTAGTACCTTTGTTTCTTCCCACGAAAGACCAATGGCAGCCATCATGCCCTTTTGCAATTCAGTATCCAAGATGCTACGACCTCTCCAGTATGCGGCCAAGACGGTTTGTTCTGGTGTGAAGCAGCCATCAGCATAAGCGCAACCCAATTCACCGACAGAGTGACCGATGATTCCATTTGGAGTGATGCCCAAGTGTGATAAGCAATCGGTAAGTGCAACTTGAACGGCAGCAATTGCAACGAATGAGTTCAAAATATAGTCGAATGTTGATTCATCGCTCTTCGTAAGAATTTGAATCAAATCAATGCCTTCTGAGCACAAGACATCAGCACAACGGTTGATGCTGTTGCGAAACACTTCCAATTGCATCAAATCTTTAGCCATGCTAGCCCATTGCGATCCCATTCCAGAGTAGATGTACCAGATTGGACGTTTGTCATCAACCAATTCGGTGACTTCGCGAACCGTTGGGAGGTCTCCGACGACGGCATAGCCACGGTAGTAGTGCAATGGAATATTTTTTGAATGGACTTCGTTGACCAAGCTCAAGTATTCTTCATCAGTTTTATTTTTGTCAACTTCGTCCAAAAGCATGTCGACAGCTTCGCTGGTACGTCCAGAGAGAACGGTCAAACGAGGAATTGTATCGGTTGGTGTAGTTGATTTTGGTTTTGGATTTGACTTCATGATAACGTGCGCGTTAGCACCACCGAAACCAAATGAGTTCAAACCAATGATGCCACCGTTCCATGGGGTGTTGCGGTCAGTTACCTTAAGACGTCCATCTACGATACCGTACAGGTCTGGGTTGGGTGATTTGTAGTGCAAATTTCCTGGAATCACGCCGGCTTCCATAGCTAATAAAACTTTGGCAATTGAGCAGACACCTGAAGCTGGTTCAGAATGGCCCATATTTGATTTCACTGAACCGATGAGCAATGGAGTTTTACGGTCTTTGCAGAAGAAATCAGTGATTGAGTTGACTTCTTGTGGGTCACCGACTTTGGTGCCGGTTCCATGAGCTTCAACGTAGACAACATCAGCTGGATTCAATCCAATTTCGTTGTAGGTTTCGCGGATCAAACGGTTTTGCATTTCTCCAATTGGGAAGGTGATACCTTGCTCCTTAAAACCATCAGTGTTTGTACGAACGTTCAGAAGTGACGAGTATACACGACGAGCTGTGCTCTGTTTTTGCAAGAAAATGACAACGCAACCATCGGAACGGACATAGCCTGCGCCAGTTTCGTCAAATGCTTTGCATTTACCTTCAGCGCTCAACATGCCCAAGCGTTTGAATTGCAATGACATAGTTGGTTTCAAGATAAGGCCAGCACCAGCAACAACAGCTGAATCACAGTGTCCGGCTTTCATGTCGGCGAAAGCTTGTGACAAGGCATACAATGAACTCGAGCAGGCAGTATCGCAAGCATAGCTTGGTCCTTTGAAATCGAAAGTGAATGACAGACGATTAGAGAACATAGCACGAGCGCATCCAGTCAAACCGTAACCATTGACTCGGTCTGGATCAGCGCACCAATATTGCTCGACTTCGGAATTTGATACACCAATGTACACACCGGTGCGGCTTCCACGCAATTCTTGAGGATTGAAACCGGCATCAATAATTGCTTCGTGTGTTGCTTCAAGCAACATTCTCATTTGTGGATCCATACATTCGGCTTGTTTTTGATGTACACTGAAGAATTGTTGATCGAATGATTCTAAATCTTCGTCCTTAATTTTACCAATTCTGGTTGGTAGGTCGTATAAGCCTTTTGGCCATCGTCTTGGGTCATCATTGACCATATCAACACCATTGAATAAATTATTCTTGAACTCTTCGATGGTTGAACTCTCTGGCAAACGTCCCGAAAAACCCGAGATCACAACTTCGTCAGGCAATTTTTTGTAGTTGGCATACTGGCTAGCCCCCAGGTCCAAAGGAGTGCCATTGCGGCTGTTTTCAGTTGCTACGTCTTCGAATCGTGCAGGCATTTTGTTTCGCAATTCCTTTTAAATCGAAAAAAGAAAATCTGGAGAATGAAAGTGAAATAAATTAGTTATAAACAGAATGCTGCTATGCGATTTGTTGTGATTCAGGAAATTAGCATGTGTAAAGCCAATTAACTGCTAAAAATAATCAATTCATTTGTCATGCTTGCGATACAAATTACGTCTTCACATCTATGAATGAAGTACACGCTTCCCTTGACATTTCTAAAGCTTCATTTGATCATATTGAGCTTGAAGTCTATTTAATCGTGCATGGCTTTCACAATAATGAGAGAGCATAATCAATTACAAGATTTGTTTATACTTTTTATGTCATCGTGTCCGTTTGATGTGCAAATGAACTGACACTTTTTGATAAGATATGCGTATTCATCACTGCATTATATAATTCGTCCGGGATGTTTTCCTCATTCATCATATGAGCTCGTGCTCGATTGCAATTAATTGCTCATCAAAACAAGTGGCGTGATATAGATTAGAGCGATTGGCCTTTCTCTCTGTGACATGTGATCAGCAATTTTACTATGTCCGATTATTTAAAACATCTTTCGATTGAGAGAATTCTCAAACGTTTGAAAATTGTGATAAAACAAACATTTTTAACGTTATCGTTCATCGATTTCTAAATTTTATTGTTTTTTTTTACATATATTTCGATTGCAAGCTTCGAACTGATAAAAATGTGAAATTAAAGGGCATTTATTCTATGAATAAAACCTTGCTCCCGTGCAATAAGTAAGTTATTCAAATGCACAATTAAATCGTGAAAAGTGTGGAATAAATGTGCAATAATTTGCATGCGCAAATGTAGATTTGGTGAAATTAGTGTGCATACAAATAGTTACGGGTGTTTTATGTTCCTAAATAAAAGTATTGCGCATCGTCACCGATAGTGTGCGAGCCACAATGTAGGTATTAATCGGCATGATTCATACAAACAATGAATGCGATAACGCCACGAGGCGTTTTAAAAAACATAACGACTGCGGTCAAGATCAAGTTTAATGTGACATCGTTAACATACGTTAGAAACATCCCATAAAGTGCTTCAATCGTCATATTTATGTGATAATTGTTATTTAATTGTCTTCAGGTTTTACGCGCATATTTCGAATGCTCGTTTCATTTCGATGTCTATTATTTAAAAATTTATAAGATAATTCATTCTTAATGGAGTGTATAGATGCCATAAACACAATTGTGTTTGTCATAAACCATTGATACATGCGTGCTTGGGATAAGGAATTAGAAAAATTAATCTTTGTCTTTCAATCAACTTTGCGTTCACCCTTTCACCTCAAAATTTCTGGATGTCAGCAATAACATGGAACAACAACTTTTGTGCGTGCAAAGCTTTCTATATATTTACAAACAAATTTATTTAACGTTATATATCGTTTTTTCTTAATACATCCACCCATTGGATACAAATTGCCAAAGATTAAACGAAGGAAGAGTAGAATATAAGAATGATAAGAAGCGGATGTATGACTAAGGATAAAAATAGGAAAACGCAAAAATAATGGAAAGCGGACGAAATTCAGGAACAATGCGATCGTTGAATACGTCAGTGAGTGAAATATTGGAACTTAGTTCTGAAATGAAAGGTACACGATTAATATTAGTTTGAAACAAAGCAGACACAATTGAATGCATGAAAGCGACATTAAAAGCGACACATGATTGACATTTTTTCGAAATGTCTAAAAATCGGTTGTAACAACGCTGACACTTCGCATGACGACAAAATTACTCACTTAAATATATATATATATTTTGAAACAAATATTGGATAAATTAGAAGAAATTATTCGAGAAGATTTGTCGCAAAAACGCGAGTTACCACTATATGATTTAAAATTCACTGCTCTCATGATCACACTCAATTTATTTTATTACCAAGAGTAATAAGTTTCACTTGTGCAAATTTAACGAATGACGGCCAGAAGTGAAATCCTTTGAAGAGTCCAGAGAATTACCAGTTGAATTTGTCTGGTCAAACCGAATGAACTGAACTTGGATTTTTAGCAACAAGAATTGTCAATGAAAAGTATCAAAATGTTTTTCAAATTGGTGCACAAATCATTATGTTGATTTAATGACAAATTGGCTTTGATTCAATGTGAACTACATGCAAAACAATTTTTCAAAATGCCACAGAAATTGTCATGCTAAAATAACACTTTCAAATACATGGTGAGAATAGAATTAAAATTCTTGTACTCCAAAGAAGTGCGTTGAGCTAGAAAACACGCGAAATGGCACACAATTTTCTAAATCAGTTCAGTACAAAGGAGGATACGTTTTTAAGGATCAGAAAACCCAAAAAATTTAATTCGAAAAAATCACTCACAATTTAAACAGTTATTCGTGTGTGTTAATCAAAATTTCTTTTCGTTAATTCAAAGCCGGTGTTTATTGTTTGGTTCATACGATCCAACCGGAGTATGGTAGTGAACTGAATGGTTTGTGCTGGATGCAATACTATTTTAGTGTCCCGTTGTGCGATGGAAATATCAAAATCGAACGATATCTGCTGATCACAATTTCTGCGGGGGTATGCGTGCGTATGGAGTGCGACTACGAATAACTTTGACGAGTCTTAATTCACAGCTCAATATCGTACGAGTGGAGCTTGTACATGTACACACGCGTCTCATCCGATTGGGTCTCGTTGTGTTTGTATGCGTTCAATATCACACGCGATGCTTCATACGAAAATAACAGCTATTACATCAATCACACACTGTATTGTGTATCGTTTGTTTTTACTTTCGGTCGCAGCGCCTCAGAACGCCGCCCTAGAATGATTTGTACATTTGAGTATAGAACGAGAGCATGAAATTTGCATGAGCTAGCGTTTTTTTAAAGAATTATTTAAATTAATCTCAACAGTTCATTACGTAGTGATAATCATGTGTGTTCACGCGGAGCACAAAAAAACACTTATGATTTTCCGTTTTCTTACACTGTCTCTTTATTTATTTAGTTTCTGTGGCGTTTGTCCGATTAACTTATTCCTGCTTTCATTTGACTTATCGCTCAATTCGAACGAAATCTCCTAGCTCGTGTATAAATTGAAGGGAATTGTATTGTTCGTCTCATAGAATTTTAAAGCGGTGTATTTGAGTTTGATGCATATCCATTTAATTGATTTTGAATCTTCAATCTTGCAAACTTCGCCAATGTATTGCTTGATTTTATCAGCAAAATTTATAATTTTTGCCAAACGTTGCGTTTGAAATAGCGCAATATCACGAAAAATGCTGGATTGTCAATGTTCACAACTAGAATATCATGCAAGTGTCACTAATAAAACGTATGATATTGATATGATAACCGAAACGCAATTTTTAATGTTTGATTCTTTTTTGACTTTCATTGAAACTTTAGCCAACTTTTTGATAGACAGATTACTTCTTTGGTTGACCACTCACACAGAATCAACTTTGCGATATTTGCCATTCCTATTGATGAAATGTCAGATTTCCACCATTACCATTGAAGTAATTAAGTTTGCAATGTAGGAATATAAAACAGTATAGAGCTTTTAATATATTGATTTGGATGTATGCAAAAATTACTACCGCTTCAATAGTAATGGTGATAATCTGACATTTCACGAATAGGAATGTCAAATATTCTCGAATTTATGTGAGCACTTCTCAATACAAGTCCCAAAAATTGTGTAACAAAGAGATCTTTTCGATTCTGGTCATAAAATTCGTTGAAGCGATAGCCGCGATTTCATTTGTAGATTTAGTTACAAAGGAGAGTAATCGACGTTAAAACCGTCTGAGCATTTACACACAGCACTAGAGCATATACAAAAATTCAAGGTTAAAGAAGGCGCGTCATTTGAATATAAAGAGTATCGTGTATTTTATATCGAAAGGTAGAAGAATTTTTAGAAGAATTTTCAGAAGGAACTCCGATGATTTCAAAATAATCCCTTATGTTTCATTGGTTATTTTAAATTGGCATTTCAAAATTAAACGCAGAATTTCCAAAAATTCTTCATTTGTTTTGGTATTGCGAACCCAATAGTGTTATCATATTTTTTATGGCACCTACTTGCGATATGCTTTCCGTGCGATATTCGTATTGTTTGCATGCTTTTTGATCCTAATATACGATTAAAATATTTGCGCTCATAAAATCATCTCAATCAGCTTAGAGTGACGTGTACGTGTTTCTCTTTGCACAACAATGATTTTCCCACGAATAAATTGTTTATAATCGTATATCTAACTTCATGCTATTCGTATACCTGGAGCAGTCGAATAACAATAACACAAAAACTATCGAATTAGATTCGAAACGACTAGCGCCAAATAGCTTCATATCATTTAATCAATCATTTAATACACTCATTGCGAAAATTGTTGATGTAGAACAGTGTATTTGTGTGCTATTGTTGTTGTGTTTCAGTGGACGCTAGTAGTTTGAGATTTGAGTTGAAGTATTCCGGGTGCGGCTATTCTCACGCCACAACGCAGTGCTTGCTATGTACGGACTAGGTGACTTTATCAAAGGTCTTTGAATTCAAACATTAAATGCGTCACACTTTGTTTATCTCTATAGAACAATAAAAGAGGCGCAAAGTATACGACATATAAAGCACTTGTCGTATTTAACATTAATGGGATGATGTTCGTTATTACAGGAGACAATTCTAAAAACAATAACAACCTATTGAATACGAGTAGGTATTAAAAGCAGTGTTGCAAAATATACTGTATATTATACAGAATGGAATATACATGTTAATCATATGTATTTATTACGAAGCCTAAATTTATGTCAATATGTGTTCACAGCGAACTGTGAACATGCTAGTCAGAGACCCAATATGACAAAAATTCCGCCCATGGTACGTCTTGAAAAAAAAAAGAATACAGTTAGGGGTGGGGTGATATTAGAGAGAAGCTCTTCTATCAAATTGGATCCGGAAAACCATGGCAAAACCGGCCTTTCTCTGGAGAGACAGAGGAAATACAATACAATAAAATGTTGTAATGAAAATTACGTTAATATTATTATGAGAAAGCTAAAGCAAAAACATAAGCAAAAGCATGTGAATGATGATGATTATGATGATGAATGATGATGATGATAATGATGATGGTGATGAAAACTTTAATCTGATTGGTTGAGAAAATATAATCCATCACATTGCTCCGAGTATTCACGATCAAATAAATTTAATAAAGCATTTTTTGTTCGGCGCGTAAATAATGCTTAAGATTTATTTTAAACAAAGTCAACAATTCGGGTTTTCCAATTTCAACCGGTATGCTATTCCAGAATTAAATTGCGGAGTAACTAATGTATATACAACACTTATATACCATCTAACATACCAAGTTTTTATGGTCAATAAACATGATCTTGAAAAGTGAAAAAATATTCAAAACCGTTGTCCGTTGTACTCAAAAATTTGTTAACACGATAACTCAAAAAATTGAAATAAGAATTGATCAAGAATTTACACACGCATTGAACTCCATTAGGAATAGAAACCTATGAATTTTCAGCCTAATCGGATAATTTTTTCGGGTAGTTCTAGTGGATTCGAATTTGAATTGAAATGGGCTGTTTTTCAATATAATTACGAAAAATTTGTATGGGGACTATGACTATTTCGCATTGTATCATTATGAAACTTTCAGAATATAATTTTTGTATGAAAAAAATGATTCATGCAAAATTTGAAGTCCTTCCAATGAGATTCAGGACTACCTACCCTGTAAAATTTTCGTCTTTCGGGGTCTTCTCGGGGACGAAACGAAAAATTTGTATGGCAGCTATCTCAAGTTTACATTGTAACGAATTGAAACTTTGGATATATTTTTTTTTTATGAAAAAAATAAGTCATACAACATTTCAAGTCATTCCGATTATATTGAGGACTACCTCTCCTGCAAAATTTTCGATTTTCTGTGTCTTTTCGATATCAAAACTGAAAATTTGTATGGCGGCTATCTTAAGTTCACATTGTTTCCTATTGAAACTTTAAGAATATTATTTTTCAATAAAAAAATAAGTCACACAAAATTTCAAGTCATTCTGATGAGATTTTAGACTACCTCCCTCACAAAATTTTCAATTTTCGGGGTCAATATTCAAATCATTAAATTGGATGAAGTATTTCTGATTTTCTAATCTGTGTTTTTTCTTCAGTTTGAATGCTCATACTGTTACCGAAATTTATGCTGCTAAACATAACATAAATATAGAACCATATCTATCGTTGGCATGAATTTGAAAGTTCACATCAGAGTAATTATTAAAATTTAAATTCAAATCACATGATGTGTAATGACTCGAAATTCGATCTCATCGTAATGACTTCAAATTTTCTGTGATTTATGCTCAAAGTTGCATGATGATTCGATAAGAAATAAAAAAAGAAAAATCCAATGCAAATGAGTAGCAATCAATGAAAAATGCGTAAGCCCGAACAATTTCGGGAAATGTGCGGAAAAGTTATTGTAGTTTTACGTACGTAAGACCATTTATTTCAATAACAATTTATCTTATGGGTTCAAAGTGTCCACCTTTAAATTGTGTTTTTATGGAAAAGCTTTCAAAGACTTTGAATCGAAATTGTCAAATCATGAAAATTATTTTCAAGCTCAAAATAATTTGGTTTCTATCATAAGACATTTTTTGTTCTGAAAACATTATATTCATAAATTTAAAATACACAAAATAAGTACTAATTGCTGATTTACATGAATACACATCACTCTTATGGTTCATTGACGATTGCACTTGTGCGACTTCAATTACTCATTATTAACTGCTTTCTGTGTTCATCCGATGAATCAGTATGAATTTTGTTATGCATTAATTGATTTGAAGTGCGTCAGTTACAATAATCGCACGACAATTAATCATATTTCAACAAATATTCCATAATTATTTCAGTTGCTTTCATCACACTAGTCCACTAAAATCAAAATTACTCAAACCATTTTTGGTTTTACCCGCCCCAAACCTGCCACTATTTTACGTGGTGATGCTTCAATTTAACGTCATTGAAGGTTTTACAACGGAATATCGAATTACCGGTTTCACCTCAAATTTTCTTTTATCGCAACATCTTGACAGTTTTTGTTGTTATTATATTTCGTTCGTGCCAAGGGAAAGCAACATTTTGCCGTTTGAATAGAATGGACGATTTTCAAAACCTCGTGTCATTTGCTTTTGTAAAAGCATTTTTATTGTAAACATTTACATAACATATTTTAGCTATGATTATAAAATTTTCGATCGATTTGATCAGAGTTCAATGAAATGTTTAAAACCTCATTAAAGTCATTTTGTACGTTCAGCGTTGAAGAATAATGTTCATTTCTAATTGTCGTTAATATTTAAGCGGCGATCAAATCTTGGGTTTCCGTGCATCACATAATTTCTACGGAATTTAATGTGCAATTCATGAAATTGCATGAAATTTGTTCAATTATTTGCTCGTATGACTTTCATATAGAAAGAATAGTCCGGATTGTCGTATTATCGCTTGTGAAGATAATCCGTTGTAAGGTCTCTTGAATTAAGGAAGAAGAAACCGAAGCGCATCGAAAAATCGCTTATCACAATCAAAGAGCATGCACTTGACATGGACACTTTAAGTTCATTTCAATGTTAAGCAGCTAATGTTCGAACCGTTGGGAGTAAGTGAAATGTGCGAATACCTTAGTACATCGTGTGCTGAATCGTTTATTTTGCAAAAGACTTAAATCAACTCTCAATTTCAATTTCTCAAAATAATCTCGTGCTTTTCGATGAAACAGAGTACTCCATGACATCACTTTCCAATGTCCGAATGAATGTCAAACGAAAGAAAATGTGTAAATAATCAATTTGAATTTGATTATCAGCGCAAAAGTTGTATATGTGTACTTCTAAGTCAACGCCAAAACCAACACCAACACTAGACAATCATATATAAAATGTATATAAAACATTCAGCACATTTTTCGGTTCCGACAACCATGTATCCTGAGATGCGGCTTGAGATCTCGATATTTTTTCTTCTTACAAAATTAACAAGTCTTTAAATTTCTTCACCTATGACTACAGATAGGCGCGTGTTCTGCAGATGATGGAAAGTTAGAATAAAAAAGCCCCATGAAGAAAAATGCATTTTCTGGGATAATTGTAAGAGATACAGTTTCAGCATGTTGTACAAAGCTGTAGCCCATCATTAGCTTGATAATTTTGCTGCAGCCGTATCTCAGACCATTCTCCTGGAAAATGCATTTTTGTTCATGAGGCTCTCTTATTGTACCTTTTTTCATGGGGCAGAATTATAAACTTTATTTTGGTGGTCATGAATGTTTTAAACGATTTAATTGCAAATCCTTACTCTGGGAATCAGAACTTGCAAAAAATTACGCTGACATTCGCACACGATGATTTCGCAGCATATCAAACAGCTGACGTGATGTTTGATCATTTCACTCATGCAATTCTAGAGTCGTATTAAAAAAATACCTATATATTTAAGAATTAAAAGGAATTGAGCCTAAAAAGCAACTTTGGCGATTCGTAAGATGTAACATTTGATTTATAGAGAAGAGTTAAAATGGTAGGTGAAAAATATTGCCACTTTCTTCATTGAATTTAAACGGCTTGGCGTTCGAATTTGCCAGGCATTTGGAAAATTGAAGCTTTGTCAGGCAATTTCGTGATAATATAAAAATCCAATTAGTTCTTTTTGTTTTCAATCAGTTTTAGAAACTAGATTGAGAATAAATCATGATCTTACCGACCGATCAGAAATAATTTTTACTTTTCCGCACACACCACTGTGTGTGGTAAAAGTATTTCAATCGGTCCAAAAAATTCAAAACGCTCAGAATAAGTTTTTTATGCGTTTTGAACCTAGGAAAAACGATTGCAGCCATTCCCGGAGCAATTTTTTGTCCGTTGTCCGTTGTACGTTGTACGTTGTCCGTTGTACGTTGTCCGTTGTACGTTGTCCGTTGTACGCAAAAATTTGTTAACACGATAACTCAAAAAATTGATTTTAGAATTGAACAAAAATTTACACACACATTTGTCTTCATTAGGAATAGAAACCTATTAATTTTTAGCCTAATCGGATAATTTTTTCGGGTAGCTAGTGGAGTGGAATCAAAAAATGGGCTGTTTTTCAATATAATTACGAAAAATTTGTATGGGGACTATGACTATTTCGCATTGTATCATAATGAAATTTTCAGAATATAATTTTTTTATGAAAAAAATGAGTGTTACAAAATTTCAATGTCATTCCAATGAGATTCAGGACTACCTCCCCTGTAAAATTTTCGATTTTCGGGGTCTTCCAGAGGGGCGCAACGACCATACAAACGCGGCAGGGCGCGTAGTACACTACGTCATGTATTCTGCATAGCGTAGTTAGGGCGCGTAGTATCGTCGTTGCGCTCCCTTGGGGTCTTCTCGGGGTCGGAACGAAAAATTTGTATGGCAGCTATCTCAAGTTTACATTGTAACGAATTGAAACTTTCAGAATATTATTTTTTCATGAAAAAAATGAGTCGTGCAAAAAGTCATTTCAATGGGATTTAGGACTACCTCCCCTGCAAAATTTCGGATTTTTGGAGTCTTTTCGGGGTCAAAACTGAAAAATTGTATGGCGGCTATCTTAAGTTCACATTGTTCCCTATTGGAACTGTCAGAATATTATTTTCTATGTTTTTTAAGTCATTCTGATGAGATTTAAGACCAGCTCCCTCACACAATTTTCAATTTTCGGGGTCAATATTCAAATCAATAAATTGGATGAAGTATTTGTGATTTTCTAATCTGTGTTTTTTCATCAGTTTGAATGCTCATGCTGTTACCGAAAGCTATACTGTTAAACATAACATAAATGTAGAACCATATCTATCGTTGGCATGAATTGAAAGTTCACATCAGAGTGAACTAATTCGTAATCGTTATTATCAATTCAAAAATAGAGAACGTTGAAGTAAGAATTAGGAACTGAGATGTTTATTTGTTTTTATATTAAAATTTAAATTTAAATCACATGATGTGTTATGACTCGAAATTCGATCCCATCGTAATGACTTGAAATTTTCTGTGATTTATTCTCAAAGTTGCATGATAATTCGATAAGAAATAAACATAAATCCAATACAAATGAGTAGCAATCAATGAAAAATGCGTAAGCCCGAACAATTTCGGGAAATGTGCGGAAAAGTTAGTTTTACGTACGTAAGCCATTTATTATTGATCAATGAAGGCTGCTGTATGCTATTGTGTGTATGAAAAATAACATCGGTCATGTGACCACCGCGTCTTCGTTTACGGGCCATCATCCGACCATCAAAATTTTCAATGACTTCGAAAAATAATGGTCCAACGATGCCACCAGTCCATAAGCTGCACCAAACAGTCACATTTTTGGGATGGAGAGGTTGTTCATGATATTCGTATGGATTTTCAGCCCACCAGAATCTGCAATTTTGCTTATATACATACCCATTGAGGTGAAAATGAGCCTCATCAGAAAAGAGCACTTTGGCCGAAAGGTATTTTTTACATTTCGATTTCGTAATAAGTTTGGATAAACTTAGAGATAATTTGTGTTGTAAGCAAATCCATGACTATAAATGGCATACCTTTGAACCTTCATATATGCATACCACATGACTTTTGACTCACATGGTAACACATAAACTCATAGGTGAAGAAAGGTAATAGATGGCCCACCCTTTATATTAATTTTTTAAAGGATAAATAACATTCTTTAACTATTGTTTCTTTGTTCAAATATCTTATTTGCTAGTTTTATTTCAGCTTATGATAATAATAATGCGTATATCGTAATTTTTCCACTTCAAAGTGACTTTTTTAAATCTTACGCACTGATAAGGAATGTGCCGTTTACATTGCATGGACAAATAAAAAGTCTTACATCCATAAGATGAACTTTTCCGTACTGTAATCCACGATTTGCATCCCTTGCACATTACTTTTAAAAATCATTTGTATTCTTACATTTCATCTGCATTCTTATTCATCCAAATTTCAAATTTTAACTTTCGCTTTTGAAAAATGATTGAATAATTGAGTCATATTGTGTGACTCGCAGTCAAAATAAAATACTATCTCTATTATGACGTCCTTACGCGTATGTCATATGCATAGTGATTAGTACGCGCTAATATCTTCTTAAGAAATGCGTGAATGTTATGTCATGCGCAGAGTTGTATTTTTCACACGGAGAGGGCGCGCACACAGCTGTCAATGCACGCACATACAATGTGCGATGCACATCAATAGGGTTTTGCTGTGTGCGCGCACTTAAATGTGGCGGTAAACGTCAACTGTCAACTGTCATTTAAGAAATACATTTATATGTATATGTGCGCGCGCACAGCAAAACCCTATTGATGTGCGTCGCTCATTGTATGTGCGTGCACTGAGAGCTTTGTGCACGCCCTCTCTGTGTGAAAAATTCAACTCTGGTCATGCGTAGTACGCTTATTACTAACGTCATTGCTTTGACAGCGAATTTCAAACATCGAATGTCTGCTTTTTTTAATTTTCACAGAAAAATATCCGTTTGAAATAATGATATTGCACAACATGGCGAACAACGCATGGCATTACATTCACGCGTTTCTCAGGAAGATATTAGCGCATACTATCCGCTATACATATGACATATGCGTTAGGACGTCATAATAGAGAAAGCATTTTATATTGACTGGTGACTCATTCTTCTCATCGAAGAATCACAATATAAAGGTTTCATATTTTTATTTTATTTATTTATTACGAATCCTAAATTTATACCAATGTGCACAAGAGCTACGCAGTAACTCATGTATGCTGGCAAAGTGCCCAATACGGTATAAATTCCGCTTATGGAACGACTTAAACAAAGACAATTGCAGGGGTTGGGGATATACGAGTGACTATACGTGGGGTGCACACAAACGAATGCGAATCACTAAGAAAAAGAAATCGTTTTCGGTTGAAACTCTTTTATTGTTTTTCAAAGTACTCTCCAAGATGATTGATACACTTTTGCATTCGCTCAAACCAATTAGAGAAGCATTTGTGCCACTCCGAAATGGGTGTCTCCAAAACGTGTGTTTTGAACGCATCAACAGCTTCTTCGGGCGTCAAAAATCGCACACCACGCAGTTTTTTCTTCACGCTCGGGAACAAATCGGGACTGTACGGCGGGTGGCCCATCAATTCGATGTTTTGAGTACTCAAATAGTCGCTTGTTTGATGCGATGTGTGAGAGCTCGCATTATCGTGATGAAGGATAATTTTTCTCTTTGCGTAGTTTTTTCTTAATTTGCCAAATACTTCTGGCAAACAAATGGTTGTGTACCATTCAGAATTGACCGTTTTTGGTTGCTCTAATGGCACTGTTCTTCCAAAAAAACAGGCGACCATTTGTTTGACAATGCTTCGACTTCGAATTACTTTTGTTGGTTTGTCTTCAAATTGAAACATCCATACGGTCGACTGTTGCTTAGTTTCGGGCTCATATGCATAGATCCATGATTCATCACCTGTCACGATGTTGTACACAGAATTTGACGTACCTCGGTTGAATTTATCGAGCATTTCCTTGCACCATTTGACTCGAGCCTTTTTTTCATGATCTTTCAATTTATGCGGGATCCATCATTAACAAACCTTTCTTACGCCTATTTTTTCGTGCAAAATAATTTGTATGCTTTTCATACCAATGCCAAGGCTTGCCGCAATTTCACGATAAGTCACATGACGATCTTGCATTATCAGTTTCTGCACAGCAACGATGTTTTTTTGAATAACAGCCTATTTTGGACGACCTCCCTTAACATCGTCTTTGAGCGAATGACGGCCACGCTTGAATTAATTGAACCACCGATATACAGTGGCACAGTGTGGGGTTTTATTGCCAAATATCGAAGCAAGTTTGTCGGCGCACTGTTGTTGAGATAATCCAAATTGAAAATCGTAAAAAATGAAAGCACGAAAATTTTCACGAGTTAATTCCATTTTTTGTCCGAGGAAAAATTTTCGGATTGTTGTGAACTAGACAAATTGCGTCTTTATCACCAAACACTGTGGAGACGTTTTACTTATAAAATGTCAAACTTTACGATGACAATGTCAGATTAGCGTCTGGCAATACGAGAGTTGCCCATTCGCATTTTTTTGTGTGCGCCCTACGTAATCGAAGTGAGTGTACCATTGTTTTCATGCATTCAAAGTAAAAAACTTTGGAATATTTTTGCTTTGTACCAATGTAAACGAAATGATCATTCCTCTATTTCAAGCGTAACTGATATGGCAACGGACCTCTATGCCATGTATTTTGTTGTTGGATTTGAACTGAGTGTACTAAGCTCTCTTTTCCAATATATGTACGAACTTATGATGAAAGTCACTGTAGACTAACCACTTGCTGCACATCGATGTCACAGTTACAATAGATTGCAATAGCAAGGGGCCACATATGATTTGGTGTTAGTTTGAAATTGAACTTTCAAAACGTTCTAGAGTGATTGTAATTTATGTTCTTATTAGCCATTCTTCACAATTACACAGTATTTTATCATACAGTCATTTTGATTGCAGTCTCAATGCTTATAAATCACGTATTCTCATCTTTTTCACATTTTTCATAAAATTCGGTGCACATGGACAAGGAATATTCCTTCATCATCAAAATATTTTCTAATAACTGAAAACACACTAGAAATATATTTCAGTTGTTTCAATAGACAGTGCTTTACAAGTATTTCTATAATACTATTAGTAGAAAAGGAATCATTGGAAATAGCATTGAAAGGAACATTATTCGTTTTTTTTTATCAATATGATTCCTCTGTCTCGTTTAATTTAAATAAAAAACTTCACAATTATTTCTTTTTAAAATTGCCACGCATTGTATGTGTGGAATACTAACGCCATCTCTTTTGTATCCGCAAAATCGTTGTGTAAGGATATCCCAGTTGTGATTATGAAATTAAAGAACGAAGAACGAATGATATCGGTTTGGTTTTGAATGAACATTTTGTTCTGTATATATTGTCTTATTTTTGTAACAAAAACTTTGGTAATATGTTTTTCAACTTTGGACATTTCCATTGAAATGGGAATTTTATTTCATCTCTTTTCATAAGAAAGACTTATCGAAGGTTGCCATTCTGTTGAATTTCCCATTATATCGTAAGGCTACCTGAATATTGAAACATAAAGGATTAGGATTGTCGTGCATGGTGACCAATAAAGCAAAAACACCAACAAAAAGTTCTCATTACTTTAGTGTTATAATTGCTTACATTCCAATTTTTTTTTTTTTCTTTGCTTCTTTTTATCCGAACGGCCGAAGACTTCTATGTTGAAAGCAATAACGACGTCTGTTTTGCCTTTTTTTCTTACCAACAACAACGTATCAATACAAAAACAAAAGGAAAAATAAAATTTCAATATTTCAAAGTCCCATGCTGAGAGTCTCACAGTTTCATGTTATTGTTTTTTTTATGATCTTGTAAAATCATTTCCTCTTTCGAACAATTGTTTATCCGTTTTTTTGTATGAAAATGAAAGTTTAGTTTTTCTTAGATTTAAAATTAAATCTTCTCCTTCTTCTCTTCTTTTAACTTGAGATTTTATAATTTTTTTTGAATCACACTGTTTTCAATGTATTTTGCGCATCGAATCGCATATAAATACTTTCTAAGCAAATCGCTATACACTATTTATTTGAAGTTCGCCTTTCGGTTGTACTTCATCGCTCTCATCAACCTCAACCTGTGGATTCACAGAAAGAAAACAAACAATAATTTAGTATGGAACAACCTACGAATGGGAAGTGAATACTTACAACATCTGGAACTTCTTCGCTGTCTTGGCCACCAGATTCCAAGAATTTGGTGAAATCTTCCAATGTACGTTCGCCATTGTAGTCAACAACAGCATTATCACCTTTTTTGTACAGTTTAATTGTTGGAAATGATGTGATTTTGGTGTGTTCCAATTCGTTGGCCGTATCATCAATCTTGGCAATAACAACAGTTTTTGAGCGAGCGAATTTCTCACCGAGTTGGTCATAGATTGGAGCCAATTGTTTGCAGTGACCGCACCTATCGTCACAAAAGGAAAAAGAAGACACGCATTCAAAATGGTTGATCTAGTTTAGCTGGTTGTGTGCTAACTCCTACGCCGATATCAAATCGTTAGCCATGTGTAAAATGTCAAAGCTGTTAGAATGCAAATGAACTACTCACCATGGAGCATAGAATTCAACGAGAACATCTTTGTCTTTGTTGAAAGCGATTTCATCGAAGTTGGATGAGACCAAAGTTTTGACTGGTGTTTTGTCCCAATCTTCTGGCAATTTCTGTGACAAGAGATGTTGTTTCAATTTACCATCAATGTATGATTGCACGAATGATTCAATGTTTTCGGCGCTCAAGTCAGCATTTTCTGGTTTGTATTTGGCCATATCTTCTTCCAAACGGATCAAACGCATTGATGGAACTTCTATCTTTTCCATACCGAAGAAATCTAAGATACGTTTGTGATCTTCTTCATCAGCATTGATAGTGACAAACAAAACATTGCTACGGAATTTTTTGGCAACATCTTTGGCATTTTCAGCATATTTCTCCAAATGAACGGCTTTCTCTGACAAGAACATCAACAAATGGCTCTTGATATCACCGCCGAAGATCTCTTGGGCTGATTCACGGTTGAATTCAACGATCAATGGCATTAAGTTGGCAGCTAAGAATTGATTTCGGCTTCGTTGCGTTCACCTTCAAACAGGGCTTTACCTTCGTCGAATTGTTTGAACAAAACAATTGATCCTTCTTTAGCTTCGTATTTGCTGTTTGAAAAATAACACGAATTAATCAGCATTTGTATGCACATTTTTGTTTGAAAGCGGGCTTATGAGTATGTTTTTTTTGCCTTACCTGAACACATCATCAGCTTTGGTAATGGCGAATGGATATTCATCGACTCCGCTGGCAACTGACAAGAAGGTCTTGGCCCCAGGTATTTCACGATCCTTGAAGAAACCGAGAACAACGACTTTGTATTTCTTGGTAAGAGCTTCGAATTCATCAACAGTCTTAATTTCAGCAACAACGTTACGGAAAAATGATCCACACCATGGAATATCTGTTCCAAGTGAAGACGAGAAAAAAAAGAGGAAAAAATCAATCATTTAAAATTCATATTCATTTTCATTCTCTGTACTTGTGCAAGTACAGCATCGAAAATCAAAAGAAATCAACATCATTTGGATGTTGATTGCAAACATGTTACGAATAATTTACATTTTTGTGTTGTCGAAATTTGATATAACGAAAGAAGTGCTTCAGCTGCTTCTTTTCTCTTTTGTTGTTCTACTTTTTCTTCTTTTTTTCGATATAATTTATAGCAGATTGTAGGTAATGACAATTGTATTTATATGGATCAGTTCGACAATCACGAGGAACAATTCGTTCAAGGTTCTGATATAATTTTTGAAAATTATTGTTTGCTCTCCGCTGCACGGCATTATGTTTACTTTTTTTTTCATTTGTTTGGTTTTTTTTTAGCACTAAGTTAGCACTTTTATTGGCACTCGAATGCTTTTCACAATTCCTGGTATGCTCATAGGCCTTTCTAATCTCAACTTTTTCTTTGCACGATAGACATTCAACAAAAATGGTTGAAGAAAATGTATTGGGATTTCCTAAAACTTTTTTTAAAATATCTATCTGTTGTTGGTCCATTTTTCAGTTGACAAAAATAGAATACATCTGCAAAATAAAATACACAATCTACAGATCTCATGTTGTACACTTATACATGCAAATGATGAGAGCGAGAGACGTCAGTTTGATGTCACAATATTTATTTTCGTATTTTGCCATTTCGTATTTCGTATATTCACATTACTAATTCTACCGAGAATAATCAGTTGGCTCAGTTTTGTTTTTTTCTCTTCTTCTTTTTGGATTGACATGCCAAGGCTATTCGACACATTTGAATGATTCATCGAATAAATTGTGAAATTCAAGAGAATATTCAAAAATTTATGGTGTGAGTTGATAAATTTCAACATCGATGTTAAATGTGTTGTGTTTGCATTGTATTTTGGATTAGGTCCGGTTCACACGCATTTCTTTTTCAATGTGATACGCTTTCTTACGCTACAGAAATATACACACCACAAACACATTCGTATCGTATAGATTTTTCGTATATTCGACAACCAAAAGAGTGGAATGAACGGAACAACAATTTTTTGCTTATATATTTCATCATTTTAGCGACAACATTGCATTTCGGAAATTGTTCGGAAAAGAGAAGTATTTAGTATGTAGTTTTCAAAAAAAATAAAAATTGATTCGAGATCATGCCCCACGAAAACCTATTTTAATTTTCGACAAATTTTGATATATTTTTCAGAGAGTTTCGCATCAAAATGAACCAAAATAAGTCCATTATTGAGGGAAGACAAGGTGTCAAGAGAAGAAAGTTAAATGGTCAAAGTAATGAAAATGAAATACAGTCATCGTACATATTCAAACTGCCAGTTGAAATATTAGAATATATTCTCGATTATTTGCCATTACAAAATTTGAATACTGTTAGTGAAACGTGCAAATATATGGAGCGAATCGCCGCTGAATTTTATCGTAGAAATTTTTCTGGCTTGTGTCCAATTTTTTGTGAGGAACAGAAAATGATTAATCAAAAAATATTATTTGACAGTGTCGACATTCTAATGAATGATTTCATCATCGGAGTCGTGGAAAAAATTACGATTTGCGATTCGGATCGTTTCAAAAGCTTTTGCAGTCGGAATTGGAAACTTTATCAGCTCAGAAAATTGATTTTAAGTGATTTTTCATTACCTTATGTTAAAGTAAGGCTAAAGGGAATACAAAAGCTTTTATGTAATCTGGAATATCTGCACATTTATTCCATGGAAGATAACTTATACGAAAATCATCTTGAAAATTTTCTTTCCTTTACACCAAACATAAAACGTTTATATTTAGAAGGAACGATTTTCGAAAATAATAATCGGAGGTGGAAAGATGAAACCATTGGAAAGAAATGGTTGATGCATAGATATCCATCGCTGGAGCATTGTTCAATCGAATATGGACCTCGGACAAGTTATTCCACATATGTATTGCCAATAGCAACATTTTTGGAACTTAACCCGAACATCCACTCATTTGGAATCGATTCACTGATACTTTGGAAAAATAGAGACTCAATCAAAGTTGCTCAAAAAAGCTGGATAATTTGATGATCTTTATAAGCAATGAGCTTATATATATGAAGGAAATTGAAAAATTCCAGTCACTTTGCCATCTATTGAATGAATTACATTGCCTTGGCCTTTATAAACGGCTGACAATGTACTCAAGTTGCGTGTTGGAACCATTTGACCAAGAGTTGATCGATGAAATGGCGAAACTGAATGCACTCAATGACCTGCGTCTATATACGTATAACTGTAAACATATCACACTGGCGAATTTGGAACAACTCGAAGAAATCAGCATTTCGGATAGCAGCATTATCAAAGACCTGGAATCTACTACAAATAGCCTGAAACACTTGGAGCGAATTCATTTTGGAAGATCAAACTTAAATCATCTCATGCTATTCATAAGCAAAACCTCAAAATTGAAACAAATGAAAGTAGACTGGTTTTTAAATAGGGACGACAATATGGAGCTCCACCAAATTATCAATTTGTCAGCCCTGAACAAAGAACGCGCCAAACTACTCAATGCAACAAAGGTAACATTATATGTGGAGGAAAGAGTGTATTTGGCTACAAAGCGAGCAAAGCGAGAATTAGATTTAGATTTGATTAAACTAAAGCGTTTGGAATCCCATGACTGGGATTATGACGTGCATTTCAGATGGCCATATGACAAAAAAAGTGACGGAAACAAAACATTAAGATGGTCACCGACTGGAGAAAAAACTTATTCCAGACCTATTCTATAATATTGATATATTATTAATCAAATTCTGAATAAAAAATGAAATTTGAAAAAACTGAGTTTGTTTGATGGATTGCTGTGTATACGTGATTTTTCTCCATTTATTTGGTTTGGTCTTGGTATGTCTAACATTACATAAAAATAAAAAAAAATAAATAAACAAGTATTGGGCCATCGCAATATGTGTGCTGTTAAATCGAATCTGGGAAAAAATGTTTGAAATTCAAGAGATTCATATGGATTGCCACGAAAATTGACGTATCATCTGCCGTCATATAAATATATAAATGCAATGCGATGCAGATTCTAGTGGCGCTTATTTACATTTTAAAAACAAATTTTTCATTCTAGTTTTTGAATTAACTCATCCCAATTTGCTGTGTGCATAAAAAGTGACTTAAGGACGTTACAATGCACACGCTATTCAAATTTCCATATTTAATCGAAACCCAAATTCGGTCAATCCATTTTCAATTTCAATGCAAACAACAACAATATAAACACAATTTGTTGATGATCAATTGAGAAGAACAAAACTCATTTTGAGTTGAACAATCGCCAAAAAATAAAGCAAATAATAAATAAAACCGTAACATTACCGTAGTCCGCTTCATTTTGTCTCTCCCGTTGGAGGGATCTCGATATTTATCATTTCATCGTTTACCATTTGCATGACATCCTCAATTTTAATACAGTAAAATCAATATATACTTGAACGTCATGAACAAAGAGAATTATTTTGCATAATTTAATGTAACTTGTGATGTTATATATGGAAATAGAGAAGAACAATTGGGCATTATTTTCACCATCGATTATCCACGTTCAATTTTGCTTCCATGCCTTACAACTTGTTTCCATCCTCTGGGAAAGATTTTAAACAACTACATCGAATTATTACTTCCTCCAATGCTTTTTACTCTTGTCGCGAACACCACTGTGAAATTAGAAATGTTCGGAATGAGTTATCTATGTGTTGAACCTAAACAAACGATTGCAACCATTCCCGGAGCGATTTATTGTCCGTGTGTGTTACGTTGTCCATAGATGTTAATTCCTCCACTAATTAGTAGATTTTTTATTATTTAAGTAATAGCTTTATTATTATTAGTTTCACCAATTTTATTATTTTATTAGCGACTAACATCTACTAATTAGTAGGTCTTAGTAGATTTTCATTAGAATGTTAGTAGATTTATTAGTAGAATGTTAGTAGAATGTTAGTAGATTCTTCAATATTGTTAGTAGAGTTTTCATTAAATTGATAGTGAAGTTTTTATTATTCTACTATAAATCTTATGAAAACTCTACTAACAGCCACTAAAAATGCAGAATCTACTAACATTCTACTAACATTCTACTAATAAATCTACTAACATTCTAATAAAAATCTACTGAGACCTACTACCTACTACCAACTACTGGTAGATGTTCGAGATATGGTTCAAAATATGAGGCAAAGTAGCAAAAATTGACTTTTTTCACATCTTGGACCATATCTCGGGAACGCTGCTTGAATCTGTCAAACTCTTGGGCTTTTTGGAACAGGGAGGCCCTATGCAAACACAAAATAAGCAATAGAAAATTGGAGCAAAAACTCTGCAGCATTGTGTTATTTATGGCATTCATTAAATTTGACTCAAGCTGTTGTTATCATTCGTTTAAAAGCAATGAGATTGATTCAAAAGCAAGAAAATCGGTTGCTACACGAACTGAAACAAAGAGATGTTGAATGACGATTTTTCACCTATGAATTGCTGCTTGAACGACACAATAGAAGAGTTTTTTTCATCGAATCGTGACTGACGATGAAAAGTGGATACATTACGATAACCCTAAGCCCAAAAAATACTATGCCAGACGGGGTGAACCGGTTCCATCGACTCCAAAATTAACTCAAAAGCTGGATATTCATGGTTTGAAGGTAATGCTCTGTACTTGGTGGGGCCAGGAGGTGGTGGTGTACTATGAGCTACTGAAACCGAATGAAACAATCACAAGGGATTGCTACCCTTCATGAAGCATTTGAACCGAGCATTGATAAAAATACGGCCGGAAAATAAGACACGATTGTGTAATTGTGCAATATGACTATGCTCGGCCACATCTTGCACAACCCGTCAAAACATACCTACAGACGATCAAATGGGAAGTCCTTCTCCACCCGCCGTATTCACCAGACATTGCTCCTTCTGATTAATACTTGTTTCGGTCGATTCAAATTTACCTGGGTGGAAAACGGTTTCAGTCTTTTGAAGAAGTCGAAAAATGGGTCCATTCGTACAAGCTATATACGGAATCCATGAATTGCCTTGCCAGAAAATGGGGAAAATTTGTAGCTAGCGATGGACAGTACTTTGAATGATTTGGTTTTTGAATTTTTCTATGTAATAAAGGTTTATTTTCAGGGAAAAAAACCGGAGTTTTTTTTCAACAACCAATAAATGTGAACGAATTAATTGGGTTTCTATAATGGCTACTTTGGACTTCAGCGGACATCAGTTTTTTCGCACCAAATTATAGCAAAAGATTGGAATGTCAACGCTTCCTTAAAACTTTCTTTATTGATTAAAAAATGCAATTGATGCATTCAAATTGATGTTAGTAAAAGCAGATCATAACAATTCAAATAGCAAAACCAGCTTCCCGAAACAAGTTTTCCAAACACTATTTTTCAGTATTCCTTCTATTTACTTGTTCATCAGTTTCCATCTGAAAAATAGAAAAAATATTTAGAAATTTCATATTCAAATATTCAAATACTCTTTCTCAATATATTTTCCAAATTTTATTTGAAACATTGAAAAGAAAACTGAAGTAAGTCGAAAATGTGATTTTTTGAGTAATTTACAGTTTGTATTTAACTAAAAACTATTGCAATAATTATTTAAATTTGTGTACACGTGCTTGTGCCCTTTATGTCGTTGTTGTGTTTCATTATTGCCCTTTTCGCTGCTCTCTATGAGAACTACTCATGCGCACATTTTTGTCTTATGAACATTATTTTCATTCGGTTCGCACCAAAGGTTGTGAAGCGCGAATCACAAATCATATTTGAATGTTAATATCATCGCCATTCGAAAATTATTTTGATCAAGACTTTTGATAAAAAAAAAAAAAAAAATTCAGGGAATTCGTTCACAATAGAATTTCAAAGGAAAACAGGAGTGAATATTGAATTATTGGTTTTGAAATCTTACTAAAATTGATTCTTCATTTCTCAAATTCACAATTTTTCAACCGCAAAAATGTCATGACTATCTTGTGTAGTACTAAGAAAATAATAAATCCATGCTATATGTACATCTAGGGGGAAGGCACGAGACTCAAGATTCGTTGGGATCTCAAAAGATGCAAATTATTTGTTTATAATACTCAAGATTCGTCAAGATTCGTCAAGATTCAAAGGGATTCTAAGTGATTCGGAAGTTTTGTATGATTAAAATGATTTTTTGACAGATCCACTTTTTATTTGATCTTGATTTAAGCAAATTGATATGATTCACATAGATTCAAAAAGATTCAAATTAATTTGAATCGACTTGAATTTTTTCGGATTTCAGAATCGTAGGGATTGCAAAAGATTGAACATGATTCGAAATGATTCGAAATTCAAAAGTCGAGTCTACTCCCTAGCTATACATATACATTTCCGATGAAAAGTACTTTTTGTTATAATTTTCTCATAATTCAAACAAATAAGCTCAACGCTAAGACTTTCATTCCGTTCAAAATAAAATACAACTCAGGATGTGCATTCAAACTGACCTAAAGGACTCTGAATGTTTACAGCCTGTGATTTATTTCTATTGATGATCTATTTTATCTTCAAAATAACCTTTCCCCGCAAATGTCCGTCGGCTACTCTCTGATATGCGTCGCTAGTCGAATCAAAATCAAATATACTATCAACGACGGGCGTGATTTTGTTGCGTTCGGCTTGTTTAGTGAGGTATTCGATTCCTTGCGGTGCTGGTACAAAGTATGCCCATTTTGAAATTCCTCTGTATTTTGAAATCGATTGTATGTTGCTTTCCAACAAATTTACAATATTTTTGAAGAAGCCAATGCCAATGCCATTTGCATCAATATTTCTGAGCAACGGAGATGACAATGTGATGTATTGATCGAATTTCCATGGTACTTTTGTTGCATATTCTAAACCTAAGCCAGCACAATCAAGAACTACGTCGAACGACAGGTCGCGGAATTGTTCGATCACATCGTCTGAAGTGTAGTCAATCACGTGCTCTGCTCCAAGATTTCGTACCATTTGAATGCAATCAGTACTACAGGTGGCCGTTATTTTTAAGTTTTCTGCTTTTGCTATTTGAGTTGCGATCGAACCAACCCCACCGCTTGCTCCGAGTATACACAGTCGCTTACCTTGTCCACCGCCTGATCACCACAAAAAATTAAATGAATGATCCAAACATTGAAAAAGGTTGAGTTGAATTGAAATTACTGCTTTTGTTTCTTTTAACATTTTAACAAACCTTGTGAGGTTAGTGCACCCAAAACTCCGCCGATATGACCAGAAATATATAGGCCAGACCAAGCAGTCAAACCAGCATATAGAACTCCAGCTGCTTCGATGTCATCTATTGTTTCCGGTTTGTGCGATATCTGGAAAATGTATTGAAGGAATCGGCAGCGCGGCATAAGTCGGATTTCAGACTTTCATTCATGTTACTCTGAAATTTTGTGATGCAGAACATTCGAAAGACCACTTACACAAGATTCATCAACAACCACATATTCTGCATGGCAGCCAGATCGATGTGGCGGAACAACGCCCCATACTTTATCACCAATTTGAATATCTTCGCGAACTGACATTCCTTTTCTTGCGACGACACCACAAAAGTCCCTTCCTAATGTTAACGGGAATTCGATGTTTGTATTACAACGCATAACATTCAGTAGAGTTGAACCGTATCCACCTAATTGTGAGAAACAATGAATATGAGTGAATATAACACTTGTTGGCGAATCAGAAAATGGAAAAAAGTTTACCCATCATTGCAACATCGATTGGGTTAACAGATGCGGTGTGTACTTCAATGCAGACTTCGTTGGGCGACGTAATTGTTGGAATTTTAATATTATTGCTATATTGAAGAATCTCAACGCCTCCATATTCATGGATTTGCCATCCGCGCATTTTGCCACTCTGATCATTAGTTCCTTCTTGCGATGAGTTGTTCTGTGTTGAACCGGTGGAAAAATCCTTTGTTGACAATAAGCGCGTTGGAACGAAACGTTCGAGCAAACAATGACGATGCAGCAGCTTTATCGACGAGAAATACGTTTTTAAGGACATTTTCTTCTAGTTTTCCTTCAATTGGCACTCTTTTATTTTAATAAAAAACAATAACAACAACTTTTAGAATTGGCCAAATGAAAATTATGTAAAAAAATCGGAATATCTTGCTTCACTTGTCATAATAAAACAGATGTTTGCATGGTAATGAATATTTATATGTGAACTTGTCCCAAAATTTTCATTTTGACAGATCAAAATTCGATGACATTTCATGAAGAGCACATAACCTAGATAAGAATGTGTTTTGGTTTTCCATTCATTGTGGTATAATTGAACGTAAAAATCGAATTGAATCAAAAATGTCGAATTCGCATTTGTTTTTGAAATCTGGATTTCCACGAGCTCCACTTCAGAATGGATTGGGTCGATACGTTTGCCAATTGCAGAGAATCACAATCAAATATTGCAAGACCAGCGGTTGCAGTAAGGGAGTCAGGTAAGAACGCAAATAATAATTGGTGGCAAATAATAATTACAGCATGTAAAGTAAAGTTAATTTTGGAAATCATCATCTCATTTCGAATAGAGATTTCCTAGAAAATCAATTGTTGGACTTTTCAACGAAGAACCCGGGTGTTGTTGTGTATGTGAAACCTCGTCGACATCGACAGCCCGTCGTTGTAGGTGAATATTTAAACGGCGATAGACATTGGTTATGCGTGCGAAGTTTCTCCGAAGAGCAACTCACTAAATGGATTGATTTGATGCGAACACAAAGTAAAAATTCGAGTGCGGTGCGAATGCGAAAGCACTGGCACACGGATTGGCCATCGATTCAGGGACCTTGGACACCGTTCACACATCAACAACCTGAATTGACCACAGCTACGTTCCCCAATGCAGAGTACTCAAAGCCAATAGATCAAAAGCCATCGGCAACCGAAAAACTATTGGAAATATTTCAGAAGCAAAAATTAGAAGATGAAGAGGCGAAAAAACCAGCCGAAATCTCCCAACAATAATTAGATTTTACATAGATTTGTAAATGTGAAGTTAGCTTTGAAATAAATAAAATCTTTCGTGAAGAATTCGAAATTCAATTCTATTCGTTATGCTTGAACTTCAGAGTATCGATGTCAAAGTCAGCAATAGATTAGACATTAATTTGGATTCGCATGTTCGTTTTCATATCGTTTTATCACGAATAGTCTTGGCATTCAAATACAAAAACAATTTAGGTACGAGATTGAGGTTGTATTTCAAATGGATCAATAAATGGGACATTGAACTGAAAATATGTCGCTATGAACTGTCATCTCGTATCAAACTCCTGCGACGCTTTTAGTACTTACAATACGCTTATTTTACGGCTTGACAACAGACACTGACTTTCCATTGATCCAATTTAAATATTAAGAATGTTTATCATTTGAGGAAAGTGAAGTTGCAATTGTTTTTTATTTTTTCGATTATACGATGGAATATTTTAGAGTAAAAGGAATTAATCAGCTTGTAGACGAATATCGAAAAAGTGTTTGAACCTTTCGAGCACCGAATGAATCAACATCAAAATTTAAAAAAAAAATCTATTTATTAGCAAATAAAACGGTTAAGAGACAACAAAAAATAAAATTGTGAAAAGGGAAACGGTATCACGCAAAGAAAGGGTTCAACATAGCTGCTGCTGAGGGAGAGAGAGACAGTTTGACTCTGGCTGTTTCATTTGAGTGTACTAATTTGAGAGTCAAATGAAACATGTCATGCACCGACGTACGCATACATGCGTATAAAATGAGCAAACCGATTGATGGAATCTAAATGTACTTGTATGTGTACTAAACAGACATCGCACAGTGTACTACTACAGTTCTTACGTAGTAAAACGCAGAAAGATCAAATGAAAACAACATTTTTTTATCCAAAATTACAATAAGGTTCTAACTGGTGAACGTAAAAATCACTGGCGAAAAAGTGCAATTGAATGTGACTGAACACCAGTTTTATTGAATTTCATTGAAATAAAAGGTTTACGGTCGACAGATAAAAAAATAGATTCGGGTTTTGTGCAATAGAGCAAATGGAATCCTGTGTATGTGTGTCTGAATGTCATCAAAAAAAAATGCGAAACATAATGCAAAGAATTTTGTCGAATTGATGAGACACGAACATTTTGTGATATTCCGAAATTAGTTGAGTGAAATGGATATAGAGTAGAGAGAGATAAATGACACACAATTGATATATTGGCAGCAGCAGCAACAATAAAAACAATAACAACAATTCAAAGGTCCAAATCAGAAGAAGAAGAGGCTACATAATATAGACAAAAAGTTTAATGCGTGAATTGAGTGGAAACTAAATTCGACGCACACACACACAAACACACACACCGATTACAGCAAAATAGTAAGGCATGGGAAAGTTCTGCATCATGGTGAAATATGGAGAAAATTGCATTGTTGCTGTGATTAAAGTCGTCGTAAAATATTAATCGTTGGATAAGTTCCACCTTTCTGGCTGACTTCTTATCGTCTTTCATCATTCGAAATTTTGCTTAAAATATAAGAAAGAGGGCGAGAAAGCAGCAGCAAAATCAGCCTCGACATTAAAATTCGTGCTCGTTTTTGTGTATATGTTGTATTGTTGTTGTTGTTTCCGCCGTCATTTTCGTCGTCGTTGGGCTGTGTGTTGTTGCTTACGCTCATTTCAACCATGTTCAAATCAATATACTAGAGATTTGTGTATATACTCTCTAGGTATGCGAATTACAAGTTTTCAAGTGGCACTTTTTTATTGTTTGATGCTGTCTTTTGAATCAGCCGCAGCGATTATTTCTCGTTCAAATTAAAAGATCTTATATTTATATACATCATATGCAGTGTGTGTAGTGAGCATTCGTCATTTGTTTTGTTGATGAGCAATTTTGAAATATTGGAAAACATTCGTCAACTCATTTGATTGCTCATCGTCATCGCACGTATGCAAAATTCTGAAACGTAGAAGAATGTTCAGTGCCGCATTTTAATGCTGAATATTCATGTGCAATATTTCTCTTGATTTTCCAAACGAGAGAAGTGAGAGCAAGACGAAAATCGACGAAATTCTTGCGGAATCAATCGAAATTTAGTGAAAATTAACCTTCACATCATTGAAAATGTGCTCTAGTGGATTAATCAAGGCGATGAAGTGAAATTACATCGCGTATATGTGTGATAGCATAATACTCACTGGTTTTGAAATGTGAACCGACTAAGACGCATTTTTCAAGTTTCCAACGAATATCGATTCACAACAATAAATTAGTCGAAGCACCTCATATCATCTCTGTCGCTATTCACAATAAAACAATAAACAAGCAGAAATTATATGATGCTTTAAGTTCATTATTCGATGAACATTTGATTGATTATGACCGAAGCCAACGATTATGATTTTGAAAAAGTCGACGTTTCGCTAAGATGTTTAAAAGGGGTTTTGGTTGACTCATTACGAACGGTAATTGTTTTGTGTTTTTGAAGCACTTATAATTTCTTCTTCTTGTATCGAATTGATGCAGTCGATCAATCTTCAAATGGATATTTCCGTTTAAAATAAAGGATTTTTCATTTTATTTATGTGGAATTGTGTTATTGTAGGTTCTTCATCAAGTGCATCCAAACCTATCAGCCGAAGATGATGCACTGTCCCGCGTGGAATGCCTATGCATTCGACTGTTGGGCATGCTATGTGCCAAACCACCACCGCACACGATACAGGTTAGATTGCGGCCTACACCTCAAGTAAAATTGAAGGATAATTGTATGGTTTTTTTTATTTTAGGATATTGAGGATCGTGTCGCTAGAACACTGCCCACACCGATTGACAAATGGGCACTCACTGAAGCACGTGACACGATTGACAAATCGAAAAAAAAGAAATTAGTACTGCCGTTCAATCAAATTCAACATCTGCTACAAAAGGTAATTTTTGAGCCCCGCCAATATTTTATTTTGATAAACCATTCAATTCAATGCAGTTCGATTTGCAAGAAAATATAAAAATTGGACACTAAATAAAACTTGAACTATAGCGTTTGAAAACAGTCAAATGGAGTTGAAATTGAATGAAGGTATATATATTGATGCAGCAAAAGTAAATTTCAGCGTACATTCAAAAAAAAAATGCATACAAATGCCAAAACAATAAATGAATTGAAAACATAACTGAAAAAATGTGGCAGTTAACAACGTTCAAGAGATTTATACAGAGTTAACGTAGCCAGGGAATTAATTTTTTGCTATTTTGTCCAATATGAAATTATTTTTAAGTGTTTGAAACTCATTGTGTCTAGTGATCTTCGCTTTTGATACTTGCATCAAATAAAACAATTAAATATTGTATTTGAACTATATTTGATTAACATAAATTTGTTTATTTAATTTACAGGAGGTTCTTCAATACAAGTTAGATAATACGGTTTCGTTGTTTCTGGTGGCTGTTTTGGAGTACATAGCAGCTGATATTTTGAATCTCGCTGGAAAATTTGTGCTAAACATTCGGCATCAGACCATATCACAAGAGGATATCCGGATTGCTTTGATCGCTGACAGGGTAGGTCACCAATTACCTTGCATTTTACATTGAGTAAATAAAAAAAAGTTAGATAAAGTGAATTTGTAGCGGAAATAATAAACAGTTCGATAAATAGAATATCATTTACTGCTGCTGCAGCTTCCGATTCAAGGATATTTTAAGAGGCAAATCAACAAATAGTTTTTTGTTTCTTCAATTTCTCTATTAATTTGCGCAGTTCATTTGCATTCAAGTGTTAGCGAATCGTTAGAACCATTTCGTTCGTATATTTTTTACATAGTTTTCTCTTCACCCGAATTAGCTTAATTTCTTTCAATTCACATTCAATCAACATTGCTGCAAAATTTAATTTTATGTTTTTTCATGCTTTCTCTTTCTCAAATCACACAAAATTAAACACATAAAGATTAAAAATACCAAATCAAATTATCCACACGAAATTAAGGAAGTGGTATGTAGTTTAATAAACAATTTTTCTTCCTATTTTCTCATCTGGCTATAGGTGCACTTTCAATACCGAGTCATCTTAATATCTTAATACCTAATATCGGATGGGTATTAATATTAAGATCTATCTCAAATCTTTATACCGGTAGCAATTATAAATGTATATAGAAACATTAATAGGTACATCTTAATATTCGATATTAGGATTGATCGCTATATCTGTGTTAAGTTTGATCCTAATGTCGGTTACGATTGATATTATTTCTTTCGATTTTTCATATAATTTCAGGAAAATATTATTTTTTCGGCCATTTTGGCCATTTCTGACCACAATCTATCATCATATCCATTGGTCAAATATTAAAATATACTTATTATCCCCACACTCCTATGCTAATGCAAACCGGTATTAAGATCGAGCTTAATACCTTCACATACATTTCAATAAGAAATTCATACATTAACATGAAAATGTTTGTGTTTCGGTTTTATTCTTTGAGTGGCTTTCCAAAGTTTTAAGAGCATATTTATTCATACGACTGTATTTTGATTGCATTCAGTAGCTAGAATATGTTTTCAACAACTTTTTATATCAAAAACCTTCAAATATAGTTCGTTCATGCTTTCACCCGTGATGAGTCTATGAATTACGATAAAATAAGAAGGAGTTTTAGATATATTTTCAAAACGGTCATTTTAAAGTAAATCCAAGCAATGAAGGGAGGATACAGATTCGGAAGTCTTAATATTGTGGTTATTAATTCGATTCTATTATGAATCATGAACTCAAGATGAGTTTATGTTTTACATTTCTAATTGCAAACCAAACTCGTTATACTAAGAATAGCAGCTCAAAGATTAAAAAAAGAAATTGTCTTATATTTTCATGTTAATGTGCGAATTTTGTATGGGAAAGTATAAAGATAGATCTTTATAACTGAAGAGTGGGGTGGTCATTTCGCCACTTCATAAGAAAGGCAGTAATAGAGACTGAAACAACTATCGAGGAATTTCTCTATTGAGCGTGATCGGTAAAGTGTATAGTGCAATTTCGGAAAAGAGATCAAGAGCTATAGTCGAATCGCTCCTGGATCAAAATCAATCGGGCTTTTGCCCAATGTGCGGCTTTCAAGATCAAATTTTTTGCATGAGACAATTAATGGAGAAATTCCTTGAAAGAAATAGGGAACTGTACTTCTGTTTCGTGGATTTGCAAAAAGCATACGACTGCATTCCCAAATCTAAGTTGTGGTCAGTCTTGGCCGAATATGGTGTGAATGGTTATCTTCTCAACGCGATTCAAAGTTTGTATGCAAACAGTAAAGCAGCAGTAAGTGAATGGTTTGAGTGAATGGTTTGAAGTACGTAATTTTCTGTGACAGTGATGTACAATTTCACCTCTTCTATTCATTATTTATATGGACAAGCTGATCAAATCAGCCAATTTAAGAGGTAGAGTAGATTTGGGGGGCAATATTATCTCTGCACTCGCTGACGCAGATGATCTGGTACTGTTTGGCAATTCTGAACTGGAGCTGCAAAAAAGTATCAAAGATTTGGAAGAGGCTTGTACGAACTTCGGGATGACCATTAGCGGCACAAAAACTCAAGTTATGCATGTGGGCAAAACTCGAAAGCCAATTCATTGCACATTGAATGGCAACTTGTTGGAACAAGTGTCCCAATTCAAATATTTGGGTTGCATCTTTTCGGAGGATGGAAAGTTTAATAACGAGTTTGAACAGCGTAGGGTTAATGGAAATAAAGTAGTAGCGCAACTGAGATCACACGTTTTCAATAAACGTGAATTGAGTACAGAAACAAAGATGTTGATTCACGGGTCAATCTTCAGACCAACTATTCTATATGGTAGCTGGGTTGATTCTGAGAATTTGATTCATGATTTGGAAGTGTCTGATATGAAAGTGTTGAGAATGGTTTCGGAAGTCTCGCGCCGCGATCAGTGCGAAAACAGAATCCGAAATGAGACGATTCGGGGGGATTTAAACGTCGATTCGGTAGGAGAGGAAGCAAGAAAATCCAGACCGAGATGGTTTGGTCATATTAAACGCATGGGAAAGGAGCGATTACCGAAACGGATTCTGTTCGGCAAAGCTGATGGGCCGAGAGGTAGGGGTAGACCACGACGACGTTATTTAGATTCGGTTAAATATGATTTAAATGCGAGGGGATATGAATGGGGTGATAAAACTCAAAACTTGGCTCTCGACCGGGGTTTGTGTAATGGTATTGTTCGGGGTATATGATCGCTGATAGGCGATAACGGTCTATAAATGTTTGTTGTTGTTTTTGTTGTCTTAATAACGATGTGCATTTGTATAGTGGTGCGGGAAGCATATGTAAAGTTCAACATTTGATCAATGTTAGATTATGGTCATAAATGGCCAAAAGTTCCGAAAAAATTGCCATTTTCTATAACATATATATTATGGAAATTTGAGAGTGTCAAGATCAATCTAATATACAGAATATTAAGATGTTATCTTGATATTGATTTTATATTGATACCAGAATTGAGCATTAAATGAGATATCATATTTGCCGATTTTGTGCACTTATACATTTGGTCGATTTTATATTTTTTATACACAACCAGCTCTTTCTGTTCGAGTAATTGCGATTTAATTTTATATGTTCTATTAATGTGGAAATTTGAAAAGTTCCAATTCTCTAAGAAAGAAAAAACATCAACAGCAAATTGGAATATTTTGATATTTTGTTTTCTAACAAGAAATTTAATGAATTGTACAGAAATTTTCCATGATTTTAGCATTTGGCCATTCAATTTTTCTGTTCATTCTATGTGGAAAGATAGATGTTGCTGTAAACGGCGACGTTCCAATTTGATTGATTTTTAGAATTTGTTTATTGAATTTACATGCATGCTCTTCTTTCATAATTCGACCAATTCATTCACACCTCATAAATTACATCGTGTGACATAGGGCTGAACGAGATATACACGAGATTAACTTACATTCATTTTAAAGGTCAACATATTTTTTAATCTTTTTTTTTGTGATTTTTCACATGCATGGCTGATTCATTGGGATTTCACTTCTGAAATATTTGGCTCTCCAATTTATCTTATTTTTTAATTCGTTAATCCCATTTACGAACTTGATCCAACCGATTGATATTGTAAATAGTCTGTCGAAGTGATCCCAAAAGCAAAAGCTACACATATTTTTTCCTCATTCTCAATGTGGCACCGTTAGAATTTCCATTTCATTTTGGTTTGGTTGTAGTTTACAATTCAATCAATTAAATTTATTTATGGATTCTGAGTCGTTTGATGTTGATCTAAAATACCCCCCAATTAACTGGATTTATGCAATTCAAACATTTATTAAACCGAATATCTTAATGTTGAATGGTTGCTTCCGATGCGGTTGTTTTAGTAATTTCGAGTATTTCTTTTGGTGAGTTCGCTTAATTTTGTATCTCAACTCAGGTGCTGATGGATATGTTTTGTGAAAAAACAAGTATTCCAACGATACCATTACCAACAACGCCTCGATCCAGCCTAACATACGAGGATGTTGTCAAAGAGCTTATTCACGATGTAAAACAGCACCAACGCGATCTGCATATGATTATCTGGGTATTCCGCGAGGAACTAGCCAAATGCGTCACGGATCAAAAAGAATTAGATTTGATATTTCCACATATATCTGATATATATGACGTTACTGTTACGTTGTTGGGCGCCTTAGAGGACGTCATCGAAATGTCACAAGAGCAATCGCCCCCTTGCGTTGGCAGTTGTTTTGAAGGTACGATGCATGCCATTTTTGTTGAAATGTCAGCGTGCACTCATGAATTTCTTAAAAAGAAAAATTTAAAGCCACATTCCTCAAATAAAATATTTTCTTTGCACTTAATAGAACTGGCTGAAGCGGCGGAGTTCGATATCTACGAAAAATATTCTGAAGACATCACATCGAACGAATGTAAGGATGCTTTACAAAATCTGGTCAGTCAGCAGGATGCAAGTAAATTGTCATCAGCTGGACATGGATTTCGAGAAGCAGTCAAATATTATTTACCCAAATTATTGTTGGCCCCAATATGGCATGCGTTCAGCTACTTTGAGTATGTGCGATCTCTGATGGACCTGAGTCCGAGCCAAGAAGATAAAGAAGTATTCGAGCAAGTTCAAGGCCTTCTCAGTCCATTGGAAACTAGTCTCAAGGAACATGTGGCAAAACTCCCCAAGTAAGCGCTACCATCAGATTAATCTAATCGAATGCTTTCAATGTAATAGAGTACAGTTCAAAAAATTTCATTTTTTATTCGATTTCCAAAATTATATTTTTCATTCATATAGGGATTCGTCGTTGCCATATGCGCATTTGAACAGTCGAGCGCGAAGACAGTTGTCTGTTGAAAAAACGCGAGAGCTGTTGAGTAATGTGGAGCATTTTGGAGACAAAGACGCCATAGGTCAGAGCTATAATGAATACATTCGCGAAGATACCCTCCAAAAATTGAGTTCTGGCAAACGAATAACCGAGAGAAAAGTTTACTTATTCGATGGCGTATTAATCCTGTGTAAGCAGATCCGTGGCAGATCTGTGAATCCAAATTCAAACGCTTTCGATTACCGGCAAAAGGAGCGTTTTGTAATGCGACGCGTTGAGATCATTGACAGAAGTGATTCAGACGATCTGAAGTACGCCTTCGAGATATCGCCACAGCAAAATCAGTCCATAGTCTTGATAGCGAAATCTTTGGAGCACAAAAATGGTTGGATGGCTGATTTGGTGATGGTGAACACAAAAGCGATGCTCGATCGAATATTGGATAGCATTTTGAATAATATTGAAAAGAAACATCCACTGAAATTGCCTAGTCCCGAAGTGTATAAGTTTGCAGTTCCTGATAGTCCTGATAATATAGTCTTGGAAGAGAAAGAAAGTACCGGAGTGCCGCTAATTAAAGGAGCCACACTATGCAAACTAGTGGAACGTTTGACTTATCACATATACGCTGATCCAGCGTTCGTACGAATTTTTCTGACGACATATCGCTCATTTTGTACATCGCAGAATTTATTGCAATTGTTGATTGAAAGATATGATATACCCGATCCAAACATAGTTTATGAACAAACGAATACAGACAAAGATCTCGAGACAGATAAGATTCACAAAAGCTCACAACGTGAAGACTGGAAACGATACAAAAAGGAATACGTACAGCCGGTGCAAATTCGTGTTTTGAATGTGCTACGGCATTGGGTTGATCATCATTTCTATGATTTTGAACGGGATCCGCAGCTGCTTGAGCAACTTTTAATCTTCCTGGAAACTGTAAATGGCAAATCAATGCGCAAATGGGTGGAATCAGTGCTGAAAATTGTGCAGCGAAAACAAGAACAAGAAGAAAGTCATAAACAAATCACATTCGCTTATGGTAATAGTCCGCCAGCAATCGAACATCACTTGCAAGTGCCAGAGTCCGATATAAATCTGCTGACATTGCATCCACTAGAGCTGGCACGCCAATTGACGATACTCGAGTTCGAGCTCTATAAAACAGTAAAGCCGTCTGAACTTGTTGGTTCAGTTTGGACTAAACGTAATAAGGAAACATCTAGTCCAAATCTTTTGCGAATGATCAAACACACGACGAATGTAAGCAAAATAAATGAATTTTAAGTTTGAATATTAAATCTTGAATATTGGAATGTGAACCTTAATATTTTTACACAAACAGTTTACACATTGGATTGAAAAATCGATTCTGGATGCGGAGAACTTTGAAGAAAGACTGGCCATGCTGAATCGTGCGATTGAAGTGATGATGGTTCTTTCGGAGCTAAATAATTTTAACGGGGTGTTATCAGTAGTGGCGGCCATTGATAGCGCTGCCATCCATCGATTGAAACTCACGTTCAAGTGCTTATCAGAACGCTATCGAAATCTCTTGGAAGAATGCCGTGAATTGAATAGAGATCACTTCCGACGCTATCAAGAGAAGCTTCGTTCAATCAATCCACCTTGTGTACCATTTTTTGGCATGTATTTAACAAATATTCTGCATATCGAAGAAGGCAACAGAGATGAACTACCCAATACGGAACTAATAAACTTCTCCAAACGCCGAAAAGTTGCGGAGATCACAGGCGAAATTCAGCAGTATCAAAATCAGCCATATTGCTTGAAAGTCGACCCAAAAATCAGAGTAAATGCTTATTTTCACAATTTGAATGACGATCTTAAAAAAAAGAATTTGAAATTATGTAAATTCCGATTTCAGAGCTTCCTTGATAACTTGGAACCATTCAAAGGGATGAGTGATACAGATATTTCAAACTACTTGTACCAAGAGAGTTTGAGGCTCGAACCTAGAAATGCAAAACAACCACCTAAATTCGTATGTACATTGTACATTGATGTTTTTCGGTAAATGACAGCCTGAATTCATAAATGCTTTATTTATTTTCTCAGGCAAGAAAATGGCCGGATTTGCCATTAAAATCGCCCGGCACGAAGCCAAAACGACACAGCCATCAGACGGGTTCAATAATCGGCTCAATGCCGGGCACACTTCCATTTAGTAATAAAACCACACTTCACACAAACAACACCAGTAGTAAAAGTAGTCATAACAGTAGCAATAGCATGAGCTATAACACCAGTGAAGGTGAACAATCACCGACGGGCCATAACTCATCCACGTCTTCCGCACATGACTTTGCAGTTTTTGCCAATGTCAACATACAGGGAAATTCTGCATCACCGTTTTCGCAATCGCAGGTCACTTTGAATACGATATCCACATCGATCGCGGATTTGGGCGACACAATATCGCTGTCTTCATCAATGTTACCTCCAGAATTACCAAAACGATCAAACAGTATTACTTCTTTGCCAAACAATATCAACTGCACGGATGCTAAACCGATATTAAGTCCACGAAATTCAGATAATGTTACACCAGCGCTGCGATCTCAACCAATAATCAGCCCAAAATTGCTCGACTCAGTGAACGAAGAACGAACACCACCACACTCCGCCACATTTCCCAGCCAAAACAGCTGTGAACCACCATTGATAAGTCCACGAATGGACAAATTAAACTGTTACCAAGTGCATCAAAATGATGTGAGTGCTTCAAACTTCAACCGATCTCCATTCCAAAATACGTCACATCATCGAATTGTGCCGAGAAACAGTACATCAATGTATGATGAAGGCGCTTCAACAAGTTCAGCTGGAATATATCCAGTGAGTCCGAAACATACGAATATTTCACCGGATATACATCATGAATTTGGTCCAATGCCCAGTTCACCGCATGTTAATGTTCCAAATACGGTACAAAATTTCTGCCATGTGCCACCTCCTTTGCCACCACGGCGTGAGAAACAAGAATCAGAAGCATTGCGACTGGCACAAATCAGACAAGCTCCTGATGCACCCGAATTACCGCCACGCGACGTATCACCACCTCCAGTTCCACCTAGGCTGAATATAACGCACACCGTAATTAAGAAACCGAATGCTTGTAATATATACAACGAAGAAGGACTGCGAGGACATAACTTAAAACTACCGAACACAAGCACAATAATGATGCGACGCAATTCAGCACTTCGAGAGGGTTCCACGAGTGACCCAAGCGCTTCATCCAGCACAATACCGACGTTATCAAACACATTACCCGCGGCAAAATCATTGGATTTCCAGGACGTTCTTTCTGCCAATAAATTCCATCCAAATATTACATCAGCACCTCCTGTCAATCGAAAACCAAGGTAAAGTCAATCATTTTGAATAGGACTTTTCGAACATCATACATTTCTACACCCATTTAATTTGAGTTCAACAAGATCTCTTTTGATTTTGATGTCAATATAGTATTTATTCCGTCAAACTCAAAATTCACGATCATTTTCTATTTCAATTACAGCTCAAATACGTCGCCAAGCTTCTCACCTGGTGAAACAACCCCAAAGCTTCCACCAAAACCTAAAAACACATTTTCATCAATGCATAATAATGGTAAGAAACACTTGGAATTATTCTCTTTTGAATCGCGATCGCAATCGCAACAGTCTCTATTAATTTATACTGTTAATTCAATTTTCTGATGTGTTTCCCAACAGATCGCACAACGATGTTTCCATATCCAAGTACAAATCATGAACAATAAGAGAAAAAACAAAGGCGCAATGCCACACTAAATTGATGAACAACATTTTATGCGAATGTGCTGAATTTTATTGTATTTTATGTTTTTTTATGCATTGCAACCCAATTTTAGTTAAACTTGACGAACATTGAATGTGAGAATATTTGTATTAAGCGATTATATTTTTATTAGAAAAATTGACGCGATCTTTTTAGAAGCAAAAACAATATATTTATACATAATGTATAAGGCGCAACACGTGACGTAAGAATCTCTCGAATTTTCAAATCGTCTTGCACAAATTTGTTGCGAGGTGAAGGAGAAAAGAAGAAGAATAGAAAAAGGAATGTGAATTGAGCTAACAGAAACCAACCCCATATGCATTTTAGGCTAATTTTAACTATCATTTCGACTAAAGTCTGGCTCATTTTTTCTCAGGCACAAATAATAATCGGTTTGGATTGTAAAATATATCGATGGACTGTATGGAATATCATACAACAAATTGTATATTAATAATAATGAAACATGGTTTAGTTGATCTAGATTAAAGTAATGAAAAATAAGATGGAAAAATGAGAAAAAAATATAAAATACTATTCATACATTTTATACAAATCACCAATCAAAAATCTTCGTTCGAAACGCACAAATGAAAAAGCAAAATGAATTACAAATACCCCGCATAAAATCACTCATATCATCATTGAAAAGTCAATAATAGCCTAAATAAAATGATATGAAGCGGTGAAACAAAGAGAAAGAATATTAAGTTTAGTGATCCCTGATGCATTTAATGTGAATGGTGTGTGATATGACCAAGTAGAAAGATGCAGTTCTAATTCCGAAAAAAACTAATAAAAATCCGAGAAGAAAATCATTTTTACCTACTTTTTATGGCGGTGCCCATTCTTCCAAATTTCTATTTGCTTTGTGCAACAGTCAGGCCAAATTAATCATGCGAAACACTATTCTGGCGCATACTCACTTAAGAAAATGTTAAAAAAGCAAAACAACTCTAACGATAACATTTAATTCTCGTATAAAAAAGCAATTTGAATATGCAAAACGATTTGTACACACCATTGGGAATCGAATTCATGATCTTTATATAATTTAATTTACGACACACCGACACACAAAATGCAACCAAGTACCAAGTGTTAGTAAAAAATCCATTATATATTGTAATTGTGTATCTGTGTTTTTAACAAAAAATTATTAATAATAAAAATTTAAATAAAATTATAGATTTGATAATAAACAAAAAATTGCGAGAAAATACCACTATTTAAAAGACAATTTCAAAATAAAATGATGACTCATTGGAGGAACGTTACATTTTAGGAGTAAAAAGAAGCACATTGTTAAATAGTCGCTGTTGTTATCTATTCTTCATTTAGAAAAATCAATCTATGAAACCAATTTATGTGTTGTTGTAATAAAGAGAGTGGGATGCGAGTTAGTGTTCGCACAACGGCAAAGTTTCCGGTTTCAATAAAAAATCATAATCACACGATAAAGTTCAAAAAATTCGTTTGAAAAATCATCGCTTGGTGTACTATCATTACCCAACGTTCAAAAGATAGTTTATAGGAATAAAGTTGCACAAAATCCGCGATTATGAAATCTAAATATTGATATTGAAATACCATGATTTGATTTTTATCTTAATATTGGTAATATTAAGATCGATTTTATTACTCGCATTTTCCCCATATTTTAATAGAAAATTGATTTTTTTTTCAGCATTCTTTGCCATTTTTGACCATCATGTATCATGTACATTAAGGTGTTTTTCATATTTTAAATTGAAAAAATGGTAACTTTCAAAATAAAGAGCAAACAATTCTGTATCAATTGATGGCTTCCACACAACGTAGCGATTAGTATTCAGACTTCCCGAAGCAAAAAACACGATTATTGTTTCAGCTTGATTTTGAGCGATCGAGATTTGTTGTGTCATTCGTAAGCAAATTTTATTGAAATTCCAAGGGAAAAGAACCTTTTATTCTGTTTGTATTTTGTCAAACGATTCAATTGTTGCTATGACATCAGCGATTTAACCGACAAAATGGCACAAATCAACAAAAGAGATGGATTTTGTTTTGATTTTCATATTGCTGACTTAAGATGAAGTGAATTTCATCACCCGGAGATTTTCGATTGCATTGCCGAATTCAAACGAGTGAGAATTCAGAAAGGATGTTGATTTTGAACAAGTAATATGTGCTTCGATTCATATTGATAATATTGTGTTACCAGTGAATTTTTCAGAAATTTATTCATTTCGTTTGTGTTTTTAACAGGTGTATTCGAAAGTGTGAACTATGCGGAAAAGAAAGAAGCCATCGAACAATAATGCCAACAATGAAAACTATGACGATGATGATGAGGACAATGGAATCGTTACAATCAAATGTGAACTTCATTCGATTCTTAGACCTAAATATCGAAGAATAGTCATCGATGATATCACCACCAAAAGTCTGCAAGCAACGAAGAAAATAACACGGAATTCTTCAATCAAAATGGTGAAAAAGTCATACGAGATTTTTTTTTGCTGTTCTTAAGAAAAACATCACCAAAAACTCTATGATTGCCGAATTCCGTGATTTTTTCACAAATCTCGATGACGAACATCGTTTTGAATTGCCAAACAACGATTATTTTGGAAATGCTTTCAACGATTTGATTGACACATACTCTAATAGAAACAATTTAGAACGTTCAGAAGTAATTTCGGCAAAACGACGATTTACTCCTATTACTTCTTTTTGTTGGTAAAATGAAAAATGAGCAATATTTGTTTATATTATCAAGAAAATGTTGTTTTTTTAACGCGGGCATAATTTTTTTTGTTGCATTCATGAAGTATTTCACTCACACGCACATACACACACACAAAAGAGCCACACTCCCAAACAGCAACAAAAAAATTATGCCCGCGTTAAAAAAACAACATTTTCTTAATAATATAAACAAATATTGCTCATTTTTCATTTTACCAACAAAAAGAAGTAATAGGAGTAAATCGTCGTTTTGCCGAAATTACTTCTGAACGTTCTGAATTGTTTCTATTAGAGTACAAAACGAATGTCACGACGAACTTAAATACGCATCGGAAGAAACGCGTCTACAAATATCTGGAATTGAAAGTGCACGAACACAACTTGAATGAGGTCCAACAATTGGATAAAATCGATATCAAAAATGCTGTCAATTTAGCAGTAAATGGACGAGACGACATTCCTTAAACTATTAACGGTGCATTGAGAAGAGCAAGTCGTGATATCCTTCTTGAAATGTTACGTGATATTAGTTGGTGGGAAATGGACAGCATTTCTTGCGTAAAGAAATGTAAACGGCAATCAAATTACATTCAACGAGTTTATGAGTGATAAAGCATGGTATTGGAATCAAATCTTCTATTTGCGTAAATCAACCGCGAATTTGGCAAACGAAAGAAGCAATTCCACTTTCCCATTCTATCTGATGGCGTGGTAGTGTCGATATTGTTCGACGTGAAAAAGTCGGAGTTCAAGCCAGTCGATATGCAGGAGATCATTCGCAAAATCAATGCTGGTGAGATCGTGAATGAAGTCGGCGTGGACCCGGGATTAAAAAAGTGGCAGGCGGCTGCGCGCCGAAACATCGCCACCGGTAAAGAGGTGGGTAAATCTTCTCAATTATTTTATTATTACTAATATTGCATTTTGTTTGTTTCATTTCATAGGTCAACTTGAATATAAGCAGCAAACGCTTCCATTGGAATGCTTAGGAAAAAGTGCGAAACTGCAAATCGAAACGATGGATGAAATATTTCACTATCGGAGAAAACAATGATCGCAACGACCGCCACTTGTATCCAGTGATGCCATCGCCGCTCGGGAGACATTGGTGGTGTTACATTCAGCATAGGTTGAAAATGCTGAAACGAGGAATGGAGGTGTATGCAACAGCAAAGTATACACGACTCCAACTCGACAAGTACATCGAAACAATTAGAACCGTTGATAAGGCAGTAGGCAAGATGGTAAATTATGAGCCAGCAATTGTTTATTTTGGAGCTTCTGAGACACCACCAGATTCACCAATTCGCATCAAGAAGCACGTGAGATGCCCTGGATCTAGAAAAACCATCAATGCACTGAAAAAGCGTGGCAATTGTATCGTTATACTAACCGATGAATATTACACCTCCCAAACCTGTGCGAAATGTTTTCGACGTTTTGACCGAAGAACACGGAGCCATCCCTTCAAATTGTGTCCAGATTGCCATCCAAACCATCTGGCGTTGCTGCCATCGATTATCGTAACTCAGAAAGGCAAACGATTGATGGAGATTTTGAAAACAAACCTCGGAAATCGCAATCCAAATCAACGCAACGCAGGACCTTTACTGTCAAAGGTTATAATATACCGCAAAAACTGGCTAGTAAACCCTGTGATTGGTGAAATGGAAAATGTGTTCGATGGACCACCAATTGTATTTCCGGATGAGATGGAAGTAGACGATGATGCCGCTGAGCAACCAAACGAATTCCAAGAGGAGATGGTTGTAGACGATGTTGCTGCTGAACATCCAATTGTACATAAAACTGTTTGGCAACGCGACATACTCATAAAAGGTATATATTAAGTAAATGACGATTGCGGCAATGCTTTTTTTAATTAATAAATTTGTGTTTTCAAGGACACTGTGAGCTATTTGGGATTCCGATTCCGGGGACATTACAGCGACCACCGAGACCAGTCGCAAATCAGAACTAAGCATCGAGCATGATAATTAATTCTAAAATTAATATTGTAACAGTTTGTTACTTCCGCTACTTCTGAATTTGTGTGGTAGAGGCTTTATGCCAGGAGTACTAATTTGGAGTGGTTTTTTGTAAGTATCCAAATGAGGTACTGTTTAATATACACTCCGTATTCTACGCGATTGATATTCAGAGTTTATATCAACTTCTCGAATCAGGAATGCAAAAAAAAACTAGTTTATTGAAAACTTGCTATAGAAATGAATTGGGTAACAGTCAAGTTTGTCTTTGAGTGTTTTTTGCTTCGGGAAGTCTGAATACTAATCGCTACGTTGTGTGAAATCCATCAATTGATACAGAATTTTTTGCTCTTTATTTTGAAGGCTACCATTTTTTTCTTTTTTCTCACCAGAAACACCCTACTGTACATTGGATAATTGTTAAAATATAAACCTATGCTTCCTACTTCTTACACCTCCAGACTAATGTAAACCGGTATTAAGATCGATCCTAACACTTGCACATATATTTACACACTGAATGAGACATCTGTGGCAATAATACACAAATGGACAAAGTCCGGTCGTAGTAAAAAAACGTCAACAACGTGGATGCAGCGCCACGTACCTTCAGTTTCCGGAGCACTAAAACGTATTCTATATAGATACATTGCCGAAATTAATTCTTTATCTTCTTTTTTCAACCAATTTTATGTATTATCTATTCCAAAATTTATCTATCATATGTTAAACTGTATTCTATTTGAAAGAATAAAAAATAGTAAATATAAAACATGATCCCAATACGTGAACGCAATGATGCAGTACACTGAGTGTCGACCAGAGAGTAAGGCACATTATATGCACAGACACATGCTAAGAAATTGAAATATTTCCGACATACGGGTGGGCGCTTCCATCGTGTTCTCACAAAGACCAGATTGTGGTGTAGGAAATATAGGTTAATTTGAACAATTGAGTGCCTGGGAATAAAAGATCAGATATAGAATCGTTTGAGTAGGAGTGTCACTGTTCTAAGCCATGTTGAGTTTTTTTACGAAATCACAATTCATGATACGTTTTCTGTATCTTCGATCGGCCAATGTACATCAAACATGATAACATGATGGTCAAAAATGGCTAAATATGCCGAAACAAAAATAGTTTCTCTTGAAATTACTATCGTATCATTATATTTTAATGCCGATAATAAATATTTATTAAGATGCCAACTTACTAACGTTATTAAGTTCATCTTAATAATTAGTGAGATTGAACTTATATAAGACGTATCTTAATAATTTATTAAGTTCAATCTTACTAATTATTAAGATGATCTCAATGAAATTTTATTAAAATCCCATCTTAATAAATTGTTTTCTAAGAACGTTTCTGGCAGATGGAAAAGTAATAAAAATGCATTTTTGGGCCATTGGATACGTTATGGTTAGGCAGACCAATTGTGCATGGATTTCCGGGTCGATTCTGTGGAATAGGTACTTCCGAGTTGGTGGATTTTTGTTACAATGTGTTCTAGAACGAAAAATACTATTATATTTTTTCGATCAGACCACCAGAAATGCCCGAAAAATCCATGCTAAGATTTTCCATATCATTTCCCATGAACGTATGTGTTTTGGGTCGGTACTGTACTCTACATGGGAACTTTATATGAAACTCTCGGAAACTAGCAAATAGAAGAGGCAAACCATTTCCTATACAAAACCATCGACAGGCAATAGTATCACAGAAGAAATGATTGAAAAAATTCATGATATGATATTGGATGACCCAAAAATGAAAGTGCGTGAGATAGCTGAGGCCGTACACATCTCATCTGCGGCTGTGTTTAATATTTTGGATGAAAAATTGGGTGCAAGAAAGCTTTGTGCAAGATGGGTGCCGCGTTTGCTCACAATTGATCAAAAACGCATTCGTTTGACCAAGCGCAAAAAAAAATGAATTATGTTTCGAATCGCTTCCACACCCACCGTATTCTCCAGACTTAGCCCCAACTTGTGGAAATATCAAATTAAAGACACAAGCGAATTGAATTAACTTGAATAGATACATATTGGAATCAATACATGAGTCAAAAGAGAACCATGCAAACAGTTCAAATGGATCACAGAATAGATTAAACGAGAGAACAAAAAATAAATTGATAAACATGGGTTTATGTACATATACTTGGAAATAAAATAAATGGTCTTACGTATGTAAACCTAACTTTTCCGCACATTTCCCGAAATTGTTCGAGTTTACGGGTTTTTCATTGATTGCTACTCATTTGTATTTGATTTATGTTTATTTCTTATCGAATCATCATGTTACTTTGAGAATAAATCACAGAAAATTTTAAGTCATTACGATGAGATCGAATTTTAAGTCATTACACATCATGTAATTTAAATTTAAATTTTAATTAAAAAAGAAAAAACGAATAAACATCTCAGTTTCTAATTCTCACTTCAACAAACGTTCGCTGCTTTTGAATTTGTAATAACAATTACGAATTAGTTCACTCTGATCGGAAATTTTAATTTATGCCAACGATAGATATGGTTACATATATATGTTATGTATAACTTTCGTTAAAAAGTTAATGAGCATTCGAATTGATGAAATTAACACAGATTAAAAAATCACAAATACTTCATCCAATTTAATGACAAAATTTGAATTTTGACCCAAAAAATTCGAAAATTTTGTAGGGGAGGTAGTCTTAAACCTCATCAGAATGACTTGAAATTTTGCGTGACTTATTTTCATAAAAAAATAATATCCTGAAAGTTTCAATAGGATACAATGTGAACTTGAGATTGCCGCTCATGAGATTGATGAGATAGCCGCCATACAAATTTTTCGTTTTGACCGCGAAAAGACCCGGAAAATCGAAAATTTTGCAGGGGAGGAAGTCCTAAATCTTATCGGAATGACTTGAAATTTTGTAATACTTTTTTTTCATAAAAAAATTATATTCTGAAAGTTTCATTATGATAAAATGCGAACTAGACATAGTCCCCATACAAATATTTCTTAATTATATTGAAAAACAGCCCATTTATTGATTCGACTCCACTAGAGCTACTCGAAAAAATTATCCCATTAGGCTGAAAATTATTAGGTTTCTAATCCTAATGAAGACCAATGTGTGTGTAAATTTTGATCAATTCTAAAATCAATTTTTTGAGTTATCGTGTTAACAAATTTTTGCGTACAACGGACAACGGACAACGTACCACACACGGACAAAAAATTGCTCCGGGAATGGTTGCAATCGCTTTTTCTAGGTTCAAAACGCATAGCAATTCCGAGAGCTTTGAATTTTTGTGGACCGATCGCAATACCTTTACCACACACAGTGGAAAGTAAAAATTTCAACTTCAAAAAAAGGGAAAAAACTGTATCTCTTGATGGCATTCACACAACGTACGACTACCCGAAGAAAAAATCTCTCCAAAACAAACTTGATTTTTACCCAGCTCACTATCATGGCATGTGTCAAATGACAAATTGAATGATCTGTCTTCGTTTATTTATGTTTTTGTGCTTGTTTCAGCTTGATTCACTATGTTCGTAGGCAAGTTTTTCGAATTCAATTGTTTCTGTTATATCAACGATCTAATCGGCAAAATGGCATAAATCAACAAAAGAGAAGGATTTTATTTTGATTTTCTTTTAGATAACGATATAAACCTCAAATGATGCGGTAAAGTTTCATCATTCTGCGATTTGCAGAACAGTTAACAATGTTGTCTCAATAGAGTTCAAAAATGTTCAACCCATTTCAAATAATAAAGACAATTAGAACAAAACCATTTTTATAAGCAGATTCTCATATGATAGTTTATTGGCAGAGCTAGTCAGGATTTCAAACTAAATAACACAGTCGTTCGATGGACAATCTAACTAAAATGTTTCTTTGAATGTATGTAAATTTTGTCGAAGGAATAGGCTGTTTCTTCAGTTTGTTTTTTTATTGACTTATTTAATAAATGAGATAACTATATTTATTTTCTTTTACATAACAAGTAGTTTTCGTATATAAATTATTTCTAAATGCGCATAGTTTTTAACTTTCGCTAATGAAATGAACAAAACAAAATTAAACATTTTCGGATTCAAGAAAGCAAATTAAAGAACAGAACGAATAATCGGCAGAGTGAACAATACGAAATGGACTTCCTGAACTATGCAAACGAACGGAATACATCAATTTTTAATGAAAACGCATTTTAAAGCTTTTTCGCTAGCGAAGTTAATTCAAATGGTCAGTCCTTGCATCGATTGAGGGAGGATGGACGAAAGGTCCCAAATCACGACGGATCCATCCAAGCCGCTGGTGCTGATTTTCTTGACGCCAGAACGCTTATCTCCCTCATAGATGGCAATGCTTGCAATTGCATTCTGATGAATTGAATTCAAGTTGGCATCATCATTTTCAGTGCGAAGATTGCGATCGAGCCATTGGAATTTTTTCATCGCAGAAATTCCGGTGGTTTCTTTCTTTTGTTCCTGATTTAATTTGCCTTTCAACACAATTTTATTGTTTTGGTCGACCGAGTAGACGACCGGAATGCAACTGTGGCCAGCCACAACGATCGATGAAGATGAAATCCAATGACAACTTAAAAATGGCAGAAATTCGGTTTTCAATTTCACTACCGCCATTCCGTTTGTTGCATCCGCAATGTTGATTGCACTATCGTGTCCGACCCAACAGATTTTGTTGCCATCATTCGAAAAACTTACACTGTGCACCCATCCACCGCCTTGATTGCTATTCTTGAACTCGGCCATCAGCTGTCCGAGCGGCATGCGATTTCCCCATGCCGTTGGCGATGGCTGACTTTCAATGTCCTTAATGTACGCCGAAAAAACGCGAGCCTTGTAATCGGTGGAACCAGCAACCAAAAGCACATTGTTTGGATGCCAATCCAATGAGGTAATCGTTGAACGAATTGGCTTCTTGATATGTTTCGACACCCACCAATCGTTTTCTGATTCAAAGTAGCAAATCGAAATGAGACGAGCACCGGAACCAACAGCAATTTTATTCTCTTGCGGAGACCATTTCACGCAAGTTGCACCACGATTTATACGTAAAAGCACCAAAGTTGGTTTAAATTTGCCCTGCTCATTCTGTGACCAAACATACGCGTTGCGATCAATCGCACAGGTAACAATTCGATTTGTGTTCGGCGCCCAATCAATTCCCATAACACGCAAATCATGCTGTTTCAGAATGTCAAGCAATTTCCAGTCGGAACCCTCACGCTTGTAAATATGCACTTCATTATTATTTGGTGAAATGGCGATTTCTAGGGTAAAAGAAGTATTTCAATAGAACGATTAGTTTAAAGTTTTGAATTTGAGAAAATATGTGCACTGATATCTAGATGATTCATTGCATCATTCAAACGTTTTTGAACGGCCTCAGCAGCAACACCAATGCTGACTCAGCACTCAAAATTTGCGATTGATACTTACGGCTTCGATCCTTATTCCATGCATGACATGTGATCGGGCTAACGTTTCCATTGAAATTGAATTTGTCAGCCATTTTTCACAACTTTTCGAATCAATCCAAAAGTTCTCGAATGAAAATTATCTGCAAACTAGCGATATGGATTATTGCTATTTTGGTCAGTAGCCAACACCCAATGCAAATGTGTGAATGTAATTGGAACACCGCTTTCTTAATGCGTTAGATTTGATTGAAGCAATTAATCGGTCAAATTAATTTATATTCGTGGACTCTGGACCGTCAACACGAATTTCAATTTAACAATCAAACGAATTTATTTTGGAAACAAAACAAAAGAGGAATACAGAGGTATTGCTTTGGGCAAAACTAAGCTATGAGTGATGAGTTTCATGACAGTATACGGTTAGTAAGTTTCAACGTTCACCGCCAGGTAATGCTGAATGCAATCATGTGAATGTTGAAAGGTTTTCGTGTAGTTTTTTCAACTCTTCTTCCAATTTTGAAGTTTTCGGGGCAATGATTTGATTCAAAATATAAATAAATCCTAAGTACTTCACAATTATTTGGTAATATGCAGAAATTCTTCTTTTATTCATTTATGAACCAACATAATTTGAATAATAGCAAAGAGAATTGAAAAAAACGAGTTGTATATTTGTACGCAAAACAATCAATTTTATTTGTATGCAACTGATAAAAAATAAAAATGTTTCATCGATTGTCACTCAGAATTGGAATAAAATAACTTTTTTATTCTTAAAAGTAGATAAATAGAATTTTCCCTCATTTTTGTGAATTAAAATAATTTCTGAATTTTCTTTAGCTCTTGCTTCTTCCAATTTGGTAAGCCGGCAAATTCTGTGTAGTTCATATGAAATATAGACACGAAATCGTCGTGCGTCAGGTGCAATTCTTTCATTTTGGGGTCAATTGTGTCCGGCAAGCGGCTTGCTTCGCTTCTCAACAATTCCACCGGATATTTCGGGTAACTATCGAAGTCATCATCGTATTTTTTTAGCTTTGTAGCTGGCATCGTAATGTGACCATTCGATAATGCCTCGATATTCAATCTTTCCATTTCGTATGTTAGATGAGTCTGGAAATGCAACGATTTCATGTTTATGAAATGTATATATAAATCAGAAATTTGTTCGTCTTCCAAAATACACAATAAATTCTATGAAACGTCATAAGTCCATATTTAATCTTACATCCCAAAACTTTTTGTCCCATTGATCAAAGTATCCAATAAATGTTGAAGGTTCCAATCCCTGATAAATGACAGCGTGTGGTGTTGAAATATCTCGAGGCACTGGATAATTTGCTAAATATTCGTCGATGATTTGCCAGCATTTGGCTTTTTCAATTTTTGGACTAAAATAAATGAAAAGCAACAAAGGTAAAAATAAAAACCATTACCTTCAGTCAGAACAAAAGGAAAGATGCTTGCCTGAGCGATCCAATCCAAACGTAGACAAATAAACGTGAATCGAGTAAATAAATGTCTTCTGATGACAAATCACTTTGAGTGAATGAAACGATTTGCTTGGTTTTGATGTTTCCAGTTGCTTCAATTGCACACACATAAAGCTCAGCTTTCGAACGATCAATATAAAAATTCTTTTCGATTGCATGCTTGAAATCTTGATCATGTCGAACGAGTTTATTATTATTCGCATTTTTCAACTTCACTCTAACTGAATCGGGAATATATTTCCAAAACTCAGTTGATTCATTACCACCAATTAGCAAACTATATTCGCCAATCAAAGACCCGATGCTTTTGGCAACCTCGCGATTATCACCCGTTGAACTCGGTCCGCACCAAATCCAATTACTTCCATCAGCTGTGCGTATTATGAAGCAATCATAAGCCGTAAAGTCGACGATTTTGCTGGAAACTTGCACTGCTTTTGAATTATGGGTCGCATTGCCAATTACTTTTAATAGATACGTATTTGGATAGACGCAGCAGCTGCCTTGCGGATCAAAGTCAGTACATTTTCCTTTGAAAACGATGAGTTTTCCATTGAACATTTGCAAAAAGTGTGGTGGTTCCATATTTTCATAGACACGGACTTGCATCACTTTGTAGCGCAAATGCTTTGCATATTCCTCTGCCAGACTTTCGCCTTGCAATGCTACCTCAGCTGAGCATTGTTTTCCCGTCCAAAGATAAATGATATTCTTGACATTCGATTCAGCTGCCATTTTCCCATTGCTTTCGATCGACTGGAAATAAATGCATTTTAATTAAATTCGGGAAAATTAATTGGAATCACTGGACAAGAACTGCCCAATAGTCTACATACCATCACAATGTAATGCATCAGATAGCAATCGCCGGAGAACAATGCGATATTATTGCGTTTCGGTATTTCAATTATGTCGCCTTTGGGTCCGACTCGATAGATTCCCAGTTCTCCGTGGCCATCATCAATCAGCTGGGATTCGGCTGCCAAATGCGGCCGCTGAATCAACGATAGAGCATCGTACTTGCCCAATACATTCATTGGCCGATTACCATTCATATCAATATCTTGCCACCAAGGGAAAAAACGAACAAACTCGTACGGCTCATAGCCCTCGATTACTCTTACGACTGGAGTTGTCGCAGGATAGGATTTCTTAAAAAAAAGGTCAACCGAAACTTTTGTTGATGAAAGGAGTTGAAAATAGATGGACGACGTAAAAAGATAATAAAGTAACGATTGTTAATTATAGCTAATGGAGCCGTTTCCGGGCATATACCAGCGTTGCATTAAGGGGTGGATTCGACTGTAGCTTCACTCATACCTACCGTCGGAAGTGAGTGAAATGTGGGTGTCACCCAACCATGAGCCACACTCAAATGTCCACCCTATTACGACGGTAAGGATGATTGAGAGAAAATTGGCTATGAATCAACAATATATTTCATAATATGGGTATCAATCATTCTCGACAAAAATAAAATTTTTGCGAATAGCTGTACGACCGAGTGTATACACACACTTACGTGCACAAGGCCACAAGATCAGGCGCTTGAAAATAACTCATTAGTTAAAATGTTTGTTTTTTTATCCTTAATAGTACGCTGCGTGATCATGTAGAATTTAAATGTTCGCATTAAGAGCAACACTCGTGTTGGATCCTCTCTCCTTTATCCTGGTGGACAAACGAGCTATTCAATTTCAATCTAAATACATAACATCGACCTGAAACAATAAATACAAATAGAAATACAAAAATTATTACAACATTAGATCATACACAGGATTTAGTTGTCTGTTTTCGTCGCGTTGTTTTCAATCTTCCAGTTGATTTGGTTGTGCTGTTTGATTGTTGCTACCTAAAATAAAATAGAATAAATTCATCTCATTATTTTATTTTAAAAAAGTGTTGGAAAATCAAAGAAACCTCATAAAATAAATGGTCTTACGTACAGTACCGCTCATAAGTATGGAAACCCTGAATAAAATTCAATTTTCAAAGTTTTGAGAATATTCAATGTACTGTAATCTATACTTTTGTATTCAAAAAGTGTAAATTTAATGTTTTTTAGTTTATTCGTATACATTTTTTGGAAAGTTCATCACATTTTGGTATTTTAAAGTCATGTTAGAATAAAAGTCATTTCAGAGTTTTTTCATTGAAATAACCACCTTTTGCTTTGATGACGGCTGCACATATTCTTGGCATTTTTTCAACCAGTTTTCGGAGAATTTGTACATCCAAGTTGTACTACACCTCTTCCAAGTCATCCCATATATCATTTTTGCTACTTATTGTCCTATTTCTAACTTGACGGTCGAGTTCGTCCCAAAGCAATTCTATCGGATTCATATCCGGAGACTGTGGTGGCCAAATCATTTTTATGAGCACACCTTTTTCTTCTTTTGATGCTAAATAGTTGGAGCACAATTTCGATGTGTGTTTTGGGTCGTTGTCTTGCTGAAATGCGAACCCATAGCCATTCAACCGATTCCACACGGGATAGCACTGCGTTGGAGAATTCGATGGTAGTCTTCTTTCTTCATAATTCCATCGATTTTGACCAGCTCCCCAACTCCATCGTAACTAAAACAGCCCCAAACTACTACAGAACCACCGCCGTGCTTAACTGTTGATGCAATACACTTGGAATTGAATGCTTCATTGACTTCTCTTCGAACAAACAGCCGCCGATGTGATCCAAAAAGTTCAAATTTTGATTCGTTTGTCCAAAGTACGGATTTCTAATCATCGATCGTCCAGTCTTTGTGTTTTTTGGCGAATAAAAGTCGCATTTGTTCGTTTGCCGGCCTCAGAAGTGGTTTCTTGAATTTTTGCTCTGATTTTGGGTGCTGTTTCGAATCGATTTGCTCTGCTAATCGTCAAAATTCTTTCATCCACTCGTTGTGATGTCTTACGAGGGTGACCACATCTTTTTTTATTAGTATTCACACCGGTTTCACGTTTTTGCTTCAATGTTTTGGAAATGGTACCTTTCGAAACTTTCATTATTTAGGCGATTTCATTATTACTTTTGCCTAACAAATGTCGCCAAAATGTAATTATATTTATCGATATTGATAAGAATCAATGAAAAAACATTACAAATACAATAATTGAATCCAAAAATAATAGATATGATACTTTGAATACGCCATACATGGCGCCAAATACGAAAAATCGTTTTTTTTTTTGTGAGGGTTTCCATACTTATGAGCGGTACTGCACGTTAAACTAACTTTTCCGCACATTTCCCGAAATTGTTCGGGCTTACGCATTTTTCATTGATTGCTAATCATTTGTATTTGATTTATGTTTATTTCTTATCGAATCATCATGCAACTTTGAGAATAAATCACAGAAAATGTCAAGTCATTACGATGAGACCGAATTTCAAGTCATTACACATCATGTACTTTAAATTTAAATTTCAATAAAAAAAAGGAATAAACATCTCAGTTTCTAATTTTTGCTTCAACAAACGCTTCTTCGCTGGTTTTGAATTAGTAATAACAATTACGAATTAGTTTACTCTGATCTGAACTTTTGATTCATGCCAAAGAAAGATATGATTCCACATTTATGTTACATATAAATTTCGTTAAAAAGTTAATGAGAATTCAAATTGATGAAAAAACACAAATTAGAAAAACACAAATACTGCATCCAATTTAGTGACAAAATTTGAATTTTGACAACGAAAATTGAAAATGTTGTAGGCGAGGTAGTCTTTAACCTGATCAGAATGACTTGAAATTTTTCGTGACTCATTTGTTTTATAAAAAAATAATATTCTGAAAGTTTCAATTCGATACAATGTGAACTTAAGATATTCGCCATACAAATTTTCAGTTTTGACCTCGTAAAGACCCCAAAAACCGAAAATTTTGCAGGGGAGGTAGTCCTAAATCTCATCGGAATGACTTGAAATTTTGTAACGCTTATTTTTTTCATAAAAAATAATATTCTGAAAGTTTCATTATGATACAATGCGAACTAGACATAGTCCCCATACACATTTTTCTTAATTATATTGAAAAACAGCCCATTTATTGATTCGACTCCACTAGAGCTACTCGAAAAAATTATCCCATTAGGCTGAAAATTATTAGGTTTCTAATCCTAATGAAGACCAATGTGTGTGTAAATTTTTAATCAATTCTAAAATCAATTTTTTGAGCTATCGTGTTAACAAATTTTTGCGTACAACGGACACCGTACCACACACGGACAAATAATTGTTCCGGGAATGGTTGCAATCGTTTTTTCTAGGTTTAAAACGCATAGAAAACTTATTCCGAGCGTTTTGAATTTTTTGGACCGATCGCAATACCTTTACCACACACAGTGGTGTGTGCGGAAAAGTAATAAATATGAAAAAAAGCAAGAAAAAAGAAGTCAAATTGTCGAAAAAAACGGAAGTATTAATTGATTTAAAAACGAATCTTAACTTAACTACGAGTAAATTAGGCAGCCCATATTCTTCACCATACGCAAACTCATTGAGATAATCCAGCCAAGCAAGTTCACACAGCCAAGAAAACCAACCTAGTGAAACTGATATGACCAACCCAACACTGAACTGTGATGATATCAAATCCGCATTCAAGCAATTCAAAGGCGATAAGAAATCCAACATAAATCAATGAATACAGCATTTTGAGGAACAATCAACAATTTTTCAATTATCTGAATTGCCAGAATTCGTCTTTGCTAAACGCGTCATGGATGATATTATCATCATTGCGAGAAATGACGACGAAGCTCTCGACCGCTTACAACAAGTTTTCGATCTAGCATCCAGTTATAACCTGAACATTTAATAGAAAAGGCGTGATGATTTTTCCAGAAGAAAATTATTTTCCTTGGAAATGAAATAGAAAATGGCAAAATCAGACCAAGCGTTTAAAAATCAAAGATGTTCACAAGTATAAAGAACCACAAACTGTGAAAGCGGCTATTTTCGCCGGCTATTTTTGAAAATCAATCAACAACTATGCACTCATTCCCAAAGCATTGAGCGATTCAACTAGAAACGATACAAATTTCGTTTTCGGAACGGACCAAAAATTATCTTTTGAAACAATAAAGAGTAAAATATGTGAAAAGCCGGTGTTGATTATATACAACAAAGATGCGGAAACCAAGCTTCACACTGACGCATCAAAATATGAAACGGCGGGAATTTGGATGCAAAAAAATACTGAAGATAACATGTTCCATCATAGTGCACCGGATGAGTAACAAAAATGAGTAATAAAAACACAGCCACACAAGATAAATGGATAAGCTGTACTACCTTTTGGACATTCACTTTCAAAGCGTTACTGATTGTCAAGTACTGAAAACAGCTATGAAGAAGAAGGATGTGAGAAAAATAGCAACATGGATCATGGAATTACAAACGTTCAATTTTGACATCGTTCATCGATCAGAAAGCCAATTGCAACATATTTTAGCAATAAAAGAAATATTCATAAGCCATACAAGGACTACGAAATGCACAATGGACTTTTGTGCAAATTTGAAAATGCAGAATATCCCATCGTAGTGCCTGCAGCAATGGAAATCAGCATAATAACGAATGTACATCAGGAGGGTAATTTCAAAACAAAGAAATTGGAAACCTTATTACGAAAGAGTTTTACATTCAATATAGATTTACCATTTTTTTCAATAAGTATTTGCCAACTGAATCGAATGCATTTTATCGAAAAAAGAAGCAGGCAGAAAGGAGGGAAAACTACACCTGATAGATCACCTTGATCATCTTGGACCGATGCCGACAACGAACAAAATTTATAATAATTTTTTTGCAATAATCGATGTATTTACAAAGTTCGTTTGGCTTTATCCAGTCAAATCTACGATTGCCGCTGAAACAATTACTAAATTGAAATACGTTACGAATGTGTTCGGAAATCCTAAACGAATAGTTACTGATCCAAGACTATTGCAAAGATGATCAAATATTAATAACATAATTCAAATCTTCACAACAACCGGAGTTCAACGTGGAAATGGTCAGATTGAACGAGTCAATAGAATTTTAATCATTGTATTAACAAAATTATCGATCGATAATCCGGTAATTTACATTTACACGTCAATCAAGTTCAATCATGCATCAACAGCACGTACAACGCGCAAAAAAGACAACACCATTTGAGTTAATATTCGGAGTACAAATGAAATACATCCATACCGAAATTAACGACGATTTCACAGAGGGAAGACGAAACTTGTGAACGGAAGCCAAACAGAAAGTTGAAAAAATTGCGAACAAAAACAGAAAAACATACAATGCAAAACGAAAAGATGCAATCAATTATAACATCGATCTGGTAGCAATCACAAAGCCTAAATTTTCGAACGGTGCTAAACTCAAACCTAAGCTCTTTGGCCCTTACAAAGTGACAAATTCAATAGGAAACGAACGCAACACTGTTGAGAAAAAGGGTCTACACGAAGGACCGAATAAAACATCAACTTCTGCCGATACTATGAAGTTATGGCCAGCTATTAACACAGTAATAGCATTAAAATATGAACCATCAACTTCATCAAGCAATAACACAAACAGTCAAAGAAAATTTACAATTCTCATCGAAGGAAATATTGGCAGCAGAAAACCGACTTCTCTGAAAAGTTCATAGATTTTCGAATATTTCCAGAGCCAGTACCACATTAGACAAACTTCAACGGATGCAATTTACTGGAATACCTCTACCGAAAACCCAAATGATGGATTTTTCCATTCTAGTCATTCGCTGCATTGACACTTCATTCCAACCATGTTAAAGAAACTGAGAAAAAGTACAAACTAATGGAACGATCAATCTTTAGTTCAAATTATTGTTTCATCGAAGCGGCAAAAATCAATGGCACACTGCAACCAACTCATTACGACATACTGCAAAAATGGCCTTAATTTCTGTAATCGAACATAAAAATCAGCACTGACGTAATCATTTACTTGAGATGTGATCCAGAAATTTGCTTAGAACGAATCAAAACACGAAACAGACCGGAAGAAATCAACATGCACATAAAACTTTTGAACAAGCTGGTTGCTTCGAGAAAATGATATTCCAGTTATAATATTTGACAGCAGTTTTACAAAGAACCAATAACTTCGGAATATGACAAAGCAATCGGAAATTTGTTGAAACTAAATTTAATGAGATCAAGAGATTTCTGAAAACTACCACATAACGCTTTTCCAAAAGATGGGAAAATTGTAGGATCTTTCTATAATCATGGATCAACTATAATCAGTAAAATCAAAGTAAACATAAAACAAATAAGTCTTCAATATTTTCAACCATAAAAGCAATGTAATTTCGAATCAAATAGTAAAACTTAATAAACAATCAAAACATAAACATTATTATTCTATATTAATCTTTGTAATATTAGAATACTTAACTTTGGACAGTATCGAGATTCCGACGAATTCCGGCCATCCACGTTTTCATACTGAGGTCGATGGCAATTTCGTATTTGTATCCATCTCGTCTTTCCCTGTATCTTTCGACAATGGCTTCAAAACTGATTTCAACTCTCTCGTGCTTCTATGTAAACAATACTGACACGAAAACCTTATCGTGGGCTATTTATTATAGTGGAATTATCAATTATTGAATTGATAGCATTTCATTCGCAAAATGTAAGCCATCACCAAGTAGATAGGCAATTCTGCACGTTGGTGGTATTAAAAGTGGCCTGTTAATAAAAATGTATTAAGTTAAATCTAAATAATTATTAATTAATAATTTTTTAATTGATAAATATTTACTATTATAGATGCCAATATAAACGTTATTAAGATCATCTTAATAATAAGTAAGATTGAACTTAATAAATTATTAAGGCGGATCTTAATGAATTAATAAGTTCAATCTTACTTATTATTAAGATTATTTTTATAACGTTATAAAGTTGCCATCTTAATAAATTTTTATTAATTAATAGATTATTAATTATTAACTTAATTTATTATTTTCGCGAAAATTCTCAGGTGGTAATACTATTGGCAAAAGTACCAAAATGAGTTGCCCATCTCATAGCGGGTCACCGAAATCATCCTTCATCGCGTGAAATTCGGGTGTTAACTAGACTGCATCCGGCTCATCAATGTCACAGATATCGATAATGCTCTCCAACGTAAACAATCCGGAATATCCGGAAGTCCATTATTTTTGCCGAAAAGGTCTAAACGAATAGCATCTATTGTATATAATGAAGCGAGAGCCGATATTCGAGTGGTTTCAAAGTATCGGTAGTAAAAACTAATATGACCAATTCCAAACGTCCCTGTTCAAAGATAGAATTTGCCGATGGCTTGATAGTTATTAATAAGAACTTCTTATATCAAGCTCTAGTTTTTTTGCCTCCTTTTTATTATTTTGTTCTGTTTCTGTCGTCGCTCTTTTCTGGGCACATCAGAATTCGTGGCCATGGCGAATCTAGTGAAATATAAGTGGTATAATTGAAATGAGTTGCAACCCGTGTGCAAGAACATCAAAATCAATAATACTAACTTCATGATTAAATTGTCCATTCTTCTGCCAGTTTCGATGTCAATAAAGTATGACGATGACAATGCAACTTATTCAGAATGCATATGTCAGGCCCAGAATCCTTTAGTTTGGTTGTAATGATTTGACTTTCAACGAAATGAGGCGAAACGCAATGAAATGCTTTCGATGATTTTGGAATTCAAAATATTATGCCCTTGTAAACAATGGACCGAAATGTTGAGTTTTTTGTTGTTGTACTCTCTTACGAACACATAGAGACTATGACAAAATGTCGCTGTCAAATTTTCTACTACTCTACGCATAACGAGTTCGCCTAATCAGCATGTTGACTCAAAATTTTCACTCATTATGGAAAAAAAATATTTTTTAAATATGTATAAATATATATTATTTGTGAAATATATCACAAAATTAATAAAAAAGAAAGCTTAAATGCTCGATGTTGATTCATAGTCAATTTTCTACCGTCTTAAAAGAACAGCTGAATGTCGTCCAATTTCGACGATTAGTGAGGGTGAAACAACGGTCAAATGCACCCCCAAAATGGGTATAACTGTTACTTATTTCTACGTTAAAATGAACTAAACAGTGCTACATCAATTTTTGTTGGTCAAGGATCTTTCGAAAGATGAAATAATGAAGATTATGGAAATAAATAGGTTGAGACATAAGTTTGACGCACCGTGCGTCAAGCCTACAATGATTTGCTCACACTGAGCATGTCGTACCTTTTTGACAAAGCCTCTAGCATTTCGCATTGCTTCCGATTTGTCCTTATCATCCGAATACCTGCCAACCCAAATCCACGCGCCATAATACGGTCCACAATCGATGATATAAGCTCGGCTGCTGCTCAAATCGCGTTGATGCAAAATCGAGGATTTAATTTCTTCGATGCGATATTTGCCATTGTGAAAGCCGCACTTGTACAATCTAAATTTTGGAACCGGTACAGCTGGAAGCTCATCAGATGGATGGACGACACGCTGTGATAAACACAAGTACTCGTTCCACGACTTCTTCTTGGTCTCATTCATTGATTGTTCGTAACCATCATCAACAACGACCATCTCGGGCATTTGCTTGCATTGTGACCGCATTTTCGCGGCCAACTTGAATGCATTCAAACGCTCGCTGTGACTACTCGTTCGTCCAATCCACACGAACAGATATTTTGGTGTTTTCATGATCATTACATAGTTGCTTTTGAAGTGTGACCAATTAATTGGTGAGCGTTGGACACAACGTGGACATTTCTTATCTTTTACTTGAAATAATTGTGCATTTGATTCGAATTGCGCATGATGCGAGTATACACTGTTTGTCACATCCATCCGTACCATTGAAAAAAAGAAAGAGAAAGAGAGAGAGAGAGAAAAAAAGAAAATTCTTAAATGCAATCATTAGTGGCGGGGAAATTCATATAAGTATCACTCAAGTTCAAAGGCGCTCACATAATTCCATCTTTGAAATAAGACATAAATCTAGCACTTTCGTGCTCTTGCGTTTCACGATACTGGCATGCAATATTCTCCAAATGATTGTCAAGTTCAATGACTTTATACGCAACATTGCCTGATTTGTCCGACGTCGTATTCGATCCCAACCAAAAATGAATGAATCCATACAACAAATTCGTATTCGGTCTGATTTCACGGCTCTGCGAAAAAAAAAATATCAATTAACATCCCAATTCTTCATCGCCAATATGCACACAGAAATAGAGAAAAATCACACACAGGCAATTCTATCAGCAATATAAAAACACTTTTTAGTGGATCGCACTAAAGTAAATAAATAAATTATTATTCCAATACGGTATAAATTTCAAAAATTCCGCTAAAGTGTTCAATACTACCACACCAAACTGTAACAAAACACATCAGTATTACTCCACTATGGAGTGTCTTTATATAAAGCATAAACTGGAGTGATGTGTGTGAATATTACTAATAGATTCGCTTGAGTGCAGTAATTATTGTGTGCGATAATTACAATCGACTTACAATAGTATATTGATTGACAATGTTGCCTTTGATCGTCGACGCGTAAATAATATACGTACAATCATCGTAAAATATTCCAAACTTCTCCTTAGGCAATGGCTCAACGCGATTATTCTATTGGATTGCAAGGTAATGGCAAAGGTTGAATATATTTTATAAGGTGTTTCTCCTTATCTGATGATTGAGACGATGATACTAACCTCTACCTTCCAGATATGAAAACCAATACTATTTTTTCGAACCTTGCGAAACGCAGCATCGACCACACCATCACTGACGCTCTTAAGTCCATCCTATTGAACAAAAAAAACTCGATTTAAAAATTAAAATAATTCTACACATATTGATATATGCAAAAAAAGAGTATTTTACATTTCTTAAATCAAATGAACATATTTCCAAACACACCACTTTTTGCGTAAAAGTATTTCGATCGTTCAAAGAAAAATTCAAATCCTCGGAATGACTTTATTGATCATATTTTTATGAAAAAAAATAGGTCATATAAAATAACAAATCATTCCAATAAGTTTTGCGACCACCCCTCATACACATTTACCGATTTTCCGGGTAAACTTAGAATTTTTGTATGGGATCATTGTTAATTTCAGAACAATATAGTGATATGTTCAAGTTTCAATGCAAATGCCAAGAGAATTTGAATCTAATTGCTTCATGGGCTTTTGAAAAAATAAATGGTCTTACATACGTTAAACTAATTTTTCCGCACATTTCCCGACAGTCTTTGAAAATAAGTCACACCAAATTTTAAGTCATTAGGATCAGATTTAAGATTAATTAATACTACGAATCAGCCGTGTCATGTTTGTATTGGTATTTGGTTCAAACTCACTAATAGCGAGGCGGGAACTTTTCGCCATTGTTAGAAAAACACTACAAAAACTCGTGAAAATATACATTTAATGATGATTAAACCCCACTAAAGCTACCCGAAGACCTGATCCGATTGAGCTAAAGATTAATTGAATGCCCCAGAATAAAAGTACATCTTTATTTTGCTACACGTATGAACCACACTCAGACGCGTGGCTTTTAGAATCGAAACAAAATTTTGTTACTTCATGAAAGCGGTGCAAATTGTTGTTGTAATCATGGCTTAAAAATCTGTGTGCAATATTTTTATGTTTCACTTCAAAAAATAAATACAATTTTGTGCCGCTTCGATGAGATTTTTTGAGCTTCGCTTTGACTAGCAGCAGAATGAAGATGAACTTTAATTCTATTGCATTCAATTGGTTTCTATTCCTAATAAAGGCCTATTTGTGCGTTCATTTTCGTCTTATTCTAATCTAAATTTTTTGAGGTATCGTGTTAACAAATTTTCGCGTTCAACGTATCACACACGGATAAAAAATTTCTTCGGGATTGGCTATAATCGTTTTTTTAAGTTCAAAACGCCTTGAAAACTCACTCCGGACGTTCAGAATTTTTTTTGAACGAACGCATAACATTTACTTTAGTACTTTTTTCGAAATTTTTGTGGTACTTTTCAACATTTCAATGCTAAAATGTTTATTTCAGCGAGCTATCAAAATGAACATCAACAATATATCTCCAAGTTTTCACTTCTGGTAAGTGAGAACATAACACTAGACCATTCGCAAACATGGCATGGCTGAAACGTTTTCTTGATTAGACTTTATTTAATAGATTTAAATCTAATTTTCAACTTTACATGATGACACGACAAGTAACAAATATAGCTCCATTGAAAATTGTTAATGATTGATGAAAAACCCTAGAAAACGTAGACTTTCGAAAAATGTTCGGAACAATTAGTTTTACGTATGTCAGGCCTTTTTTCTTTTTGAGTCCAGCTATTGGGGGAAAATTGTCATCTAACGCGATTTGAATTTCGATTTTCTCTTTTCTCTATCGACTTGGACTCAAGTACACTCAATTTTGTATGTAATGAGACGAATGAAACTATGAAATTACAACGAAACGATTTGTTGTTCTCATTTCACTTGCATTGTTTTTCTACCTACATTTTGCATGCACAAAGCGACAAATTACTTTTGAAACGAGACTACGCATCTTGAAAGGCTGGTAGATACCGGGGTTTGCTCTCCGGATTCTTTGCATATGTTCAATCAATCGATTTAAATTTAATGAGCTCGTAGGTTTGGCATTGTTTTCAGCAATGAATTTCACGGTGTGATGATGATTATCACATTGAAGTGGAATTCATTGTTTGGTTCTGTTTCGTTTGGCATGTCGACAACTCGTTTCTCAGTTATCCGTCACTATTGTCTTGCTGCCATCAGCTCAGCTGTGGACTTATGGAATTCGTATGGCACAGCATAAATGAAAGAGAATAAACATTGAACAAGAAATTCAAATTGTTGACTTGAGAGAACGACTCTGGGAAATGATGGAATCAGGAAAATGGCTTACGAAATCAAATTCTTGATACGGAAGAATAAACCGTCAACTGATGAAAGAATCTATCGCTTTTTGTTATCTCTCGTTCAAAAGTATGTGAATATGACGAAAATTCCTTTCAAATCGGAGCTTATGAGAAAAAAAATATTATAGAAGCAATTCGTAATTACATAGTCTTTCGTGTTAAGTTCCAGCACTTGCATTTCGTCGAGATTTTTCTGTAATCCAAAAAATATGACGAGCTTTGAATGTGATAACTATAACAGCTGCTTCGGCAATTTCTCCGTTTTTTAGCTCACAAGGAAAAAAAATGGGAAAATGCAATCATTAACCTCACGCAAAAAAAAAAGATTTTCACTTTCAGTTGACACAACACAACCATAAGCAATCACTTGTACTGAGATCACTACGCACGAATGACTTGAATGAACGCGTTGGAATGAAGCACTTCGTTAGAAATCGATCAGAAAGGTAGCAAGCACAATCAATAATAATAATTTTCCAGTTTTACAAGTTAAGCTTCTTACAATATCGAGCGCACAACAGTCTAATTTATTGAAATGTGTTGAGCATGCGAAACACAATCAAACACCCATTCAAAACATGAGAAAACAAACCAAAGTATGTAACATCAAAGTAACGAATCACCAATGATTATTATCAATGGTAATCACGGTTTTGACACGAAAACTTGTTCAATTGGATGGGATTGTGCGTGCAAAAAAAATGCATATAGAAAACTTTTTGAGCATATATCGCACACGAAGTGCACAATAGAGTGCGATCGAGCAAGCAAAGAAAACACTTCAAAATGGACCCAATAAATGCTATGGAAATTGCTGTATTTTTGCGAGAGATCGGCGCGCACCAGTGAATTAATTGTATGTGTTTAATGCAGTAGCGTTGATGATGAACTGATGCCACTCAATGGCAATAGGCAAAATGAATGCCGCAATTTAATATAATCTTGCGATTGGCGTACACACAGCGGCCGCTCGAATACACGAAAAGTGAGCGAACGAGCGAGCGTCTAAAACGACGAAGAAAGTAAGCAATCCAAAGCGAGTGCAAAGAAGAAAAAGACACCGAATCAACGAAAAGAGAAAATAATTTGCCTCATTACAAAGCGTAGAACAGTGAGTGAAAGAATTACAAAAAACACACACACAACATTCAAAACGATGATTTTTTAGTCGTTCCACTCTTACCATACTCACATCGGACATGAAACTGTACAATAAACACATACGCTGTTATAAAAATGCTGAAATACATTAAGCGACAGAATTAAACTTTTTTGCAGTAACACAAGCGACTTTTTTTATTCATTCCGAATTTTTTGTGCCAATTTGTCTCGCTCAATTTTGCTGTTTCCATTCCGCAATTCCTTAAAACAGCTGATACACACAAAATGTGATTGATTTTTATGTTTTTTTGATGATACTGATCTCTCGAGCTGGGTAAAAGAAAAAACATTAGAAAACTACAACAAAACTAGGAATAACATAATACATAATACATAATAAGATAACGGCAAGAATAAAAGTCAATCACGTGGTTTGTCATGAATTGAAATAAAAGCAAAGAATTTCGAGCGATAAAGAACCGACAATGATTCATTTACCATAATATCTCGGTTAGATAGCGGCAACCGCACAAACAAATCCAAAATGGCACATTTATTTCGCTTTTTCCCAACGTGCTTCAAGAGAGATCTGTGCTTTTCTTCTTTTGTCATCGGATTCTATGCTGTATCATTTGTAATTTCTTCATTATTTTGGGTTTCATTGTTGTTCGATCTCGTACTATAATGCCGGATATTACACCACTTATTCAACGATTATATTTTTTAATTGAACTCAATATTTCTCTGTTATTAAATAAAAGTCTAACGCAATCATACGAAATGATATGCAGAGAGAAATAGAAAGACTTATTTATAAAACATTCACAATCTCAATTTGGAATGGAGAAAAATGACCCTTTTGGTGACCAGGCATAGATAAAATTTTGAAATGTTGCAGATTCGAAACGTGACAACAAGATTTTTTTTTTTTAACTGAGCTGTACCGATTAAAATCACAATTTTTTTTGTGCTACTGAGGGGAAAGCCGAGAGGCACAGCACTTTTAATTCAATCAAATTAATTTTATCTTTGTTCTGAATATTTCACATTTAATTCAGACTTGGTTCCACTTATTTATGACTCAATTCAAGTCAATGCTGCTAATATTACTCTGATTTTACAAGAATTCATAAAAATATTATTTGTGGTTGGATAGCATTATTGTGAATTGTTTTAGAATTGATAGAGTTATTGCAGAATTGACTGGAATGAGGTTGAAATACAAGCAATTAAGCCGGAATTGGGTGAAATAAATGTGAGTATTCTTAATAATTAAAATGGAATTGAATGAATTGAATCAAAAGTGAAGTGCCCCCCGAGAAAAGCAGTATAAGTTTCACTGAATGTAGCACTGCGTATATGGCACTTCTCCGCTTTTGATGCCTGTCAATGCCGATTTCACCAAATTATTTCAGGGCCATGCTAGTGAACCGAGCACGCAGTGTGTTCACTAAAAGGGCTCAGTCACGTGTACGACGTATTGAACGAGAGCGGTATGCTGCTTACGGCGATGAGCGAGTGCGCTGCTCAGTCAGTCTGCTCACAACGAAGCCAAACCAAATGCCTATAAACATTTTGAGCGCTCCGAGTGAGCGACACCTTCGCTCATCGCGGTAAGCAGCATAGAACTCACGTTCAATACGTCGCTCAATTGACTGAGCCTTATGGTGAACCGAGCGTGCGTTTCACATGCCCTGAATTATTTTCTATAAAAAAAAGATTCCAAGTTGAGTGGTGTCTTAAAACGAAACACCTTTTTGATAAAATCGGCGTTAAGAGGCATTAAAAGCAGAGAAGAGGTATTAACACAGTACTAGATTCGTTTAATCTAGTACTGCTTTTCCCCTCGCGTGCTACGCATTTTTTTTAGCCAGGTAATTTGTTCTGGAATAAAAGTAGCGGAACCGCTTATCTAATGCTCATTTTCCCGTAAAATTGGTGCTGAGTGTCTGCCATGCTGACAAATTGATTAAAAGCTGATGTGCTGAACGTAATCTTTAAAATCAAACAACTGAAATTCCAAAGACAAAATCGATGTTGCCACGTGCGTAATGCCCTCAAAAAAAATTTAAATATTTTCGTTCACGAATATATATAATGTTGAAACTTTCTGCGATAGAATAATGCTGCGGCTATTATTCGTATCGAAGAGGGGCAATTATGTTTTCACTTAAAGTGATGGCGCCAAGGAGGAAATCACTCATAAGTAGTTCACATTTTGTCGGTAATTCTGAAAAAAAAACTGAAGTAATTCCAGTGATTCTAGTAATTTCAACGTAATGCGAAGTAATTCCTATAAATGTCAAAATTTGGACGAAATAAATGCGTAAAATTTCAAATTTGTTGCCTCATTTCTCAAATTTACGTTGTTGAAAAAATTACATCAAAAATTAGGAATAACTTAAAATTAATTTTTTTCATAGCACACTACCACCACTCAATGTGTAGAATATACAATGTTTTCAACACACATAAATAATTTCATTCCCCTAAAGTAATTCAACAACAAAGAGACATTCATAGTAATTCAAAGTAATTCCTGCTTGAAAAAAAGTAATTCCTTGAGTGATTTGCCCCTTGGATGGCACTGTATTATTCTATCGTAAAATTTGACCTTAAGTGTTGACTTTCAGTATTTGTGCACTCGATTTCTATACTTGTATCACAAATTATACCTATTTATTGTGGCTATTTTCTTTTGAAAATTGGACAGACAAATACAAAAAAATATTCTCTTTATTTATGTAAGCAGCACAAAATCGGCAAGCAAAATTGGATTTGAAGCGCAAGAACAAATACGGCCAGTAAAATCATCATTTGGAGAGTTAAAAATGCGTGCAAACAGTAAGAAGAATTCATAATTCGCGCTGGTAGTTCGCCTGAATTGGAATGAACGCTGGATAAAAACATTCACCCGCACAGATAGAAATGAAAGATTTGCCATCATTAACATAATAATTCTATGAATATACGTGTAATTGAAATTGAATAAATTGGACGTGCAAATTTGTGCGCATTGTAGCGCTCGACTGAAAACACAATTGCACACACATCGAATATAAAACTAGAAAAAAAATTTGCAAATGTAACGCATGAAATTTTTTCGTTGGCTCATTGAAAATTCATTTACATTGAATCGATTGCGTGTTTCTATGAAACTCAGAAACATTGGCCAACGCAACTCAATATGGTGGTTGATTTGATGGTGCAGACTATTGGTAGCACGCAGCTCACTCGTTCACAAAATTCTTTCGATCAAACCATAAATGTAGCAATACATCGAGCTTTCTTCAGTCACATACTTGTGAAGAGCACATCATCAGCCAATACCGAACGGCCTCAGTCGGCATCTTTCTGTGATAATACAGAAAAAATTCAATTGAAAATTAATTATTTGCAAATTATGCGCTAGACTGCAAATTTTTGTTGCGATCTTCCATTTCATTCAAATGGCTTTGGTTTAAACATTCGTTTCTATTTGATGATCCCCAATATTAACGAGTTGAAATTATTAACAGCTTTTGAAATGGCCTTGAAGCACAACTTTCTTTTCCAGTGCTTTTGAACAAGTCCATTTGACTCGGTCTTTTCCAATGTCTAGAAATTTAGCTAAACTGAACAGTCAGTATTTTGAACGCAGTCATCGTCAAATAATAAGCGGAGGCCGCTTGAACATTAATAGTTAATGAAACTTTCTTGGCTCAAAAAATTGTTGAATGAATCGTTCATGGAATCATTAGTGCACACAAAATACATTAGACCTCAATTTTTTGACAGTTGACATAAGTAACGATTTATACAAATTTCGAATGTGCTTCGTATAAATGAACTGCTCAAAACATCTGCATTGAATTATGATTCTCGAATGAATTGATGTTTATTCGGATTTCGAATGTTATTCAAATGATCCTAAGATTCAATGCAAATGTATCGAAACAGTTTTTACGGATTCAAAATTTGTATGAACCGTCGTTTATGTCAGTTGTCAACATAATGAGGTTTGGTGTATTCTCTGTGTCAATTATTATTGGCAATTATGAATCTTGAGCAGACCAAGACGCCACTATATCATTTACATTTTCCAGAGAACAAGAGAAAAGCACATGCATTCACCTGCCTGTATTTTTTCCAATTTTTTTGTATATAAGAATTTTAATAAATAAAAATAAATCCAATTGTTTTTGATGAAAGAGAAAAAATTACGGGAAATAATATTTTTCTTTCCGTCTCGCTGAACAGGCGTTTCAGCGGCATTCTCACAGCCAAATAGAGTAATTAAAACTTCAACAGTCAATAGATAGCACTGAGCAATTGCTGCTTATCATTTCGATCTATTCGTGAAATCAACATAAAATATTTTGAAAGATGATCATGAATGTTCGGTTTTTGCACCTCATTCCGATTCGGGCGAATCGGCTAATTTGTGCATGTAATCATGGAAGATTTCAAATTCAAATGACGATATAAAGGAAACGGAGATTGAACATTTTTATCATAGTATTTATTTTCTCTTGAATGCTTGGTTTTCTCCATACTTCGCACAGTGATCCATTAAACTCAATCGAACTCAAGCGTATTTCAAGCATTTGCAATTCATTCGTAAGCCTCTTGCAAAAACTTATTCGGTTTTATAATAGTTTTATCAATGGTGAATTATGTGTTTTCTTATGCATTCGATGTGCAGGCAAGCATCAAAAACCGGTGCTTTGCTTATGCTGTCATGTGTGTTGTGTGGAAACGTTCGTGATACATACGATTTCGAATCGAATGATAAACAGATACACCGTTTTCATGTGTCAAATGCATCGGTATTTCATAGCAGCAAGCCGGATTTAATAGAGAAATTCGTGCGAATGGACCAATCACAATCGAACAGCGCTCATATCAAATTCGATGCAACATTTCTAAAATTTGTGCATCAAATATTTAATAATGGATCGAATCTCCCTTGTTAATTAGATATGCATTATTTAAAAATGCAGTACACATTCAATAGCCTTACATGCTTCTTACTAAACGTATATGTACTTTGAATCAATTCTCTTTGTGCACTTAGATTCGATACGATGCGTTTTTTCTTCGACATGATGCGCTCCAACTTGTCTTGGAATTACAGCCTTTATAAATTCATTCTCTTCATTCGGTGAGGAGAGAGAGAGAGATTAAAAAATCAATTTCATACATTTATACAATAAGATTTGCGATATTTCATCATGCAGTCAAAAAAGGGAGCGTCAATGTTCGCAGAAGCATTACGAAAGTTTCGTTATTAATATTCATGGATCAATTTCACCTGCAAACATATTTGCTACTTATGTTTTTATCAATTTAAATTTTTTGCACCGACACAGAATTCTATAAATCACACCATTCAGACTGAGATTTTTTTTCTAAGCAACGCAAATCAGTTTCTAAATTGTTTTATTAAATTTCCACGAATTTTCTATAGAAAAAATCATTTTGAATTAAAAATGTCCGTGATATTTTGAGTCATTTCATACTAAACAAGCAAATCGATTCAGAAATCCCTTAGTTCCTACAGAACAACTGCTAAAATATAAAAAGGACTTCCGATTTCTTAAAATTCATTGTTTTTTTTTCAGCTTGGTGGCAATTTGGTTGGCGAATTTAGATTGTGTCATTTCGCAGAATATGGTTCAAATGCAGACAATACAACGCGATAGCGCTTAGTAGTAATGATATACAACAAAATTGCGGTGTATTGCTTGTTCAAGTGAGCATTATTCAAAAATCCATTTATTTTTTTCTGTCGAAAATGAACGAAGCGCTCAGTCACAATCAAAAAGGCACATTTCGAAATTAGTAGCATGAGCTCAATTTGTCAATGCCCACAAATTTTTATTTCCAAACAAGAATTTAAAATGGCAAACTGTTGTTTTGTTGTTGTTGAAATAAAAAAAAAATATGTTGGCCATTTTGCAATAAGAAAGTAAAAGTACTTCACACGATTGCCTTTCGACTTGAAACTTCATTAAAAAAAACGCATCACAAATAGATCAGATGAATGGTAGCGAAACGATATTTTCTGGTGCCAAATTCCCTTGAAAAACCAAAAAGCTTCTTTTTACCATGATTTAAGTTTCATTCATGGAAATAACAAAGAAATTGAATTGATCGGGAATGAAGCGTGTTTCCCATGAAACTTCTTCATTCACAAGCGTGATGATTGTTTAGCATTTACAGTTCACACGAAACTACAGAAAAATGGCAAAATATGCAAATAAATCAGTTCTCTTTCAATTTGTTGATAATTCCTTGGATGATGTTCAGAAAAAAGTGATTTTTAATTCCGCCAACATAATCGAAAGGAAATTATATGATTCATTTGACGTGATTGCAATGATTACGTCTTGATTAAGTAAATATGTAAGCGGTGATTAAACCATCATTTCGAATCAAAGTTTGTTGACGTGTGAGTTCAAACAGTAAGAATTCAAAGAAATTAAATTATATCGGTAGTGATAGCCGAAGCGTGAAAAACATATGCTCGTCGAAAAAAGTCAGTGGAATGTTCGCAGAGTGACATTTTATTTTGTTTTTAACACATACGCATTTCCATTGTAAACGGAACGGACGCACAAAAGCGTAACTAGATTTTTGTTTAACCTCCATTTTTATGAACAATAACCAACATGAACGCGAATTAATTGAGTCAAACGTAAAAAAGAGATGAAAAAAGCATGTAAATATGAGCAGTCAACGAAACCGGAAGTTTATAACGCCAACATTCCACAAACTAGCTAATTTTGTAAAACTATCAAATGCGACGTAATTAAATGGCCATCTTGAAAAGTCTTATCAGAATCACCATTATCAATAGACACTTTGTTTATTCAATATTTTTCACTTCACTTTTCGAGAAATCCGACTTTCAGTTTTCCTGCTTTGCAAAATTCGTTAAAGATAAATGCATTTCTTGATAAAATCAAATTTTAAACTTAATAAATATTTTGATTAAAAATAATTTCATAAATTAATAACATGATAATTTACCATAATTCCTTATTCCGTTAGAGAAGATTCCGTTAGCAAAATATTCCACTATAAAGTCCAAATCAATTCATGCAAATTCCAAAAATTTAAAATTGTTGCAATACAAAAATGTCTCAAAACTTTATTTTGAACAAGTAATTTAGAATAGATTTTTGAATGGAGATTCATAAAAAGCGCTTGAAAATCCGAGCATATGTAAATGAGAATATCACTAGATCACAAATAGCTGCAAAAATCTCGTTGAAAAATCGGTCGATCGAAAAGTTTCGATTTTGTTTATTTGGAAAAAATGTATTTCAGTTTTCACTATTATTGGGTTTTGGTTTATTGTTATTGCTTATTTCACATCAATAAATCTTTTCCTGCTTAGCTGGCGATAAGTTTTAAATTTGGTTTTGTGATAGATTTGACGTTGATTTCGATAGAAAGGCACGCGCGCGATAGCAGACTGCACTGCACACCACTGTGAAAATTATTGAAAACTGCAAGAGAAATGGAAATGCGTAAAACTCATAAAACTGAAACCAAAATATCACTAGAGCGGCTAACAGATGTGCTGTATGGCTGAGTTATTGTTTTACTATGAGATGCTCGAAGTATTGTGATATATTGGTATTGTGTCTGTAACAATAGTCTGCCGATGGTGATGAACTCAAAGTGTTATGCGCGCAAGTCCCTCTGTTTGAAATGAAACACGTATTATCGTTATTGTGCATATATCTCAGTCTCGCATACGCAGATTTCATATCTCGAATGCTGCAGTCGAAAAAAACACGACGTCCAATAACGAAATGAAAAGAGCGAACAGACATTATGAGCTCTATGGCTATGCTTCTTTTTGTTGCTCTATTGTCTGACTCACACACACCCGCATTATCTAACTCAATCCAACAATAATGGCCATAGCTGAACCATATTCAAAAAAAAAAATTAAAACCCAATTGCAAGCATCAACGAACCAATACACCTGCGTGTATCGCCGCTCAAAATGCGCCGTATGCTCGGCTTTCGAGAGGCACCTAAACGTGTGCGCACACTCGATACCAATGCATGTAATGCGAAACAGTACATCATACGAATTACATTCAATAAGTAATTGTTATGTCTTTTTATTGCGCCGCAACTTCCATAAGTGTTGCTGTTGTTGCTGCAGCTGCCGTCGCACCGTTACAGAACCCTTCACAAATGAAATCACTCAACTGGAAATCCTCATGAATTTTGATACACAATAACCACATAAAGCGTGCTGTTTATTAGCGGACATCAGCTCTATATGAGAGAAACGAGTGAATCAATGTATAGGCTAAAAATCATCTCGTTGACGTCTATTTCATCGTAATTATTATGTGCTTTAGAGAGTCTGACTTCTCAGTCTCTTTCGCTTATCTTTCCACCTGTTGCATTTTCTATTGAATCCGAACAAGAGAAAAAAACAACAACAATTATACATAATGTATGCATTTAATACAATGAACAATCTAATATTTGGAGAATACATATTTTTTTTCACAAGTATTGTTTAAATCGAGGGATTAAACTGGCGATTAAAATTGAATGCGGTTGGATAAGTTCATTTGAGGGGTTTTTGGGAAAGCAATTCTCTGTTATAAATTCATTCAATGTTCAATCGACCTACCGAAAGAATAGATCGTCATTAATGAAGGTCCCCTCATTTGTGGGACAATATTGTAATTGTAGCTAAGGATTTTGATTTATGATTAATGGTATAAATCGTGGATTTGGGATGCGTTTCCATTGAATTAACACATGAAAGACACAAGAGAAAGGCCATATATTTAAAATGTTGCATCTTTTGGGAAGTCTGAATACTAATCGCTACGTTGTGTGGAAACCATCAATTGATACAGAATTTTTTGCGCTTTATTTTGAAAGCTACCATTTTTTCAATTTAAAATATGAAAAACACCTTACTAGACATTTAAAAGACAATTTAACTATTTTTTGTTGAAAATTACAGACCCAATCCAAAAATTCGAGTTTCAGTTTCAAAAATAATAAATTACATTGTACAAGAATTCAGCAAACAGAAAATATATAGGTCGTTTGTTAATACTATTCCCGATTACGTTGAGGTCGGATTCGTGGTAACTGCATGAAATTATCAATATGTCTCTTCGGCGATGCATTCACCTTCCTCGTGATCAAAAACTGAAACGCAAATCGAAACATTGTTTTATCGCTCATTTAAATCAAGAATTAAACAAAAGTTGCATCAATTTTTTTATTTCTAATTCAAATAGATGAGATTATATACCTTCGCAAATTTCGCAGTACTTTCGAGGAGGCGGTAGCACCCTCTTCTTCATTCCATCGGACTTGCCATTGTTGGTCAGTTCTGAGCTATCGGTTGCGGTGTGCCTGGGACTATGTTCGGATGATTGAACGGGGCAGTCTTCTGTATCGTGCTGATCGAATACATCACAGATGTCACAGAATAGCCTTGGCGCCGGTTTTCGTTTCACCGGAATGTCAAATATCGGGTTTCTTAAAATTTTTCATTCAATATAAATTTGATTTCAGTTTTGACTTTAATTTTGATTCCAATTCTAATTCAAATTTTAAAGTATTTCATTTCAAATACAACTTTAGTTTTGTTCTAACTTAAATTGGAAAACATGTTATGTCGCAACTTACTTAAATATTTCGGCTGAACGGATTTGATTTTTGAGAGCTTCATTTTTGCGTTGCATATCGGCGATAATGGAATTCAAAAATGAAATTTGTGCGCCGGGTTCGCCTTCAACCACGAATTCTGGCTGCTTTGGTGATGTCGACGTTTCAACTACAGCTAATAATCGATCCTTTTCTTTTATCAATGATTTCAAAGTAATAATTTCCCCTTCCAATTTTTTATTGACCAGCAATAGCTCAGCTTCTCGTGTCTTCAATGCACGAGCTGTTTCTTCGTCATTTGTTTGGCTTTCGTTCAACTTGTTTATGTTTTCTGATTGCTCTTTTACTTTGCTTTCGCTATCCCACAGTTTCAAAGTCAATTCATCCATTTCTTTCCTATTTTCTTCTTCCAAATTTTGAAGCTCTAATCGAAGCTTTGCCACTTCCGCATTTTGAGTTGAGCAACTGTCTGTCATTTCTTTGACATTTTGCAGATTTTCTTCTTGTATACATTTTAAATTGGCTGTCATCTCTGTGATTTTCTTTTTTAGTTCGTTATTTTCCGTTTCCACTGTGGCGGTGGCAGCGAGTTTCTCATTTGCTTCATCTAAATCTTTTGATATTTTTTGCAAACTTTCCAATGAACGTTTATTTTCTAATTCCTTTTCTTGCAAGAATTTCGATAGACTTGCTTCTTTTTCAGCAAACTGCTTCTTCAAGTCATCAACTGTTTTAGTTAGCTCAGATATTTTGTACTCTTTTATCTTAAGCTCTTCGGATTTGTCTTTTAATTCGTTCTTCAAATCATCAGACAAATTGACTGACGGTGCCAACTGCGATACTTTTTCCTCGAGAGCTTTAATGACTTTGTCCTTTTCGCATGATTCATTCACAGTTGATTTGATGAGGTTTTCGATTTCCATCTTGGCTTGTTCAGCGTCGATCTTGTATTTCTGATACTTATCATTAGCATCTCGCAGCTGTGTCTCAATCAATTTGATCTGATCGGCTTTGGTGGTGCTTTCTTCCATGAAAGCCACGGTTTTTTCATCCAATTGCTTTTTTAGAGATTGAATTTGTGATTTGGCATCGTTTAGATCAGTTTCTTGCCGCTGGATAGTTTTTTTCAAGCCGTCCATTTCCCTTACATTTTCTTGTAATTCATCGATTTGTTTCTGATATTCAAGATTTTTGTTGACTAAATCGACTTGTTCGTCCTCAGTATTGCGGAAGCTCTCATTCAAATTATTAAATTTTCCTTCCAATTCGATGTACTTGGCTATTGACTGTTCCTTTTCTTTTGAAATTGATTTATTTATCTTTTCAACAGATTTGATCTTAGACTTCAACATATTCTCAATGCTATTTTTATCTTCGACAATTTTTTCAGCTTGCTGTTGGGCGGCAGCAAGCAAATCTTCAAGATTTTTCGCATGTGAAATGACCGACTGAATCTCTTTATCTTTCGCCTGAACTTTATCATTGAGCATTTTTTCCAAATCTTGTGTTTTCTCTTCGGTTTGTCTCGTCTTGATGATCTGTTCATTCAAATCCGATTCTAATTCACTGACTTTATTTGAAGCGGATTCTATTTCGAAAATTCTTTGTTCGAGGTCTATATTTGTATTGGCGACCTCATTTTGTAAGTTTTTAATTGTATTTTCTAAATTTTCAATGGTCGACTTATGTTCGGCTAGTATACGATCGGACTGCGTGACACTTTCTTGACGTTCATTGATCAGACGCTCTTTTTCTTCTCTAAATGAGACTTTTAATGCATCGATTTCATTTTTCAGAGCTTCGGCTTCCGCTTCATATGCTTCTTTAATATTTGACAATTCTAAATTTAATTCATTTTCTCGGTCGATTTTTTGTGCAGTCAGTGAGTTTATTTCATTTTTGATTTTATCGAACTGCATGGTTCGAGCGGCTAGATTTTGTTGTGTTTCATGCAATGATTTTTCGAGGCTCAATATTGTTTCATTGGATGAGTCAACTAGCTGATCGTATGCTTCTTGCTTCGTTTTCAATTGCTCCACCAAGCTCCGAATTTCGCTGTTTGAATCCGAAGATGAACTTTGCAAAGTCTCGAGATTTTGCTGTAGTGAAGATTTTTCATTCAACAATTGCTCGTATTTCTCATCGAACATAACTTGTTTTCGTTCCAAATTTGCAATTTCCACTTCCAATTTCGATAATTTCTCGCCTTTTCCAGAGAGTTCGCTGGTTAACAATTCGATTTTAGAGTTCAATTCATTGATTATGGCCTTTCCTTTCTTTGAATCAGTGTTGCCTTGTTCAACTTGGTTCTGCAGCTGATCACATTGCTGTTTCAAATCTTTAAGCTGACGTTCCTTCTTATCGGCTTCTTGAAGTGACAAATCTAATGTACTTTGAAGTTCAGAAGTTTTTGATTTCAAGTCGAAATTGGCCTTGTTCAAATCTTCAATTTGACTTTTTTGTTTCTTTATCTCCAAATTCAGGCTATCGATTGTCGATTCATCATTAGATTTCTGTGCTTCGAAAACAGTCAAACTTTCATTCAGCGACTTCAAAATGGTCTCATTTGAATCAATTATCGTTTTCTGTTTCGAAATTTTCTCCGTTAATTCCTTTTTGCTACTTTCAATTGTTTGCAAAGATGTTCTCAAATTTTGAATTTCTTTAGATTTTTCATCATTTGATTGATTTCGTTCGCTTTCTAGTGCCTTCTGCAATTCGGCGTTCTTCTTCTGAGCCGAATCCAGCTCTTCTGATTTCGAATTAGCTACTTTTTCGAATATCAATTTCATCTCAAGAAGCTCATCAATTCGTTGGGTCAGTTCCGAAATGTCTTGCGTTAATTTTGCGATGCATTGATCCTTTTCGACTATGACCACCTCACGCAATTGAGTCAAATCAGATTTGGATTTTTCTAATTTCCCTTGGAGTGCATCGATTTTAGCCTGCTTTTCGACCGCTGTTGATTGTAATTTCAAGATGGTCTCCTCTTTTGCCAAAATTTCTTTTTCATTTGAATCAGAAGCGTTTTTACTTGTCTTAATGTTATTTGTCAGCTGTTCAATATTTTGTGACTTTTCTTCTAATGATTTTTGCAAAGTTTGAATGGTTTCCAAATGCATGTTGACGGCTTTCTTCGACACTTCCCATTCACTAAGAATTTCAACGTATTTCTCATTGGCTGTTGAAAGAGCAGCTTTCTCTGTTGAAATTTCCTCATCTTTTTGCTTCATACCTTCAGTATGTTGACGTTCTAACGATTCAATCCTTTCTTTAAGTGCGGTTATTTCAGCATCTTTTTCATCGACCAATTTTTGCACATCCTTCTTGCTACTAATTAATGCTTCTTTCAGCTGATTCTGTACAGTCGCTAACTCATCCTTCAAATCGCCTTCGATTTGCTTCAAATTTAGATATTGTTTTTCATTCACTTCATCTTTATTAACCAGCTCATTCTTTAGATCATCATTTTGCCGCTTAAAAAATTCAATCTCTTCGCGCAAGCATGTCTCGCTCACACCCAAGCTGGATATTCTTATTTCGTAAGACTTTTCGGTTTCATCTTTTTCCAGCTTCAACTTTTCACATTCTTTCGATAATGTCTCGCAGCGAGTCTGTAACTCGGTGATCTCCTGCAACTTTTGGTCGTACTCGTTTTGCAGTTTAGCTTGTTCTGCAAAAAAGGAAACTGTGAGAAAAAGCTAGCGAAAAGGTAATATGATTTGACTTTTATATACATACCTTTGACTTTTAGTTTAAGCGTGTTGATTTCATCCTCACTTGGCTTATGAGCTTCCACTTCCTGTAGCTGTTTCTCCAATCTGGAGATCTCTCCTCGGTATTCGTCAAACTGAACCTACAAAGTGCAATCAAACGTGTATTAGAATTTTGAAATGTTGAATTTGATTGCATGCAAGTCAAACAACTTAGAAAAATAATAAGTTTAGGAAAGAAGCGTTCAGCATGCAAAAATAAATCAAGAATTTGCAAGTAATATGTACGAGTAGAAATTATTTCCATGAAAATATGTAAAATTAAAAAACAATCAACTACACTGAAGCGACGCACACAAATTCAATGTCAGACGAGTTCACAATGCATTCTCAGTTTGGATTTTGACTTACGTTGTTGGTTTTTGATTGAATTTGTTCTTCCTGCTATAGAGATTAAATGATGGAACAGAAAATGAGAATTCATATCCGATGAATCGTGTGGTAGAGGAGATGTTAGGTAATACTGTTCTTTGTTCAGATGTATATTCGAAAACGTGAAAACGAAAAATTGGCTAATTCGATTTATGTTATCGAACTTACATATAACTTTTTATCAGTTTTCGATTTTCGGTTCGAAAATCAGTTCAACTCGCCAGGAATTTCACGTTTTCGAATATCCCCTGTGTATTCACTTATCCAATCGTTACTACGTTGATCTATGTTAAAGTGTTTTTTTAAGAATGGTTTCACTGGTTTTTTTAGCCATATCTTTTCACCAGATGAGGATTATTGAAATTCTTAAAATATCAGAAAAATCAATTACTGTTTCGTTGCCACCGCAAATTGTAGCTTCATCAATTCGAAATTGTAGATCTTCAGACTTTTGTCTCTCCTCTTCCAAGAGTTTGTCCAAATTGGCCACTCTTTCGCGCAGCTAAAAATAAATAATTTCAAATATATCAATCTCATAAGAAAAATAAATAGTTTGAGTTAAGAAAAATTGTTATGTTGAATTGATTGTTGTAGAAATCAAGAAAATCGGACAGCATGACACCAGTGAATACAAGTTTTCCTAGAACGAAAACAATGAATAATAAATTTATATTCTTGCCTTAAGGTGTGAGCCAAGTATTTGAAAGAAAAATATCGAATGATATTACATTATTGCTTATGAATCGATCTTTATTACATAATTAATTTAGATCTGAAGTAATATTTTTACTCTGAGCCCCTCATATAAAGGATACTTGATATGTTCGTTACAAAAACATAAGCAATGAATAGACTTGATTTATTAAGTATGAAAATATATCTCTTTACTTCCTTCTACCGAAATTCTCTTTATTCCTCGGGAATTCTTTTTATTTCTCCTAATCTATCTTTCTAGTACTAGAACTACTCTCTACGTAGAGAGCTCTCTTTTTTATTCTTCCTTTGCATCTTTTCATAAATTATGAACGATTTCAGCTCAAATCTGTATATCGCATCATTCATCATATGACTCATTGAATTTGTTTGACTTCCGAAGTTGCGAATATGGATTTTTAAATAAAAAAGATTTTGCTGAGAAAAATCCCGAAATTATGAGACCAATTCGAATGTTTTATGGTTATTATCTAAGAGGCGTTGATATATTGAGATGCACGTTCTTTCTCTTGAGCAATTCAGTTCCATTTGAGGAAATGTGAACAACATTTAGTCTATTCAAGAATCATGTCATATTTAAGTGTGTAGTGACTAAACGAGAGGTTGAAAGTCATTTGGAGGTCAATTACAAAAGCTTAAATTACTTCAAAAACATGGAAATGAATATTTGTGAATATTTGCATAAATAAATGTCTAAGGATAAGTGGCTCTTTTATTTAAAAAACGTGTTAATAAAATGATAAAAACGATAGAAAGGATTATTTTGTTTGCTTTTTCATTCAGTTTTAGTTTATTGGTAGGGAAATTACAAATTTATACCACTTTGCGTATTCAGTACAAGTAAGTACTAAATATGTATATACTGGCAGAAATGCCAAATTCCCAATGCACTACAAGTAATGTGAAAGTAGCGCACATCGTACAATAGCCCTTTAAATGCCCTTCTGAAAATGAAATAACTAAGCAGCCATTCGATTATATTTTGGGACATTTTGGCTGGCTTTGTCTGTCCACCTACGATTGAGTTCCAACAAAATAAACAACCACAAATTACTTCTAAAGACAAATTTCAGTCAGCATGTCCAAAATTAATCGACTGACTGAAATGTAGCACAAACTGGCTATTTTCAATACAAAACCAAAAGATAACCAAGTATAATCGTTTGGTGTCAATTACAGTTGACTGTTGGCCACTTTATTTTCACACGGATAATGTTTTTTCTTCCTAAAATCAATACATTTTCAACTTTCCAGATTTGCACCTCGAACTTTTGTATTAAACTCACCAGAACCAAGGATCTTGTTATATGTGCAATAAGGCTCATTTTACATAACTACAGATCCCTTTCACTCTACCCTTACGTGAATATATTTGATCGATGCATCAATGAATGTGAAGAAAATATTTGTTCTTTGAAATGTATTTATATATTTCTGGGTCTGATACGGTGGAATTGAAATGGAATATGTTCTTGAGGCAATCTACAGATACTTTAATGCAATCGATATTATTTAATTTAAACAAAAAATGAGCAGATCAAACTTCTGAATTAATAGATATAGTTAAATGAAAATGACTCTTTTATCCGAACGCAATAAAATACAAGAAAGAAAAGCCTTTGAGTAACAGAAAAACGCATTTATTTTTTACAAGCTAGAAAAGAAAAAGTAAAAATCATTGATAAAAAATTATTGATTTCATTGTTATTATATTCATATTTTCCAAAATAAGAAAATATTCTATAAATCATATATAAATGCACAAGAATCCGGTTTAACTTTAACTAAAACTGGAAGCTTGTTTATATGGTCCTTTAATTATCTACTTTCTCTCTTAATCTCTCAAAAATGAAGTACAAAATGTTAACTTAAAGAAATATTCACTTAATTAACTCACAATTATTTGGAATTTCAAATTTTGGAGGAAAAATGGAAAATGTTCAGAATTTTCACATAGTTATACACATATTTCTGAAAATTTTGAACAATATTTTAGTAGATTTCAGAGTTTAGCTGATAGTTTTCTATTTTTCCTGATCCTTCTAAAATTATCCTTATTTAGACATAAGGACGTCATGAAGTATGCAGTGTTGTTCATGTGTTCCTTGCCATCCCCGAAACTCGCGCTTCAGTTCATCCAAGCGAACATTGCGACGTCGAATCAAATCAGCCCACTGTCCATTGTCGTTGCTGTCCGATTTTCTTGATACTGGTGAACATTCTTTCTTCTTCACGATTTTACAAAAAGCCATTTGGTTCAAAAAACATATTTAAAGCAAAGTCAAAAATGTCAATGAGAAGTATAATCACCTGTCGAATTTCTTTCTGGAACACCATCGTATCGTTTTCGGTTTGTTGACGAGTCAGATCACGTTCCAAAATCAACTGTTCAATGTGATTCTGTTTCTCTCGCAAAACGTCCTAATTGAAATAAAATTGATGCAATAGAATTGGTTTTCAAAAAGTGCAGTCTTTTTGAACCGATTGATGTGATTGACGTGTGCTTGTTCATGATATCCATTTATTATTCTTCGATAAGCATAAAGTTTTATTCAATTAAAGCTTTAACTTGATCGAACTTATGAATATTCGCAAAAATGATGTATTTTTTATGCATATAATCAAAAAAAAAAAAACAAAATCCCTGTAGATGTCTCATCTAAATCAACTAAAAAGCTACTCAAGTTTATAATAAGCTTGCTAATTGAACTGGCATGCAGCATGGAAACTTCGTGTGGAATAAATTGATCAGTTATACTGATAAACATTAATATTTACGACAAGAGTAAACCTCCTCAACAGTTTAAACGAATAGATTTTTAGCCATTCGGAGTGTGCGCCTACGCAAATTCTCAGAGCGAGAAGCTAATTAAACATACCTCAAAACGCTCAAGTTGATTATATGGACTAATATGGCGATCGTATGATTTTATTATACATTCCAAAATACGCATTTATCGTGATGCGAACGATGTGATGCAAAGCGATAGAATTAGCGCGCTCGCGGCCCTTGTCAATTAGCCAGCAAAGCGTTTTCGTAGTTTCAATGAGTTAATTGAAAAGAGTTATTTGGAATTTATGAACAAACCGAGTCCCACTCAGTATCAGCATCAGATCATATACAACGTAAGATTTTTGCTTCGACAGTCGACACATAATTCATTTGAAAGTCAATTAAACAACGTATTTACCAATGATTTGCGAATATTCCGTTCACTTGCTGTGTGTGATTTGGAACTCGGAAGCTAACTGTTTCGATCGACGTTAATTAAGTAATTCGCGCGACGCATGTCGCATAATATATTTGCACCATTTCGTTTGAGCTCTCAACTCGCGCGCTTGCCTGTCGATTTGTCACGTCTGCTTTGTTTACATCCAAAAAGAGACATGGATTTGTAATTATAGTAAACGATTTCAATGGTACATTTTTATTTGAAGCGATCGCACCAAAATCAGTATCTAAATGCGCTTCTTCAACGATGTTAGCACGAATCATAATGTTTTCGTTCTGATCATAAATATCTACTCGCATTGAATACGTGATTGAATAATTTTGTAGACAAACAGACACCAACCATTCATTGCAATGACTTAGTGTTTTATCGAACCATTTTTATTTAAACAACTTCCATTTTTGAAGTTTATCTTCTGCTTCTTTATTGATTCCAACTAATTTATTTTCACGTGCACGAAATTTTAGCGAGTTCGCGTTTAAAGCGATAGTTAAAATTACAAAATGGATTCAAATGGCAGAATATTTTTTTGTACTGGTGCAAAACAAGAGTCTGACACAGTGTGTTTCCAACACAATAAATACTCTTAATCAATGAGAGGTATTTAAGTCGCAATAACAATACATAGATTTATGAAGGGAATAAATTTGTTTAAGTAAAATTCACAATTTGGACAGCAAAATAAACAGAACATCTGGCTGTGTTCTGCCAAAAAAGAAACAAGTTTTGAGTCAATATTTCCTAAAAGCGGCAAATCACATTTATCGAGTAAAGAAACGACAACACACGACACTGTCTCATGAATAATGCGCAAAGACGGCGCACTATATCTTGCGCGAAACGCATTGAAAGCGTATTGTTTTACGAGAGAGTGCGATATTTACGTGGTCAAGGTATGTGCTGAAAGCACAATGAGTCAATGAATGTATGAAATGTTCTTGACCAAAATAAATGATTTTATCATTACAATAAGATGAACGAGCATGCAACATAAAGTATGAGAACTAAGATCATTTTGGAGCACCGGTTTTGCATATTTCGCTGAAGAATGTGAAATGTTCATTCTTCTCGAATAATTTGCGGCGATTGGAAGCACGAGGATTTAATGAAGTACCAACAATTAGCAAATATGTGATAATTTTCGGTGTGGCATGGAAGCGTCAATTGCTGCCATCGCCCAATTCAGATGTATCGACTTTCAAATGACTTCGTTCTGGAAGAAAAACATACAACTAGATGGTTCTACCCATTACCTTGTTTATATACACGAGGTTTTACATATCTTAGAAAAAATATCGCTAGGAATTTACCAAAATATACAATCTTGAAGATGCGTACATTTCCCTTTATAGCATTTTTTCGTGTTTATTTAAATTTATAGAATTTTTTTCTTCGGATTATGAACAAGCACTTACATTTACAAATATCATGATCTAATTTAGGCTATAAAAAATATTAGTAGCAAAAGAGTTAGCGACAAAAAACGTATTTTTTTACACATTATCGTATTAAGTACATTTTATCCACATATTATGCAAAAAATAAAACAAGGAAATATTTGGATTTCGTGCACAAACGCTATGTCATACCTGCAGTGAGAATGTATTCCTCGGCATAATTGCCGAAGGTTTTGCTGCAGACGATAAACGCTAAAAATGCATTTAGTTTTTTTGACGTTTATTCAGAGGGGCAGACGATGGAATGAAACAAAAAAAATTATCGCGGTTTTCATTCGATTAGTGCGATTATTTCATAGCAAACATAAAAAAGAATGTTTTAGTAAATCAAAAATTAAAATGTTTAAAATAAATTCTATAGCAAATATACACAGTACATGTCGAGAAGTTATTGTTTGTTTTTTGATAATTTCTTCGCTCAATATGTACTCTGTACTTCAGGGAACAGGTAATTTGTGTAGGTTTCGTAGGTTATGACTGTGCCAGGTACCTGTACACCGGCTTTCTCTCGCAGCACCGATGTTCGTGTGGATGCAATGCTACCTAATGTACCCATCGAATTGAGAGATTCTTTCGAACCAGCACGCGATAAACGCGATTTACGCGATAACGGAGACAATGATACTTTAGCCAAAGGAACGAATATCCCATAGTGATCTGGACAAGCGAAATACCTAAAACGTGCAAATATTTTTCATTGGAATAAAGTCAAATTATGTTATAAAACGGCTTTGATTCGAAAACCAAAGAAGAGAAACAGCTCAAACGTACTGAACGCCATCAACGGTTCCGTTGTTTTTGCCGCTGGGCTCATCCAATTGAACTCCACACCAATTTCCTGGGGCAAACTTAGTTTCACCGATGTATTGTAAAATGCCAGCACGACTGCCCATTCCAGATGAGACAATAACACGATCACCAACAGACAAATTGTTTTCTACAAAATCCAATAAATTACTCAAACATTCATACGCCAATCAGAAGGTAGTTAGATTGAGCTAGTCGGAGTAGCAAACTAGCAAACTAGCAAAACTAACTGATGAATGTGGTACTAACTTGATGGTGATTTGCCGACATAGCTGGAGATGCTGCGCGTCGGACTGACGGTGCCAGAGCGTGGAGGCGACGCAACTGATCGCATACTTGCATTCATCGAGTTTGTCGGAGAGCTGGGAATATCAGTAAGTGGCTCCAATGTAAGACGCGTCAATTTCGAGAATATTCCTCGCTTTGGTTCACACTGAAAATATCTTTTTCCAGATACACAGCCGTCATTTTTGCCGCTTGCATCGTCCAAAACGATTCCAGCCCAATCTCCGGGCGCGAAATGCGTTTCACCGATAAAAGCAATTTGGCCCGAACGAGTACCACCAACATAGACACGTTGACCGATTATGAATTGATCGGTATCTGTCGTTAGCACCATGCCTTGGTCTGCAAATGCATTTAACCCAAAAATATGCTTAAATTTTCTTCTTCATTTCGATTTTGGCGAAGTCAGTATTATTAGAAATTTAGTTTTTTTACTTTTTTTTTTTATATTTTTGACGATTCTTACTTTATTTCTTAAGAAAATTTAAGATAAAGATATAAATTTGTATCATACATCCCCTTCATAATGCATTCTTTGGATAATTTATGTGATATTCTGTACATTTATTTACACTAAACTGGAAGTCAATATTGTTAGTCTCAATGCTTGAATTAATCACGTTGTTAGTGCGAGTATACAAATTTAATCACAATGTAAATCAACATATGATAAAAACAAGAGCAAGTCAATAAAAAAGGATGGAAAGCAGTAGAAATATTGATTTTTCACCTATAAAACAGATGCATTTACCTGAGCTGCGTCTTCGACCCGTAGCTTCAATATACCAATCCGAATTGGTTGATCCATCTTTTTTGTTCATAGCGGTGAATCAAATCGTGCAAATCAAATTCAGGCAATGAAATATACAACAAAATACGATGCAAACGAAATTTGATAGAAATGATATGGATGATAAATAACGTGCCGCATTCACCAACAAATTGTGTACAAATATAAATGATAAAGAAATACAAATAAAATTACATATCATAAATGCTAAAAATATTGTGAATTCGTGCAAAAAATGAATGGTGATAATAAGGGGAAAGAAATGCTTGCAAAAGATTGGTGGAAAAATAGGCTACAGACAAAATACCCACTTGAGAGTTTTCTATCGTTTTTCGTTGCTTTGTAACTTTCCGGTGATCGAGATTTCGATGAACGACACGAATCAATAATATTTCGTTCTGACATCAAATCGGCTTCGCTCTCTTCATACACATCTACATATTTGTAGATGATATTGGTACAGAGTAACAAATCCACGTGAAAAATAAAAATGATTTTAATTGATTTGGAAGGTGATTGAGAATTGGACCATAAATAATAGTTGCCGTTAACAAATGAATGAATCACAACCAAATGGAATAAAGAGAGAATTTTGAATCGACTTTTGATGAAACGTTTTCTAATTTTTTTGACTGTTTTGCCGAAACCAGATGTCATATTTTGATAAGTGATAACAAACCCATTATGATTTGTCTGAATTTTGAAATCTAATGCTACAAAAAGATTATTTCAATTTTAAGGCATTGATTTTTTATTGTTTGTAATTTTGGAATTCTGTGATCAGTCATTTTTCGTTTTTGGTAGTGGAAACCATTGATTTGAATGGTAATTGCTCAAAAGCTGAAGTCTCCAAGCAGAAAATAAAGCCAAAGAAAACCATTAAAAACATGCAACTATAGCTAATGCGTTTACACTAAATTGAAATAATAAAAATATGAATGGGCGATAATGTCTAATGAATGCATTTAAAAATATTTTCGCGTGGAGTTTTTGTGATGTATAACTTTTTGCACACCTCGAAGCCGTCGCAAAATTAAGTGCTTCATTTATCATGTTCTAAAATTGAGAAATGATTCAGACAGCTTTTGTCGACGGAAAACAATCAGTTGCAATTCGATTGAACAACGATGAATTGTTCAAAATTTATATTAAGCTTCTTGGCAAGTGGGTTTGATACTGATGATAAATGAAATCAATCGTTTAAATACTATTCAAATTGAATTGTTTGAAATATCTCAAGATCCACTTTATTTTGAAAATACCTCATTTATCCATTTGCAGTGACATGCGTGTCAAATTAGCGGTATGCAAAATGCCATAAATACAAGTTTATTTTTAGAAAAACAATTTGCAAATAGAACAATCCATAATTTATGGACTGATCAACTGTGTTAAAATACGGTAATTTCGAAATGATCGATGGGTTTAAATGCATCTCAATAAAACCAAATAAAACTAAAACTGGCCAAAACTCATGCCAAAATAAACAATTTCTGAAATGGACATTTCTATCGAATTATCAACAATTTATGACCTAAAAATATGAGAATGTTGAAAAAAATGTCAATAAAACCAAGTGAAAAAAACAAAAAACGAGATGAACAATTGTTTGATTCATATACGTTACCTGCGAGATGTGAGCGTGAATATTCATCACTTTGACGTCGCATTTTATCGAGTGTCTTTTCAGTCGCGTCTGCTCGCCGAACAACAGAAAAACCAGAAAATGTTGTATAAAAACGAAAAAAGAAAAAAACATGCGGAAATCAGCAACAAAAGGAAAAATAAGCGAGAAAAATAATGCCAAATAAGAAACACAGCGACAGAAGTTAATACGACATTGAAACCAGTTCTTTCATTAAAAAACGCGAAATTTCAGAGGATCTTCAAACAATCTGATGTGATTTACTAACGTGAATACTAAAATTATATAGGAATATGCTGATAATTCACGTGAAAAATTGACTCAAGTCATTTGCAATAAATGCCAAATGCGTTCTGCTATGCAAAATAGTGAATTGACTCTCTTTAGTGTTTGCGTAGCTCCAGGATCTGTCTATTGACCCGATTGAAATTATTCTAATGACTCGCGTTCTGACGTTGTTCAAACTGCAAATGCATGAAGCGTACCGTTATGTTCAATTGAAATGAAGTATGAAGTTGATTTCTACAAACTGACCATTTTTTTTTTTGAAATGTTATCGTTATTTATACATATGAAAAAATTTAAATCTCGTGTATGTAGGAATGTGACTTCTTCACTCGGTGTGCTTGCGTCACTCGCGTAGATCACCGTTCACCGTGATTGAATTGCGTTTTTTACATTAGCAATTCAAATATTAGCACCGAGCCTATTGCAGTGATGCTGATTCAGTAAAAAACTTATGCTTTCCAAGCATTGATATTTCTCGATTTATTTGAATTGGAAGGACCAGTTGAAGCTTCTTTATTAACATATCGCCAAATATAGAGCAATCATTGAACTGACGTTTCGGAAATACACACTGTCATCGAATTTTGATTAAAACGATGAAAACATCGATCCTCGATTAAAAATGACCATATTTCGTAAATGTAATCGAGAGTTCAATTGAACATTCCCATTTATCAACGAGAGTTCATTTATTGATATATTTTCAACAAATCTTGATTACATAAGTTTTGAGACGTCAGTTCAGTGCTCTTATGTGAGAGACTCAGAGAGAATCGACGTTGTGCGATCTAAGCTAAATCTGATATACCACATTGTGAACAAAGCACCGTAGAAAACAAATCAGTAACATCATAAATTTCAGGCGCTTACTACGGTTTCCGCTAGGGAATGCTAACTTTGTAAAGATTGTTTTTTCAGAATCTTTTTCTACAAAATACTTTACATTTGAATATGGCTTTTCAGTTGCTTTTTAACATTGAGAGAGGAATCGCTCGATTGGAATATTGAACAATTATTATTGAACATTATTTCGAGACTGTCCAAATCATTCTGCAAAGATGTTTGAAAAGGCAATTCACGAGTTGATCATTGGGTAATATCACTACCGCCTTAGAATGTACGGAAAAGTTGAATAAAATGTGTATTATTTTTTGCATTGAGCAAATGGGCGATTTAGAATTTCGCAATATGTTTGTCAATCGGCTCATTTCAGTCTAAGTTGCATATTATATTCAAATTCACCACGAAATCTCATCTCATTTTTAAAATGAAGTAAACTCTTCGTTGGATTTACTCCATTTGAAGATATAAAGAGTCGCAACGTTTTCGATTATTTGTTTTGAATAAATCAGTCGTTATTTTCACTTTTCCGCACAATCCGCTGTGTATGTAAAAGTATTGCGATTGTTGAAAAAAAATATCAAAACGCCCGGAATGTGTTTTCTATGCGTTTTGGATCTATAAAAATGATTGCAACCTTTCCCGGAGCGACTTGTTGTCTGTGTGTAGTACGTTGTTAGCAAAAGTTTGTTTATACGATAAATCGAAATTTGGATGGAAAGTGTAAATCAATTTTCTTATACAACCAGATCATGCAAGTTTCATGAAGTCATGATGTAAAATAAACTTGGATTCAATACACATTTTTCGTTACTCGGGCTCGAAACGAAAACAAAAAAATTGTATGGGGACTGTATTTCTTTCAAGTCGTATCGTCGTTAAATGCCATAGACTCATTATTTCACACACAAAATTAGTGACATAAAATTTCAAGTCGTTCCGATGAGATTTGGGAAATATTCATATGTGAGCCATGTTTGTTATAACGAAAGAGTGTTATATTCAATGTAAATGTCAAGTGGATTTGAATCTTATTGCTCCATGTAATATGGTTCATTTTAAAAACAAATAACGCATATTTCATGCAGAATCTTCAAAATTTCTATCTCTCGATATTTTGTGAAAACGTTTGCAGAATTTTAGTGAAATATGTTGTGCTGCTTTTTTTACACGACAAGAAACTATATTTTCAAGAGTTTTCGTTGTGCTTTTCAATACTGAAATATGTATTTCAAAGTGAACACCAACAATGGCAAATAGGTCCCGTCTCACTATAGGTGAGTTAGAACCAAATACATTCGTAAACATGACACAGCTGATTCATAGTTTCAATCAATCCTAAATCTCATAAACAAAGATTCGCAAAGTTACAAGATGATATGTTAATACATAAACATTGCTCCAATACAAATTTATATTAATCACAATAAAAACCGTCAACCCGTCGACGGTCTGGAAATGTGTGGAAAAGATAGTTTTACATATGTAAGATCATTTATTTCTACTCTATCTCAATTTTCTGAATTGAAAAAATTTATGTTGAGCGGGTCAATGCCAAAATATTCAACACCTCCGTGCTCAACGCCCGACAGTAATTCGATTCAAACCTCAGCTTTAACTGGAAAAACAATTGAATCGAAAAACTGAGACTGGTAATTTGACAAACAGCCGGATTATGTGTGTCTCATACAGAATAAAACTTAGATCTATTGGCTTTTCTCGACGCTTAATTATTTATTTCTCACGAATTGAATGCCCATGATGTGTAAAAAAAATTACCGTCGTGACAATTATAATTCGAGTATGTACGCTATTAAAGCAGATTTTCTACTCATTTTCGGGCTTATTAAGACTTTGATGAACTATGTGTGGAAAATAAGGTGTAAATGAACAGACGTTAAAGCCATCGTCAATTATCAAATCGTTCAGCATTCATTTACTCTGTTTTTGAATCTGTATCGCTCGTTTTTTCTTAGAGAAAACTTCATAAATTCACCGAATCTGCATATGCTTAGGAGATATGGTGCGTCGGCGGTTGTTAATAATATCGACGACGTCTTTGACTATCAAAAAAAAAAAAAACATTGGCTTTCACATTCATTTGAGAATACCAATAAATCTCCGATTTGAATTTGAATTTTCCAAAATGGAAATTTAAAACATCAAAATTATTGATAACGGTTTTGGTGAAATCGGATCAAACAATAAATTCTCTCCAAATAGTAACGGTTTTGGCTACAGCCGAAATAACAGTATAATTTTACGATATTTATGGTCAACTGAGTCAGATTAATTCTCATTTTTCGCATGTGCATGAAACAAAACCGGTAGAAAACTGGTCGCGTGAACAATGCAAACCTCAAATTGACTTCCACATTTCAGTTAAGTAATTTATCACGCCAACTTCGATTCCACTTGGAAAATCAGCCATATCGGTCAAACTTAGGTCGACTAATCAAATATTGTTTGAAATATATTAGCAAAGCCGTTTTATAACAACGGAGATGACAAAACACTCTTATGATAATCAACAAAAGAACAGCATCCACAATAATCTTTTTTGAAAGTAATCTATAGAAAATAGCAACTTTAGTGGCTTTTATAGTCGCATGCCAGATGTAATTGTGGTGTTTATCAATAAGCTTTAAGTCAAATAAATGAGGTAACTTGAAACGCTCACCCAAAATCTAAATTAATTTTTCATTAGAATTCTTGTTTTTACCCAACTTTTAACTGAAGAATAACAATGATGTTCAAAGTGGCATCATTGTCAAATCTTAATCAGGAATGATACAAACGACATTAAGAATACTTCTTAGTAAATCTGAGAACTTTCAATCGTTTTCGTGCCGTCACGGACTTAAAACTGTTTGAGTTTATAATTTAACAAGGTGTGAAATGTTGAAGCGTTTAGTACAATCGTTTAGATAGAAATGGCGCGGTCCAACGACATTCACTACCCCTTTACATAGGAGAAGATACAAAGCATCGTCCGCTTGATTAGTTGTTCTTACTTTCCATATCAATGGGGGCCTTATTCAGCAGGAAATAATGACAACAAATAATTAAACATTTCCACGTCCAATTGAAGTGGAATTGAAGCCACTCACCGTTCCATTTTATTACACAAAGTTATGGTTATTCTTCGAAATGCTGCTTTATTTACATTTTACAGTAAAGTGATATCAACATTTTGTTCGAAATCTCGTAAGGCGAGTCGTCATAAGTATTTAATACGCAACAGTAAAAAGGAAAAAAATATCGTTCTCATCGCGTAAATGCGTTTGACCTTGGACTTGAATTGCTCCATGTTTTGACAATGGTGCTTCATCACGATATGATATTTTTTTATTGCCGATTGTTTTTTGGCGGTGCGCGGCCCAACGCCGAAATCACTTTAGAATTTAAATTGTTTTCTTTTGTCTGGGAAGCGAGAAAGGATCGGAATCAAAACACCATTAAATTATCCACGATTCAAAGAGCTACAAATTTGACAAAATACACAATAGTCAACAAGTCAAAATAAAATACGTTGTTATGGTTAATTTCTTATGACCATGTTCGGCGAATATGTATTTGTTATTTTAATTGTGCATACTTGCCCCTACTTCCAACCGATGAAATTGACTATTTATGTGTGCCTCGACGAATAAATAACGCCAAACAATGAAACTGCTCATGGAAATGGTGGCAAAACATAAATCAGAGCGTCAAACATTCAAATACGAATTTGAAATCACTAATTCAAGCATTCCGAAAAATCTACGACTGGAAACAGTTGAATGCCTAAAGGTTATAAACATTGGACAGTTTTTATTCAGAAATATTGTATTTCCATTAATTGATACAAATTTTACTTGAATAGATTGTGGATCATAGTTTCGCCGGTTTTAATTCCCCCAATACAAATCGTTCGACGGAATTGTGACCAAAAACAAAACATAACTTGAACGTGAACAGCCCATATAATAAGATATATTTTTTTCCATGCACATCAATGAATTGCTCAGAAAATAATGAGAAAGACCGGAATTTCAAGCTGAAAGAAGTAATTTACGATCTTATAGCTCTTCTATAAAAACGATGCACTGAGTTGCGTCAATTCACAAAGTTTACATCAGTCATCATCAATTGCTGATGAACACATCAGAATTGGCTTTGGCACAAAAGATGAATGCAGTTTTCATTGGTGAAAGACCTTTGATCGTGACCATTGAAAAAAAAAAACGGTGAATATCAATTTTGGAGAGTCACAAAACCGCACAAATTCTTAGAAGTAAAAAAATTGATGATCGGCACCTACACAAGTGAATTTTTAATTTATAAGGTCTTTCGATAAAACGACTGGAAAATAAAGATTGCCGATGAAAATAAAATGTTTTTGAAAAAATGCAATTGTTTCCTTCCAACCTTTTTCTTGTTGTTCAGAGGTTCTTTTCTCAAGTGATTCGATGTATGCAACGGACGAAATTGCAAAAGCGGAAAAGAGCATTCATAAAAAGTAAATTTATTAAAATTGCCATGCAATTGAGAGCTCAAACGAACATTTCAAATCCATTTAACAAAACATTGAAATGAGCTAAGAGAGTCGTTTCATTTGGCACGAACGAGTGATGGTCGCCTCCGCAGTTTTCAATGAAAATGATGTCATGTGTGATCATAATATCCGATCAAAATCTGCGTCTTTTAATTTCTATGGAATATATTTGAGCCGTTCGGCTAAAGATCCATGAAACCGAAAGCATAACATATATATCTTGAAATTCCATATGTGCACACTTTAATCGCTTGAAAACATGATTTTTTTTTGTGTAAGTCGTTTGTTAGTCGATTTCGGATATACTATTAACACAAATATTTTGATTTTGTCCGATACGTCCACAAACATATTAGTATCTTTTGCGAATCTATTTTTTCTTTATGTTTTGTACTTTTGTTTTCGTACGCTGAACCACATTTCTTTTGTTTGTGCCGTATTTTGGTACCGAATCAACAGACAAACATATTTGGGTTTATTTTGATTGCAAAGTATTAAATTGCCGCACTAAACGGTTCAGTTTATGTACCGTTTTTGAAGTGGCAAAAAATCAACAAGCGTTTACATCTTTTGGTGCCTCGCATCTTTATTTATTGCGTACAAAACCGTCTAGATGTGTATTTAATAAATAATACAACGAGTTTATTACAGGTTGGTAAGATCATTTGATAAGAATGAAGAGAATGAATAATTTCACAATCTTAGCAAGCTTTGCCAATTTCATTGCCCACATTCCAACATTTTATCAAAGATAACGCAATGTTTCTCCGAAAGAGCAATTCCTAAAATGCAAATTCATTATAAAAAACCAAATTTGGATGCAGTGCAATTCATTGAATATGCTAAAATCATTCTTGGCCCCAATTATTCGTGTTCATTTGAATTCTTCGTTTGTTAAGAAAAAAAGCATTTACAATGTTTCATTGCGCAATTAGAAACATGCATAAAACAAACCCGATTGAATTCCAATCGTAACAATCACACGCATTAAACCGCACTTTTCTTTTGAATCGGCATTGTATTTATAATGTAAAAAAATCAAAATCAAAGAGAATAAAATGTGAACTTTGAAATAAGTTCTGAAAATGGAATATTGTCATTGTCAGCTAAACCAGCTGGCGGCTGCAATACCAAAATCTTTCGTGTCACTTTGCATATCAGTTATGTCATTCGAAATCAGCTTAAAAGAACAACAGAGGAAAAACAACATATAATGACAATGATTTAGAACGTTTGTGACTGTTTTCCACTTTTCATCGTAGAAATTTGCACATAAATCAAGCCGATTCAATAAAGCATCAATGTGAAAAAATCACTCGTGACACTGATGAGTATTAAATCTGTCGTTGGCCGTTCAACGTTCATGTCATTTGGAGGGCTCTCTCGCTGAAATTAAGTCACTCTGTGTGATTGTTTTTCTTTTTACCGGGTGAACGTTTCAACGCTCCATTCATCTGTGGCGATTGAACACTTGCCATATCGACGAGTTAATCTTTAGAATGAGATTCCGTTCGCAACGACTGTTGATTTGTGAATCGTTTTGAATACATCTCGAACTGGTTAATTTTCTCAATAATGTGAATGAAAATTGCTTGAATTCACGTCACTATTTTCAATGATCATGAGCATGACACGAATCAACGTTTGCAATATTGATCATGAATCAACATTGAGTTATTACGTGCAAAGATTTTAATTGAGTGAACTATTTTTCATTCATTCTTTGCCAAGAAATCATATGGAATAGAAACAAACCAACGATCAACAGACGCGATCGATGATTTAAGTCGCATACATTTGATACAATACAATAAATACGGAGCAAACACGGATTTGAATTAATTTACTTTGGCTTAAATATGCCAGTTAATACCTAGTCCGTTTATAAACTGGAATGGAATTCTCCGAATTCTTCCAAATCAATATCACTTTTGAACGATGATCATAAAGCAGTGCCATCCGCTGATTTTTTTTTTTAATTTATTTTGTGTATGCTGGACATTTTGATTGAAGTTTGTTCTGGTTTTGCAAAATGTTGAAAAACAACAATCTACAATACGATATAATGTTTGATTTTAAACTTGCACGAACCCGTTCGAAATCGTGAAACTTTTGCAGTTGTTTATTATTTTTTTTTCATGGCATTTCACGAAAAACAAGCCAAGAATTCCTTGAATGTTTGGAATTGTATTTTTCTTAAAAATTACCTAATTTTGAGTGTTTTAGAAAAAAAAAAACTGTAATTTATGAACTATACAGTTGGTATGTATCTAATAAAGTTGTTGGCTTTCGGCTCCAAATATTACTTTGTTTCGAAAATATGCTGGCGTATTGTGTTCACTTGATACTTCTTCGTTTCTCGTGAGAGATAAGCAAATCAACCAATTTTCGGCGTTAAAACTGAATTTGAAGAACAGCTTTGTCGCTTGCGATCTACTGTAAGACTAAAGTCGAAAGTTTGAAACAGTGTTCGCGCTAGCGTGGCGATTTTGACGCTCTCGGTTACACCAATACTTCAATGAATCGTATATAATTTAAAACTACTACCAGCTATTTATCGTATTGCTTGCATTGAAAGGTTCAGACAAAAGAGACAGCGCGAGAATTTAAACGTTGGCACATTCAATTTTTTTAATTCTGCGTCATGCATGCAGGCAGAACGAAGTGTTTGAGTTAAACAAATCGATCTGGGCACTCGATTTGTGGGAATTTGATACAAAAACTCATAAATAAGAGACTCTTATACTTTCCAAGTAGAAGTTAAGATGCAATTTTGTGTTCGATTCAAAAGTGCAGATACAATATGGAATTGAAATGGACAATAAAGAATCTATATACCTAAAAAATAGAATGTTCTTCAAATTCTCTTTTCAGTGAACGTCACAGAGTCGCATTTTTAAGCTTCAAGTCCTAAAAGAGAGTTTTAATGGACTGTAATTTGTTTACATTCGCACAAATTGAATTTATTGCAGTTGACCTTCTTTTCACGTCGAACTCACATAAACATCAATAAGTTTTTATCGTGATTTATCGAATACAAATCAAACCGAATATTCAGAAGACAGTTAAAACACAGATTCCAACGTTGTTTGTTGATGAAAGGAAGAATAAAAACACAAAAAACTGAGCGATTGATTAACACAATTTCTTCCAACCAGTTTAGCTATTAATGAACGCCGATTGTTTAATCATTTTTCTCTATTGACAATTGGACTGAATACGTTTTATTTCTTTTGTGCGTAATCAATTGATCATTCGATTAAATAGAGCCTTTGATTATTATTAAAATGGGATATAACTATATTATATGCGTCGTGTGCATTTGATTTACTATTTTAACTGCCTCAAACACAACTAATAATTTGAATTTTTTTTTTGCAATTTGTGGTACACATATTGGGAGATCAAAATAGTTGTATTTTCGGTGAACATTGCCGTAGAGATAGAAGGGTTGTACTTACTTTTTGGTAATTCTAACGGAGGTGGACCAGCTTTCGTACCATGGCCATGTGATGTGCATAGCCGGCCGATTCTAGCCGAAACTGGCGTTGAGACCGGCGCGCTTGTGGTAGCCGGTTTGTTGAAGGTACTTGCTGGTGGCTTTATGCCCGATGCCTTTGGCAAACGGGATGATGCGGTTGATGCATTACTTTTAATAGATTTCTCTGACGGATTGGGTGATGGCGCTCTATTTGCGTCACGTGCACTCTGTTCATTAGCTGCTTCTGAATTTGTTTCACTCATTTTGTCAAATTCCCCTTATATGTTTTACTTTTTTGTTTGGTTCTTTGCAATATGATTTTTGAAAAGAAAAAAAAATTGAACGATTCACATCACTTCATGCGACAAAAATACTGACAATACAACTGCCAATTGAGAATCAACATTCCAAGTCAATTCAAAGCAGAACTGAAGTTATAAGAAAGTTGTTGACAAAACCAACTACATTCCATTTATAAAACACTTATGTAATGCAATATTTTCATTTAAAACTTCTAGCTCATATTGAATGAGCGGTAGATGAAAATGCATTACGAATTCTTAAAATATTATCGCGTAAAAAACTGTTTTTTTTTTTCATGAAAATTATGTGCTTAACATTTGGTGACCGATTCTTTCGTAATAATTTCAATTAGTTCCAAATCGTTGTGGTAAAGCACTGACTTATTTAAAATTGTTACAAAAACCTATGAACTATAGTGCAACATTTCACGTTTTCACTGCTGAATTTGCCATTTAAAATTATACATTAGTTCACAATTTTTTTATAATTTTAGTCGACTAAATCTCGAACACTATATTTCATACATCTTTAAATAGCACACACAAATACATACAAATGCAAATATTACTTCACAGGTTGTTCACACAACAAAAGACACTTATGATTTGAATATCAAGTTGTGAATATTCCGATCGCGATTTGGTGCATCAACAATAATTCGAAAGAAATCACAACTTCTTTATGGTTTGAATGCCAGTTGAGATAAGAATGTAAACACGATTTTTATTTACTGCTTTTTATAGTGCTTACACACGCTGCAAGGCCGAAAAAAAAATCCAACATTTTAATGAAAACGCGCGATTCATGTCTATATTCAATATGAATTTCGAAATAGCTTTCGCAAAATGCAAATATTTCATTTAACTAATTCGAGAGAATCGGAACACTTTGGACTTCAAATAATTGATGAAATTATGAAAAAATAGCTGCAAATATTTTGATGCCCAGCTGACATTTAGCAGCTATATGGCGCACTTTTTTCATTCACAATATTTCTATGATTTGCACCTATTGACTTGTTGTCAATCATCTGTCACATTGGCAATGTATGCGTTAATTTCCTAAATGGAACATATAAACAAAACATATTCAAGCGGCATCTGGTGATCAGGGTGCCAAACAATCGGTTGATTGGTTCCAACACACAGAAAAAAAATGATATTTTGCTTATCCGTTATCATTAGATAGTCACGATGAGTGAGAATGAAGTATGTTGGAATGAATCTACTGCTAATTGAGGTTTTTCGCAAAAATATCCGGTTTTTTATCGTTGTCCACTATTTTTTTAACTAGCATTTTCCAATAAAGTTGAACTTTTTAACTTGAACTTGTACTGTCTTTCATGGAACTGCGCAGAATAGTCCATCTATCGGTTCATGGACGAAATATGATTCAAAGCACTTTGAAACTTTCATTTGATTTTATTGGGAAAATATAAAATTCAAATTTAATGTCGAATTTGAAAAATTCCATTGTTTCTCGCTCCATATTCTTGAAAATGATAGAAGTGTGATTTTTGAGCAATCAGAACCTCATTATTGGCATGTCAATTGAATATCACTCTTCCTTATATAAAGAAAATATATTTAAAAAACGAATTAACAAATTGTCGCTTGTGTAAATCGTTGGGAGCTTTGATGTGCAAGCGAACAGACATCCGCAAGGCATTGCGGACGCGCGACGCAACACGCACTGATGACAGCTCCGATTTTTTCGCATCAGTATTCGAGTGCAATCAATGAGAACTGTTCGTTTTCATTAATCTCAATAGATTCTTCAATTTAATTTTTCTCAGCAACCAAATGAGAGAATAGAACGTAGTAAAATGTATCCATTTCACCTAATTCAGCGTGCATGTTTATAAAAATGGTAAGGGTATTTGAAGGAAAACATTTTTATTTGATTGTGTAGTGTACATAAACGAGACACGAAAAATCAATCGATAGTTGTGCTTGCTCTTGTATGTTAGCAAAGAATATGTGTTTTGATTGGGGTTTACCGTTGCGTTCAAGTCAAAAAACAAATTTATTATATCAAAATAATTTCATATTTTGTATGTAATAAAGTAAAAACTACAACAAATGAATGAAATAACAGTGGAAGAGAGTGTTTTTCTCTCGCTGTCGCCTAAATGAATGCATGATATTCTTAGATTATGTGTGAATCAAACTAAGCATATTATCCGACGTCACAAAACAAAAATTCATAAACAGCAGCTATAATTCGACCTTTTTCCTATTTCGGACGCATTAGAGAATGAATTGTAAAAGCTATGTAGTTTAAACAGTGACTAACTATAAAAAATTCAAAGTGACTGAGCTTCACGAACTACGTTCCTACATAATGAGTAATAATCAATTGCTACTATTGTCGCTATATTGATCATACGTTTCAATATTGTGATGTCGATTTTATTTTAATTATCCATTTCGAGTGTTGGTTTGTGCTTCGCTCCGAGAGAGAACAAGTGAATCGAGCGAAAGAATGAATAAATCAAAGAACGAATGAACGAATGAACGAATGAAACAATAAAAAAACAAACAAATCACACACAAACAAACGGACAGTAAGTGAAGGCAAAAATTGTAGGCGGGTAATCGAAGTGCTTGCAATTTAATTAATTGTCAGTGAATTGTTTTTTTTCAACTAGCTGCCAAGTATACGAAACTAATAATAATAATAAATCGGATAGCGCGAAACGAACGTATTTTATACGTACGCAAATCTGTTTATAATATTTTGAATCGTAAATCCATTCTAATAGAGTTTGTTTTGTTCCTTAACACCTACAGGTTCCTTGAATTTAGCATATGAGCATTCTACTGAAGTCGTTCTTCGAATGCTGATAGCACGTACAATTATAGCTGAAAATATAAACTAAAGGTCGACGAGGGTGTTTTATTTGCCGGGTGTGGATTCGGCATAAAAGAAGAACGGGCCAGCCTTCATCATGAATATAATGCGTAAATTGCGAAGCGGCTCAAGCCAAACACCTGTCGCTAGCAATTCAAGCAATGAAGGCAATAGTGATTCCATTGAGACACCCGACTCACCACACACTCAACTTAGTTTGCAGCATTTAAAGAAACTTTTCAATGAGTATACACATCCAAAAGAGGTGCTAAACGAGGCTGAACGCGATTTCAAATTATACAATATGTTGCCGCTGTTTTGCAAGGTGTTTGGTTCGACACATGCCAGCGATATGAGCGAAAAATTTTGGGATATTCTACCATTTTGTCAGCAAGTGTCGCGTTTAATGGTGTCCGAAATTCGAAAGCGTGCATCCAACCAAAGTACTGAGGCGGCATCGATAGCGATTGTGAAATTCCTTGAGATTGATAATTGTGAGGAGTCGAGCAATGGTTGGATGTTGTTGACAACACTAAATTTACTGGCGGCTGGTGATTCGTCATTGATTCAAACAATGACATCGGCCTCGGTTCCATCGACCCTAGTCAAATGTTTATATTTATTTTTCGATTTACCTGAAATCTCGGACGAGGAGGCTGACAAAGAAGATGAAAGTGATTTTACACAACGTGAGCGACGCATTTTATTGCAAAAGATTTTCGTACAACTTTTAGTGCGGCTGTGCTCATATTCGTATCCGGCCGAGGAATTGGCTCGAATGGACGATTTAACGCTGCTCTTTTCAGCGATTACATCGCAGTGTGTGACACAGAATGTGATTTGGCGAAAATCGGCTGCTGAAGTGCTTACAACTCTATCGCGGCACGGATTGTCGGAGCCCGTCGTTAACTACATACATTCCAAGGGCTGTGTAGCTTTGTGCATTGAAAATATGCAGCGTGCCCCACAGTTGCAACCACTTGAAATTGTTGAAATGTTTGTGGCCGTATTTTGTTTTCTAAAAGACTCAAGTGAAGTGTCGCAAGTGTTATTGGATGACTTTCGAAGTAGTCAAGGCTATTATTTTCTCGCTGACTTTTTATTAAAGTTAGAAGCAGAACGATCAAAAAATTGTGATGCAAATGCAGCAATACGGAATCTCGTGCTAATGATTGCATCGTTGTGCATGTGCGGATACACTGAGCTTCGGCCCAATCAGAGTCAATCGAATCCACTGTTCCAGATACAAGGCTTTCAAATGCCACAAACATCGTCACTTGGCACATCTGTGCGGAATATTCATGCATTTCAAGTGTTGCAAACGGTTTTTTTGAAGTCCAACTCGAGCTCATTTTGTTGCACTGTTATCGATGCTATTTCCAGTGTTTATCATTCCGATAACGCAAATTATTTTATACTTGAACCACAGAATACACTGAGTCAATTCATCGAAAAGATTCATTTGAAAAGCCCCATCGTTCAGGAGAAATGTTTTGAATTGCTGCAGTTTATCGTGTTCCAGTTGCACTTTGTACCATGCAAAGAGCTCATATCGTTGTCCATTTTGCTGAAAGGATATCAATCAATCAGTTGCAACACGCTATGCATTCGTACATTGTTGAATATTCTAAGGTGCATATTTAATTTCTCAAGCATGATCTTCACTATGCGCCATTCAATATGATTCTTTTGTTCTTTGCAGACACAATAACATATTTAAAGACGTTTATCGCGAAGTGGGCATTCTGGAAGTGTTTGTTGAGTGCTTGATAAAATATTTCGGATTTCTGCAGAAACATGTAAACGTTGAATCTGATCCACATGATGTTGAGCTAACGAATGAAGATGAAATTGAAAATGGTAAGAATCACTTGGTACAAAAATAACTTGGAAAAACAGGTGGAATCCTAGATGTTTTTCATATGAAAAAATTGAATTTTTGTACCAAATTCCAAAAATGTTTGGTACAAATTCAGATGTACCAAGCAAAAGTCCAAATTTCTGACAGTTCAAGAAGTCAAAAATTCGGAGTTTGGTACAAAAAAGACACGTTTTCATTTGAAAAAACATATTTCGAATTCCAACTTGTTTTTGCCGATTGTACCAAAATATTGTCCAAACCAATTGTCAGTAGGGATATGCGTATAATATACTCGAAATCGATTTCCAATCATTTGCACATAATGGTTTCCCTTTCTTGTTGCTTTTTTTTGATAGATCCGAATGAAATTTTTGGCAAACTAGTGATTGAGTCGCTGAGTGTACTGCTAAATGGAAACATTAACAACGCGAATGTATTTCGCGAAAGTGGCGGAGCGCAGTGTATTCATGATATGGTAAAATACAAGCACAATCGTAATCACACACTTGGTATTGTACGTGAATTGGTGCTGTCAGCTGGTGGAGACGATGATATGCTGTTTATTTTGACAGCAATGCATTCGGCACCGCCTCAGAATATTGAATTAAAAATGCAAATTTTGAAAGCATTGCTGAGTTGCTTGCGTGATAGCCATCGATCGCGAACAATATTTCGAAAAGCCGGGGGCTTTGTCTACGTGAGCAGCGTTTTCGTCTCACTGGATGGCAAATTGAACGATGGCATGAATGAAAATCCAAAGCAAATTAAAAACATCTTGCAATTGCTTCATTTGGCCTGTCAAACTTTGTCGACAGCAATGCGATTCGAGCCGGCAAACGCCAAATTTTTTCAACAAGAAATATGTAACACTTCGCTTTGCAATACATTGCGACTACTGGGATGTTTCAGTACAACGATAGAGTTGAGCGATAAAAGATGCTGGACAAACGACGAAAGTGCAAAACATTATTTCCACTCATTGTTTATGAGTAATCCATTGCAACCGGAATTCGATAGCACTTATCCAGAATCACTGTCATTTGCGACTTTAGTTTATCGATTTTTGTATGACATCACACTAGATAACTTCGATAAGCCCAATCTATCTGGTCTTGCATCGGTTGCAACGAATAATGCGTCACAATCACTATCCGCAAATGGCAATCCTCCGTCAAAAGATCCCAGGAGTTCAGTTTCATCTCTCAATTTGACTCAACCGCAACCGGAACCCATGATTGTGCATCCATCCGTTGTCATTTGCATGCTCCAATTACTACCATCAGTTGAACATGACACAGCCTCTGACACCGCTCTCACTTTGCAAATGTATTTGGCCGATGTGTTGAAAAGTTTAGTACGAAGTGAACGCAATCAGCAAGTTATGTGCGATGCCGGTAATTTTGAAACTATATTTGGATTTCATTGGATTTCATATTGAACGATTGCAATTTCGATTGGATTTTTTTGATCAAATCTAATGCTCGAATCTCCTTTGCAGGTTTAGCTGGCCATTTGCTGAAGATTGGCCGAAAGTCCCTAAGTGAGGAAGGGAATGCATTACACGAGCCAATTCAGTACATTCTAGAGCGTTTAGCTGCTCAAGCGCTACAACCAACAGAATTACGTGAATTTCTTCGATTGGGAATGCCGCTGTGCTGCGAAAGTCCTAATTTCGTAAGGCCATATAAATCAGGTGGTTCAGTTCAATTAACAAGAATTAAAACATTGGTATCCATGACAACCCCTCGCGATTTTCGAGCTCACGCGTCATGCACACTTCCACCGTTCGTTGAAATGGATATGTCGAGCGAAGGATTTGGTTGTGTATACCTGCCAAGTATTGCACCACAAGCACCATCCATAGGGAGCAGCTTAGATGGTTCCGTCATCGGAGGTATCGGATCCGGTGATCGCATTTTTCCACCCCAAACGGGGTTAAGCTATTCAAGCTGGTTCTGTGTTGATAAATTCTCGGATCCACGAACCGATCCACATTGTGTGCGACTATTGACACTGGTGCGAACAGTCAACATTCAACGCGAAGACAATTTAGTTTGTCTAACAGTATTATTATCAGCACGAGATAAGGCAATTATTGTTTCGACACAAGAGACGTTGGTGCCACACAGTAAGTTTGTGACATTATTTTTTGAAAATTTTCAAATTCAATATTCCGAATGCGTATGTAAAACAAATGATTAGATGTTGGAGAATGGGAACCGGAAAGTGGCGGCGATAGCAGTGCTAGAATTTGGTGCCCAGATCTATTGCACGAGGGACAATGGCATCATTTAGTGATTGTTCTAAATCGAGCTGTTTTAAAGAATTCCAGTTTTTCACTATTTTTGGATGGCCATGTAAGATAATTGGCTTTTTAAAGCAAAAGGCTTCTTTGGAAAAGTTCAAAGTAAGATTATTATTTAATACCGATATTTCCTCTTTTCCAGCACATGCACACTCAAAAGTTGCATTACATTTCCCAAAATCCTGGGGCAAGCTCAACAAATCTGACTGTGGCTAATTCAGTGTTTGGTTTGATCGGTACACCTCCGTCGTGGCGTCGTCACTCACGCTTGTGTTGGAAGCAAGGTGTTTGCCATTTGGTTGAAGACATCATTACACCACAAGTGGTCTCAACGATATACGCTCTCGGCCCTCACTACATGGGCTCCTTGCAAGCACCACAGCTCGGGAAGCAATGTGAACCAATGAATCCGTTGGTTGCAGAGGAGCGAGTTATGTTCGGACTGAACGCAAAGGCGGTGTCACACTTGACACTAGCAAAAATACGTAAAGTATATAGTCGTGCCGACAATAGAGCGATCGCAAAACAATTGGGAATAAACTCACATGAGAATGCGACTCCAATACGCATTTTGCACAATTCCGCTGGCCATTTAGCTGGCCCGGCCCGAACATTGGGCGGTGTTGTAGTTGGATATTTGGGAGTGCGTGTATTCAGCCCTCATCCAGTTTCAAAAATGATCGACACTGTCGGCGGATGTAATATTTTATTGGGTATAAATTCAAGAAGAAATTCACTCTTTTTTACGTTTCATTATTTGCCATTATTATTCATTACTCAATAGAACCGCTGAGAATAACACTCAAATTTTATATGATTATAAGTTGAAAGAGGAACATAAAAAATAGTCAAAAAGGAAACATTTGCCTGAATATTTTGTATGGAAAATGTTTTACAATATTTTTGATACATTTATTTCAATGTTCCTCTTTTAAAGTTTGGGTATTATTCTAGGCGGTTCAATTCATTGTTGGTTTCCAAGTGGGTATTAGAATGTGAGGAAGTAAGACTTGACCACATTGAGTCATAAATGGACACGATATTGAAGTCGAGATGGCAAACAGATTTGATTAGAGAAATCAGTTACCATTCAACGATGAAACTCTCTCTCAGGATTTCAACTTATTTTGTAATTTTATCGCAGATCTCTTCAAACACATCTCAATTTCAGGCATTATTTAATTTTTATCGCGACTTCAGTATTTGGAAAGTTTTCAATTGAGATTTGAAATTACATTTATTGCGGAATTATATTTCATTTTCATTACTTTTAACTTTCATTAATATTTTTTTATATTATATGATTTTTCCCTAGGTATAATTGCAATGGCCCAAGATGTTGAGAGTTTGTATGCAGGCGTCAAGGCATTGACGTGCGTTGTGCGCAGTAATCGAGCAGCTCAGAGTGAAATGGACCGAAAACGAAGCTATCAAACACTCGCAATGTTCTTCAAAAAGAAGAAAAATCTCTTGAATTCGCATATTCTGCATTTGACTTTCAGCTTGGTTGGAACTGTAAATAGTGGACAAGAATCCTCTGCTATTCCAAATATAATGGCATTTCAGGTGAGAGTTTTATTGAATGAATTTGACGCAAACAATTCCGAAAATGAAGACTCTTTTCAAAGAGTGGCATTCAAAATAAATTGTATTCAAATCATTTTCCAATTTCAGGACTTATTGTGTGATTTGGAAATATGGCACGGTGCTCCGAATGACTTGCTGAGATCACTTCTCGAACATCTACTTGAGTTGAGCTCTGAGTCAAGCGAAAAGCGATCCAACATTCGAATCATGCGTGATATGCAATTAGTTACCAAATTACTACACATTCTACCAGACATTCACGATTCAAATACATCGGAAATCGTCTTCTCTTTGCTGTCCGTACTGCTGGGTAGTCAGCCAAGGCATCTAGATCTTCTGCTCTTTGGACAGTTTATTGCGTCGAAAATTCCATTGGTGCGTTTCACAATTCACAATACATTGATTTAGCGATTGATTCATGTGTCAAAATCTTACCATTATTATGTTATTTACATTACAGAGCACAGCAAATAGCGAGAAATCATTAAAAATTTCCGCAGATCATAAGGATACTGATGCAGCGATCAAAGACGTTGCCGAGCCACACTTGAAGGATTCAATCAAAAATATTATTCTGCGGAATCGTGGCCTGCGTTTGCTTCATTCGCTCTTATTTACCTCCAGAAACACAGTAAATTATCATTTGTGCGACGATATCTCTAGAATCCTCGGCTTGGATTGGATACTACTTCTATTGCAGCCACAAATTCATTCTTCAACTGTTATTTTGGGTTAGTACACAGATTATTATTGTTATTCATATTATTTAAACTTGACCGAATTGAATATTTTCAGGAATGCGAATTCTGGTCGTTATATGCGCCAATGAAACAATAATTGGAAAATTTCGTGAGGGTATTCAAAACGGCGGCTATTTGAAATTCACCGAACAGGTTTCGCAAAGTGGTGCTTTGGTGTTTACATCTCAAATTAGTCCGCAGCCAACATCAACTGGATCGATTGTACAAGTTCAACCTGGATGTCAGCTGCCAGCGCAGATTGCGAGTGAGGTGAAGACTGCTGTTTTGCGAATACCTGGATTTCAATATTTGGAATGGCTGCTACCGCATCACTTGGAAGTACCTGAACTCTATTTCCTCCTGACAGCTCTCATCATGGGACAGCCGGTAAAAGTACTCGGTACTGATCACACAAAATTAGGTAACTTAGTATTTTCTTAAGAATTTTATTGACATAAACAATCGTCGAGAAAGTTGATAAATAATCATAAACCGTTTATTCAACAAATGCTTTAAACTAGATTTGGATCGGGTTTGGGCCTTTTTATGGGGGTCATCCGTGTCACAGTCGCCATCTCCCAAGGTACATTTGTGTCCAGAAGGCGTTTGTGTTCTTCTAAGCATGGTTCGACGCATTGTTCACGACTGTGATTATAAATTGGATTGGCTGATCTCTCATCCGGTCACGATAATCCACGTACTCTTCTCCATATACCACAATTTACCTGATTTTATGTCATCAGTTATGATGATGGGCGACGTTATCAGTTCTTTGACTGCTGTTCTATTTCCGATTGTAAATAATTCCGAAAAGGATAGCAATGCATCAACGCCAGATGATGGAGATGGAGAAGGTGTACTCATCAATTCGCCGCGAATGATTGAAGCTCAACTGACCGAAAGCTCGGTACGAAAGTTTGTTATCGATTTTCTGAGAGTCATTGTTGTCGATTCGCTGTCGCTATCATCATCGACCGGAAAAGCTGTTCCAGTCATTGATTTAGTCCTAGACGCTGCACCAGAAAATGCAGATCCAACGCAGCAAATTGCATATCAGACAGAAATACTAACCGCTCTCATGGATCACCTATTGGCTGCTGATGTCCTTGTTGGCGAACAGGCTGCTTTACCAATTGTACCTCTGTTGCAAAGCCATGTGCAAAATATTGCTCCGAATGTATTTTATCTCACGGCTCGGATTGTCGATAAAATGTGGCAAGGGCAATTGCAAAAGGATCCACATGAAATATTCGATTTCATTATCAAATTGATTGGTCAAGCAAAACGTCGTTCATCCTCACTTTCACTCGAACAATTGCATCATTCACTGAACCGCATCATTTTGTACCTGCTTTCGCGCCCAACCAAAACTGTAACTGAACAAACCGCTGTCTTGGAAGCACTTCACAAATTAACCACACATCGCCTATTAATCTTTGGTGCTGGAAATCATGAGCTGGACTTCATCGGATGCTTGATATACTGTTTGTTGCAATTGACTGGTGACTTCAAAATCGAATTGGATCCGAATTTAGCAAATCGCAGCACCAAATGGCATGTTAGTCCGGCTAAAGATGATTTTGAATCACGTAATCATCTGGTAAATCAGCATCAAGGCAAAAATTTGATTGTTAGTGCAGCTTATCGCGTATGGGAAGAATTGTATGTATGCAAAAAGCCAGCCATCGAAGAGGTATTCAAAATCTCACTTTCAACGCCACCGAGTGGAGCTAAGGCACCCACACTATCGGCAACTCGAGAACAAGTCATTGATGCAGCCAGCAAACTTTGGTATCATTATGTGGACATGGAGCGCAAAGCGACGTATCGAGTGCCGTGGGAGTTCCATAATCAAATTCAATCGAAAATCCAAAAAGTTACTGGTGGATTGACTCGCCTAGCCAGTCGAACAAAAGTCAAAAAAGATGAATATGTCAAGACCAAATCGCAAATCACCAAGAGCCAAGCCATTGAATGGACCGACATTAATGTTGGTTTAGTGAAGGATTTGTGCGATCAACGATATATACAGCATGTGAATATGACACAGCATACATTACGATATGTGTGTCAAGATTGGCTTCAGTCAGAACGTGAGCTGATTCGAGAGCGCGGATTGTGGGGTCCGATTAAGGTAAGTTTTCATTCAAACGAATAAAAATTAATTGCTTCGAAAGTGCAGTCTATTGATATAAATGACGGTCATTTGTATTTTCTAGAGAAATCCATTAGATAAATGGATTCTAGATTACACAGAAGGTCCACATCGAATGCGAAAGAAAACGATGCGAAATGATCAATTCTACTCACAATATACCTACAGACCTGAGCTTGAGGATCCAGAAAACGTAACTTCACATTAAATTTGTCAAATCCAATTAAACTATCAATAATGAGACTTTTATTTTATAGAGACAATTAAAATACAAAGTTGCAACGAGTTTCGATAGTAAATCATTCTTCAAATTTTGTCAATTACCACCGCGAGTTTTGTGTGAAGATGTGGCTTCATTCGATCCGCAGAAAATCGAAAAGACGCTGTCACCAACGCAGAGTCCAAGCGAGCAACTGCCAACATTATCTCGTGCTCAGAGTGAACCAGAAGAAGCAGAAAATGAAGGCGAAGAAGAAGTATCATTAATTTCAGATAATCAAACTCTATTGCGAATGCTTGAAGAACAAGAGAAGATCTCTCACATGTTCCGATGTGCGCGCATCCAAGGATTGGATACATACGAAGGCTTGCTTCTATTTGGCAAAGAGTATTGTTACGTTATCGATGGATTTACTCTCATCAAAAATCGTGAAATTCGCGATATCGATTCATTACCATCTGATGCATATGATCCCATTTTACCAAGTCCAAATAGTCCAAGGCGATCGCCACAAACGATGCGACAGTGCTCGAAGTTTTCCTACGAAGATATTCGTGAAGTACACAAACGACGATATTTGCTGCAGCCAATTGCGTTGGAAGTGTTTTCTGGAGACGGTCGAAATTATCTGTTGGCGTTCCCAAGGAAAGTTCGTAATAAAGTCTATCAACGTTTCATGGCATTGGCTACTGCAATTGCCGATAATGCTCAACAATCGGTTGCCGGCCAAAAACGAAATGCAAGCGTTGAACAGACATCAGGGATATTCAGTAGCTTGATCGGAGAGACCTCGGTTACTCAAAGATGGGTGGTAAGTACGCACAATTAATTTAAAAGAATTCTATGATGGCACTAACCAGAGAACTCCCATATATATTCGAGCAAAATTTAAAAAGATAAATAAAATATGTATTTTCAGCGAGGTGAAATATCAAACTTCCAATATTTGATGCATCTGAATACGCTAGCAGGACGTTCTTACAATGATCTTATGCAATATCCAGTATTTCCATGGATATTGGCTGACTATGACAGTGAAGAATTGGATTTGACCAATGCAAAAACATTCCGAAACTTTGCAAAACCAATGGGCGCCCAAAGTGCTGAGAGACTCGAACAATTCCAAAAACGGTTCAGAGAATGGGACGACCCACACAATGAGACCCCACCCTATCATTATGGAACGCACTATTCATCAGCGATGATTGTATGCTCGTATCTCGTTCGAATGGAGCCATTTACACAGCATTTCTTGCGACTGCAAGGAGGACATTTTGATTTGGCCGATCGTATGTTCCACAGTGTGAAAGAAGCATGGCTATCTGCATCGAAATTCAATATGGCTGATGTCAAAGAGCTTATTCCTGAGTTTTACTACCTACCCGAGTTTCTACAGAACTCCAACAATTTCGATTTAGGTATGCTCCGGAATATTAATTTTTATCATAAGATTTGCAAAACCCATTGTATTTATTAACAATTCGCAAAATTGGTTGCTGATAATTTATGTTTTGCTATCGCTCATTTCAATAGGTACAAAGCAAAATGGCGATACTTTGAATCATGTTATCCTACCGCCATGGGCTAAACAAGACGTCCGCGAATTCATTCGTGTGCATCGTCAGGCGCTTGAATGTGATTATGTCAGTCAAAATCTACATCAATGGATTGATTTGATTTTCGGTTGCAAGCAGCAAGGAAATGCGGCTGTTGATGCGGTGAATGTTTTCCACCATTTGTTTTACGAAGGCAACGTCGATATCTACAACATCGACGATCCATTGAAAAAGAACGCAACTATTGGATTCATCAATAATTTCGGTCAAATTCCGAAGCAGCTGTTCAAAAAACCTCATCCATGTAAAAAAATGGCATCGAGCCGCTCGTCAATCATCGACTCAAATCCACTGATGTCTTCAGGTTTAATGCAAAACGACAAATTATTCTTTAATAATTTGGACAGTTTAAAACCGGTACGTAATTAGATCGATTGTGCTGTGACTTGTGATTATTATTAAATGAACGGAATGTCATTTCAGAGTTTGCAACCGATCAAAGAGCTGAAGGGGCCCGTCGGTCAGATTATTCATCCTGATAAAACAGTGTTGGCTGTTGAACAAAATAAAGTACTGATGGCACCATCATTTTCACGGTACATTGCATGGGGATTCGCTGACCATTCACTACGAATCGGCATGTATGATTCGGACCGGGCATTATTCGTGTGCGAAGCATCTGCTCAAAATTCCGGTGAAATATTAGCGTGTGCGTGTCCAAATGCACGAACGATAGTAACAGCCGGCACAAGTTCCGTTGTAACCGTTTGGGAGTTTGATAGTCGTCGCAAATCGCTAACAGTGAAGCATTCGTTGCATGGTCACATTGACGCTGTCACCTGCTTAGCCGCCAGCACCCCATACAACATGATTGTGTCAGGCTCAAAAGATGGAACGGCGATTGTTTGGGATATGTCTAGATTCATGTTCGTGCGACAACTAAGCGATCACGTTGGACTCGTTGCGGCTGTTAGGTATATAAAATTGTTATATGTTAATTGAATTGTTCTATTAACCGAAATAAACGTCATTTTTCCAGTATAAACGATCTAACGGGAGACATAGCTACCTGTTCGGCAACATGGCTTCACATTTGGTCTGTGAACGGCGATCCTTTAGCCACGGTAAACACAAGCATCGGAAGTTTGGATCGAATGCAACAAATTCTGTGTGTTACATTCTCAATGGCACGAGAATGGGATCAACAAAATGTGGTGATCACTGGTTCAACCGATGGAGTAGTGCGGTGCTGGTCCATTGAATATGTTCAAAAACCGATTGGGAAAGAAAAATCAAAGGGGCCTATTGAAACGAAAGATAACGACAATAATGAAAGCCTCGATAATAAATCATCGCCTGATGAAAATGCGATGAATACATCTGTAGAAATATCAAAAGTCGATTTGATTAAACAAATCAGTATTACACAGGAAGAAGGTAAAATGTCATATTCATTGTTGATTCAATGACTGATATTTTGAATGAGTGATAAATGCCATCATGTCTTCTAGCTTTAGCGAAATCTGGTTCCGAAAGCAGTTTATCCGAAGCATGCGAAAACATTCAATCTGCTCAGGATGGGAAAGAGCGAAAAGAGACATTTGAGAAAGATGATGCCACAAAGACAATACGAAAAGAGGTTTTGGACATACCAATCTCGAGTATGACCAAACGCGGTAGCTTGACAAGTGCAAAGTCACTGCATGAATTGAAACGTGAACCGCTAATGGATGAATCGCCTGGAAATCAAGATGCAAAAGCAGATAATAGCGAATCGAAAACAACAACTGTAGATGAAACACCCAGCACTTCGAAAGGAATTCGACCGAGCAAGTCGGAAACGAGCATCATTGACTCATTCGTGGTGGTCGAAAATGAATATGCAAGGCGCAAGAATAATGCGAACAACCTGCGTGAAGGTAAATCTTGGTTTTTATTCCAATCATATGCGAATCCTTATTTGATTATTGACATTTTTAGGCTTTATGTGGCATCGCCAATTGGTATTCCGATCAAAACTCACGATGCACACTGCATATGATCGCAAAGACAATACGGAACCAGCTAGTATAACAGCGCTGGCCGTTTCAAAGGATCACAAAACCTTGTACGTAGGTGATGCAAGAGGTCGCGTCTTCTCATGGAGTGTAACTGAACAACCAAATCGAGGAATGGCTGATCATTGGTTGAAGGACGAAGGAGCCGATCAATGTGTAGGCTGCCATGTTAGGTATGCTATTTTTATACGTTTGTCTATGAATACACACGTCAAAAGATTAAATTTGAATTCAGCACATGACACATAAAGGGTTGAGAGTAAAAGTGTCCAAACTAATCTCACCTCCTTTTCTCGCTGATGGAAATGTTTATGAACAAGAGCAGGAGGTGAGATCACTTTGGTCATTTTCACTCTCAACCCTTCACATAATTTTTTCGCATTATTTTTCTAAATTGATCTTCCATTTCCAATTTCATCTTTCAGATTCACATTATATGAAAGAAAGCACCATTGTAGAAATTGTGGTCAAGTGTTTTGCCGTCAATGTAGCCGCTTTGAGTCAGAAATATCACGTTTGCGTATATTTAAGCCAGTGCGCGTTTGCCAAGCATGTCATGCAGCTCTCCGACAGACTTCGGTCGAATCACAATGAATCGAACAACAGAGAATCAAATTCGGCATTGAAAAAACGAATAATGAACAGACGTGGAATTAAAAACATCATCTGTTTGACATTCAAATCATAATAAGGAAATCCATATTAAGAGGAACAGATTATACGAATGGCTGAGAGTTATATTGCATCACATTTTTCCAACTGGAGTGTCCCGCAAGAAATTCATAATTGAAGTGTCCCTGAATATGTTTTCGGTGAAAGTGTCCCAACCTTTCACATTTGATTTTCGCGTTACTGATAAGTGATGAGTATCTTCAGCTCTTCAGTGATCATCATCATCATCATCATTCAGTATTTATAGACCGAATTGTGTACCGTTAGGTGTGTTCAGTCTTTTTCGTATTCCATGAATACCACCAGCATGAGAACTATTATTCGAATACATTGGTGAGGGGCTTGCAGGGCACGACTGCACCGCATTCGAATGCTCGGGCCCATGGATCGCTACTACCTTTTTTGCGATGGTGTATTGAATATTGAAATACCCAATAACACAACCTTAGCGTTAAGGTAGTCAATTTACGTGTGTCTGTGCTAATTCAAAATCCTCTTTGTGCACACACACGGGACCGACGGCTTAAAGTGTCCTCCGAAACACTCCGTGAGTCGAACATCACTATTTTATGTGTTAGTTTGTTTCCCATCAATATATCACTGTTGTTAGCAATGATGAAATTGATAGAAAATCAAACGGCCACTAGGAGATTCGAACCCACGTCCCCATGCTTGCAAAGCCGGCACGCTAACCACTACTCTACAGCTGGGTCTGTGATGATAAGTATCAAATATATCAAGTCCTATATAGAAGACCAAAGACCTACAATTTTGTCGAACACACTTGTCACTTATATCTGATCAGTAATGCGAAAATAAAATGTGAAATGTAAAGGACAGTGCCATTTTTTTTTTCAAGGAAATTTTAATCGTAAATTTTTCAAGGGACACTTCAGTTAAAAATAAATATGTTGCATTATTATTCTCAGCCATTCTTACGATCATTGATTACCGATGTAGCATGTATTATTAGATGATTAGAGCCAGTTCGTGTAAATTCAACCAGAAAAAAAACAAATAACAAATGAAGACTTCGGATGAAAATGGTGTTATGTGATGCGTAAATGTCTTGCGATTTGAGCCTTATTGCTCTATGTATTACAAAATGCAAAACGGGTCAATATTGACGCACATTCACATTGCACATAATATCATTTTCAACTGAATTCTTCAAATGATATTTTAGTGAAACGCAATGCAATAATTTATACCCATATAGATTAGGAGAACAAACGTTATATTGAGCATGAGATAAATTATATAATAATATATTTATTTTTAGTAGCATACTGGAACGATTAATCAGTTGAGATTATTCGTATTTCACACCGAAACAAGAGATGTTCCTCTCCCAATGATGATGATCTGTAAATCTTTGAAACATTTTTCTATCAATGTATTGTTTTAATAATCTATTTTATCGTTTATTTTTTATTTAGAGTGCTTTTATGATTTTAGCTCAACGTGATAAATAAGAGAAAAAGAAATTTACAATATTTAAACATTATTTTATTTAAACATTCGATTTATTTGCTAATTTATGTGATAATTTGAACTCAAACTCTAAAAGGATCATTCTGAATTGCAGTATCGGATTAGAGAGCATTTACTCATATAATTTACTTGTCAATGCGGGATTTAACGATTCGTTTTGAATCAAATTTCTCTATTTCTTCGAGTGTCACAACACTGATTCCATTTGCTTACATTTGAGCTAAATGGAGCATTCGTTAGATTCTGAATTTTCTAGTAAATCCGCCAGTTTTGTGTGTGTGTATAATTATGTAATGTTGTATGTTGTAATTGATTTAAAATTTGTTTGAAGAAAATAGGATTTGTAGCTAAATTGTGAACAACATCAAAAATATTCACAAATAAATGTATCAAACAATGAGCATTGAAGAAAACCAAAGACATAATAAACACCCGAAATTAATTAATGAAATTGCTAATTCCAACATTTACAACGTTTCCAAAATTTCAGCTTATTGAATGCCTAGAATAATTTCTACGTTTGAACGCAATTTTAATGAACATCTTGCAAATAATTGTTTTGAATAAAAACTTTCCAATGCTATAAATAGTGTCAGAATGTCGAACGTTAGAAGAATGGAGTATTGTTGAAGGGAACACACAGCGCGAATAGAGATTCAATTTGACGAAAGCATTTCTGGATCTTAAGTAAATGGTCCTAATTATAATTATCATGAATTTAATGTATTTTTTTGTTGAGCTTGGGTATTTTTAACCTTTCGTAAACACCACTGTGTGCATAAAAGTAATTGGTCCAACCAATTCAAAACGCTCGGAATGAGTTATCGGTCAATTTGCAGGCAATGATTCCCGAGATCACGTGCATGTATTCTTCCAACATTTCCCGTATTCGGCGGGTAATATTTGTGTCGACTTTCACCAAAAAGAGTTTTGCGTGTGTGCAACCTTGGGAAGATCTTCATGAATACTTTTTTCGTGGATAGGGCCACTCATCCGTTTTTTTTTTAATCAGGGACCTGTAGATTGTAATAAATGATTTGGCACCATGTGTATATTCATGTGCCGCAAATTTTGCATCGCGGTCGTCTGTTTGGCTGCACAGTATTATTAGTAGGACAGGCTATGGAGCGCTATACCACTATCGAACCTGCAATTTTTAAGATCATGTATTAAGGCCCCATACTACATGTAACAGATCGGTAGATAAGTCTCTGTCCTGACATAAAGATGGCGTTCGTAGTATTAAATCCATATGGTTTTCAGTTAGTACCAACCTTCAAACGATTCGTGTCAAAATTTGACAGCAATCGGACGATTAGTTCGTGAGTTATTGCGTTTTGAGTGAAGTCACTTTTGATATTGAAAAAAACATGGATAAAAACGGATTTCGTGTGTTGATTCAACACTGCTTTTTGATGGGAAAAAATACTGTGCAAACCAAACAATGACTTGATAAATGTTACCCGGACTCTGCACCAGCAGAATCAACTATAAAATATTGGTTTCGTGAATTTAAACGTGGTCGTGCGGATACAGACGATGCACAACGCAGTGGACGCCCAAAAGAGGTGGTTACACCAGAATACGTCAAAAAAATCCACAAAATAATTTTGAATGACCGTAAAGTGAAGTTGAGCGAGATAGCTGACACTCTAAAGATATCAAAGGAACGTGTACATCATATTATTCACGAATATTTGGACATGCGGAAGCTCTGTGCAAAGTGGGTGTCGCGTGAGCTCACAATCGACCAAAAACAACAACGTGTTGATCACTGAAAACGATGGCAAAAATACATGAATTGGGCTTCGAATTGCTTCCCCACCCACCATATTCTCCAGGTCTGGCCCCCAACGACTATTTTCTGTTCGCAGACCTCAAGAGAATGCTCGCTGGCAAGAAATTTAAGACCGATGATGAAGTGATTGCCGAAACGGAGGCCTATTTTGAGGCAAAACCGAAAGAGTACTATAAAAGTGGTATCGAAAAGTTGGAAGATCGCAATAATCGCTGTATCGCCCTCGAAGGCAACTATGTTGAATAATAAAAATGAATTTTGCCAAAAACATGTTTTTTTCTTAGTTAGGACAGAGACTTATCTACCAAACTGTTATATCTATGCATATTCGCCCTGATAGCTGCCGCCTCATTGCGTCAACACAATACGCATTCAATGCTGCGATTCCCGTCTGTGTTTTGCCGGCAAGCGAATACGAATGCTCCGTACGCGAGCGTTGGTTTTACTATGGCTTTATTATTTTGGTTGATAGTCCCCATGTTTTGCATACTGCCAATCGACATCATCAAAAGTTTCTGAGACATTTCTGAATTCTCTGTAATATGTGATTGGACGAGTAAAGCTTCATATCTAGAGCTACCCCTAGGTATCTTGCTGTTACTTTCCTGTTGACTATTTTACCGAATATTGTAGTGAAAATCACAAGCTCAGAATTAGCCGGATTGACTGTGAGTCCCACTCTCCTGCACCATTTCTCAATAACCCGCAGAGCAAGTTGAGTCAGATCAGAAAGAGTGTTTGGAATTTATCTCTTCATGTTATTGTGGGGTCATCTGCATATCCTATTGCTTTGATGCCTTTTCCGTGAATTTCAATAAGAAGACTGTTCATGACCAAGAGCTACAAAGTTGTGCCTTCACAATCGTATTGAATGGTTCTGTTGGCCAACATGTATTTAGCCCATTTCAAAACCTGACCATCAATTCCAGCTTGTGTCATGTGTGAATCGATTGCTTTGAACGATATATTGTCGAGTGCTCCCGATATATCGATGAAAAATATGTATCTTTTTAAAAATATGTATCTTCGATTCGCGAGACGAGCTCATGCAGGGCCGTCTCAGTCAAATTTCCCGGTTGATAGGGATTCGGAAGGAAATGTTCATCTCTTATTTGAAGCATTTATCCAAAAGTCTTTCAAAGCCCTTCAGCAGCACCAAGGTTACACTGAATGGTCTGAAGGATTTGGGTGAAGTATAAACATCTTTATTTGCCATTGCTTTGACAATGTAGAAGGCTAGCTTTGCACATGCAAAGTTTCATGTGAATTCGAATATTATTGCTCCATGTGATTCTCACGCAAAATCTCCAAATTCTCTCTCTCTCTCGATACTATGAGAAAACGTTTGCAGAGATTTGAGACAAAAATCTGTGCTGTATTTCACTACAAGAATCTATATTTTCATGAGTATTTCTTATGTTTTTCAAAACTGAACAATTCATTTGGTGTTCAATGTGCGATGCTGATGTTGTCTCTCGAAATACAAAGAATATTCCAATTTTATTCCACGATTATTTTCATTAGGGAAATATATTGCACAATAATTAGTACCATTGCAGTAAATTCTGCATTTTTCGAAATTTCTCAATCAATTTTAGATGTTTTTACGATAATTTATGTGTTGTCCGTAAATACGTTTTTGGGGTTCGCCCATTCGTGTCGAATAAAAAATCGTTTCCCAAAGGAATACTAATGTATCTACTCAAGAATAAAGTGTAAATACATTTGAACATGCGCAATGGTGCTAAGAAAGTTTATCAATCGCATATTAACTGTCGGGGAAATTCCTTGAACGTCTAAGCAGACGACATCACAGTATTCACTATTTGCGAACCGGTCTTTCCAAAATAAACTAACATCAAAGCAATCCGGGTGATAAAGTCCGGACAGGTCAGCATATATTTTAATTTTCTACAATTCTGTACATTTTTTCGATTTAAATTGTGTTCTGTTAGTGCCATTCAACATTAAATTAAAGGTCTTACGTAAGTAAAACTAACTTTTCCGCATATTTCCCGAAATTGTTCGGGTTTATGGGTTTTCATTGATTGCTACGCATTTGTAATGGATTTATATTGATTTCTTATCGAATTAGTATGCAACTTTGAGAATAAATCACAGAAAATTTCAAGTCATTACGATGAGATCGAATTTCAAGTCACTACACATCAGGTAATTTAAATTTTAATTTTCATAAAAAAAAATTAATAAACATCTCAGTTTCCAAATAATTTTTACTTTAACAAACGCTTCTTCGCTGGTTTTTAATTGGTAATAACAATTATAATTGTTCGTTTACGAATTAGTTTACTCTGATCTGAACTTTTGATTCATGCCAACGATAGATATGGTTCCACATTTATGTTAAGTATAACTTTCGTTAAAAAGTAAATGAGCATTCAAATTGATGAAAAAACACAGATTAGAAAAACGCAAATACTGCATCCAATTTAATGACAAAATTTGAATTTTGACAAAGAAAATTGAAAATTTTGTAGGGGAGGGAGTCTTAAACTTCATTAGAATGACTTGAAATTTTGCGTGACTTATTTATTTTATAAAATAATAATATCCTGAAAGCTTCAATAGGATACAATGTGAACTTAACATATTCGTCATACAAATTTTCAGTTCTGACCTCGAAAAGACCACGAAAATCGAAAATTTTGCAGGGGAGGTAGTCCTAAATCTTATCGGAATGACTTGAAATTTTGTATAATCCAAGCGGACGATGCTTTGCTTTTAACTTTTATCCTATGTAAAGGGGTAGTGAATGTCGTTGGATCGCGCCATCTCTACCTAAACGATTGTACTAAACGCTTCAACATTTCACACTTTCCCCTTCTTCAAACAGCGAGTTTGACAGGCTCCGCATCTTTGCTGTCATTGTTTGAAGAAGGGGAAAAAGTATTTACCATCCATGAACGAATGGTACAGAGGGCGCTGCTATCAAGCTAAGTGTCAAAACTCAATTCTGCATCGTCCGCTTGGTATGATCTATTTTTATCATAAAAAAATATTATTCTGAAAGTTTCATAATGACATAGTCCCCATACAAATGTTTCTTAATTACATTGATTACACTGTCAAAAATCTAGCAGAGCAAACTATTACCATGTGTCAATTACTGGGCGATCAATTAACATAAGTTAATGAATGTATCGTTTTGCACATAATTTAAATGTCATTTATGTGTTGAGTATTCTAACCTCAAAATTGAGGACCAGCAAGCGAATCATAAATGACATTTAAATTATGTGCAAAACGATACATTCATTAACTTATGTTAATTGATCGCCCTGTAATTGACACATGGTAATAGTTTGCTCTGCTAGATTTTTGACAGTGTATAATTGCTGTTTAATATGGGCTGTTTCATTTATTGATTCGACTCCACTAGAGCTACCCGAAAAAATTATCCGATTAGGCTGAAAATTAATAGGTTTCTATTACTAATGAAGACTAATGTGTGAGTAAATTTTTGATCAAAATCAATTTTTCGAGTTATCGTGTTAACAAATTTTTGCGTACAACGGACAACGGACAACGTACCACACACGGACAAAAAATTGCTCCGGGAATGGTTGCAATCGTTTTTTCTAGGTTCAAAACGCATAGAAAACTTATTCCGGGCGTTTTGAATTTTTTGGAACGATCGCAATACCTTTCCACACGCAGTGGTGTGTACGGAAAAGTAAAAATGTGTAAAGTGAAATCAATGTTTATTGTGTATCACATGACATGTCTCATAAATGTTTAAACAAACTTCAAGGCGCATCTTTCAAACAATAAATGAATGATTTCAAAATTGTTCCTACTGGCAATTCATTTTAATTACAAACTGTCGAGAAGCACACTTAGAGTACACTTAGCGGATCAGTATCTTCTATTTATCACATTATGTATCGAACCTTTAGCTTTAAATATTATATTCTGTTCGGTTAGTCATTGCAACTCCATTTTAATTTCCGGCTCTTTACCTCTACGAAAATCTTTGATAACATCATAAATGGTGAGATTGGCTTGTTCTTGAAGATATTTAAAATTTTGTTTGTACTCAGTTTTCCAAGAAGGCTTGCAAAAATCTTGAGCAATTCAAAATTGTACACCATTGCGAATGTATATATTTAAATAGTTTGTGTTTGACAGTTAAACAGAAGTTCCGTTGTGTCTGCTGTTTGAAGGGTTAACATTTGTCTATTTGTTTATGCAGCGTAATATACGCTTGAATTTAATGTAAAAACTTATGAGACGCGTCTAACTATTGCATTATATGTGCTCTTGCTTTGATCCAATTTCAAAATTGAAGTTTCCGCTCAAAACTACAGTTCCAAATTGGGACTCCCAATCAATTAATTTTAATTGGAAGATAAAAAAAGGAGAATAAAGATCAAAGCCATACAAATTGTTGATGTACGGAATGAACATTGTTTTAAAATATTCGTAAAATATTCAATGCGCAAAATGTGTTTGATTATAGACATGGAAGAAAAATATTAAATAAAAGCCTCTGGAGGTATTAATTTTCACATACGTTTCCTTAGTAATCGTAATATGTTTATACAGTAAAATAGCAATAGAATAAATATATTCTCCATCAGCCTCCAGATGCAGAATTGAATTTTGACACTTAGCTTGACAGCAGTGTCCTCTTTACGAATTGTGTGTGAATAACATTCACTTCTTCTCCGTCTTCAAACAATGACAGCAAAGATGTGGAGACTTCCGATTTCACTGTTCGAAATGTCATGCAATTTAAATTTAACGAATTTAAAACGAATTGTAAGCTCAGAAAAATGAGATAAATGGAAATAATTCAAAATAAATTTGAAAATCATGAAATTAAAAGCAATGCATATGTCAAATATGACATAATTTTATTAAATAATTACAAAGGCTTCACGGAAATTTAATCGATTTTTTTTTTAAATTCACATCGTTCTCTGCTATCTTGCCAACTCTATCGCTGAGTTAATATGGTCTCACTCTATCGAACAACAAAACAACATTTATTATCAAATTGAATTTAACGAAAATATTGTTAATTAAAAATAAATTAAATAAGATTTTATTTCGACTTTAATACACTTTTATTGAGAATTACTCAAATGTACATTTCGAATGCAAAGCATTCTTCTTCAGTGAGTTTCTGCTCATAACTGAATATTTATGATGTGTAACAAAGGATTCTAACTATGATGTAAAAAGCAACGGTACTTTGATTTAAAAAGAAAACAAAATTATTGAACAAATGATAAAAAGAACTATTAAACATTAGAGAATAATGAATATTTATTTATTTTTTTAAATTTTTTGGACTTAGTTGTCATTAGAAATGAAGGAAAATTTGAGCTTGATATTTTCCGTAATCCATTATCAACATTACGTTATATCACATCTGATTCTTTTCATCCATTCAAACACAAAATATCAGCATTCCACTCAATGATTCATCGTGCATTAAACATCCCATTGAATGAAGAAAGATTAGAAATTGAAAAAACAAAAATTAAACACATAGCTAACATCAATGGATATAGTGAGAAACTGATCGACGAGCTATTGGTAGCACACACGGCAAAAAAGAACTTAGAAACCACACTAATTTGAGTTTTTTGTCAAATAATTTATTTGAAGAAGAAAAATGGTCGCGATTTGCCTACTATCCAGCTATAACATCAAAATTGCGTCCACTATTCAACTCACATAACATCCGTATGAGTGAATGTAGTGAGATGAAAATAAAATGTTTGATTGGCGGTGACACCAAAGATAAAATTGCAAATCTAGATAAATCAGGAATTTACTCCATAAAATGCAACGACTGTAATAAAGAATATTTGGGACAATCAAGGCGAAGTGTTAAAGTACGTTTGGGAGAACACATTGGTTATACTCGAAGAGGTGAACCAGACAAATCAGCAGTTGCCGAACATTTATTGACGCACAATCACACAAAATGCATAAACAACATGAAACTCGTCAAAAACATAAACAAACACAATGAGCTAGACGGGTACGAGTCGCTATACATTCACAAAAATAAAGACAAATTAATGAATGGAAATGTGGAACCTATTAAAAATTCTATTTTTGAAAAGATTAATATTTTAAATAATTTAAATTAATAACTTTAATTTTGATTCCTAAATATTCATTATTCTCTAATGTTTACAATAGTTCTTTTTATCATTTGTTCAATAATTTTGTTTTCTTTTTAAATCAAAGTACCGTTGCTTTTTACATCATAGTTAGAATCTTTTGTTACACATCATAAATATTCAGTTTTGAGCAGAAACTCACTGAAGAAGAATGCTTTGCATTCGAAATGTACATTTGAGTAATTCTCAATAAAAGTGTATTAAAGTCGAAATAAAATCTTGTTTAATTTATATAAAATACACGAAAATCTCAAAAACATAAATTAAAAATAAATGTTGACAATATGTCTGGCGAGAATCTGTTCATAATAAATTCATAAATATTTTATTTCAAAAAGTCTGAATTATTTTATTACATTTTATTTGCATTTCCGTTGTGTCATTTAATCGTGTTCGCTTTAACTTTCATAACAAGAAAGTTTTTGTGCATTTAAAATGTGCAGATGACCAGCCCATTTGTTTCAGTGTTTGTGTCCGTTAGTTCGTCAATGACTGTCGTGAAAACAAGAAAAGTACACCGCGAATTATTGTTATTGTAATTTTAACGGAATGAGATATTATTGATCGGTGTTATTATACCGATTTCGAGTTATTTTCCCAATAATTTAGCATTTTATTACATAATAGGTCCGCACATTTCCTCTGCTAATTATGTCAACATAACGGTAAATATTGTTTAATATTACTTTTATATTTGACGGGTGTACACGTATTTTGGTGAGTTCGTTCCATTTTCATAAATTTGGCTGCGTTTTCGTAAAATTTTTACTGATATCCGAATTGTGTAGCATGGTAAATCCACGAACATGTCTCTTTCGGCAAAATAGATGTGTTTTTTCTTGAGTGCAGTGTGGTTTAACACCCCCCGCATCGTAAATTTATTTAGCTCGAAATCAAAACATTGTGCCTCGGACGAGGGGAGGCCACGGAGCTCGCTCTACCCGGGACCTGACCGGAGCTCCACAGTTGAAAACCGTTTTGTATATTGGAACGTTGAATTTGAGAGGAGGTTTTGAGTCGAAGAAGTTCGAATTGGTTGAGAGAGTGATTTTTTTTGGTTTGGATATTTTAGCTTTGAGTGATGTTCATATTAAATGACAGTTTGAAGATACTTTAGGGAATTATCGCGTATTTCTGTCGGGTGTTTCCAAAAGAAGAGCTAATTGGGGCTTATTGATTCACCAAAATTCAAAGTCTTCGGTAGACAGTCACAGATTTGACAATGAAAGATTAATGTGGATTTCGATGTGTAGTTTATAGATTTGTGAGTGTTTTTTCGCCATGTGAAGGGGCAGATTTGGACCATTTGAACGATTTCTACATTGATCTGAATGACGTAGTCGATAGAAAGGGCAGTGAAAGAGTGATTCTATTAGGCGATTTCATTGCGAGAATGGGTAGAAAAGATCCAAATTCTTCTATTGTACTGGGAAAATTTGATGAAGAGTCTGCCGCGAATGGTCAGAATCAAAAATCTCTTCTCGATTACGTTATCGTTGAGGCAAGCTTGCGCATAATAGTTTTAAATACGAGAGTGTATAGAAGTTTTGGTCTAGACTCTGATCACTACTTGGTACCAGAATGTAGCGAGAGAGATTTTAGCAAAATTAGGGGAACAATTTTCCCAGGTCGAAGTGAATGAAGCGTCTGATATTGAGTATGAATGGAATTTCTTTAAGGAAGTGATTGTACTCTCATATTCTGAGATAGTAGAAGTAGCAAAACAGTGTTGTGGCATGTTTGTAGTTATGAATGTGAGAAAGAAGACTGAATGGTGGAATCAAGATATTAGAATTGCTGTGAAAGAAAAGAGAATGAGATGAATCCGCTGGTTGCAGAACCGAACTAATAATAAAAATCTTGTGTCATATAGGGAACAAAAGCGTGTGGTGAAAATGATGGTGAAAGGAGCAAAAGAGAGAGAATGGATGAAGTTTGGTCAGGATCTAGAGGTTGCCAGACAACAGAGGAAGAAGGTATTCTGGTCAAGGGTCAAGAATATTAGGAATGGTAGCAAGAAACATGATCCTGAAGCTGTTTTGGACAAGTTGGGCAATGTAGTGATGGGCAGAAAGAATGTGTTGAAACGATGGAAGGAATATTTTGATGAATTGCTGAATGTCGAAAATGCCGATTTGGTGAATGAGAATGTGAATGGAAATGTGAGTGAAGAGAATTTGGAAGAGATTAGCATGGTTGAAATTCAGATTGCAATTAATAAGTTGAGTTGGGGTAAGGCTGCGGGTGTGGATGAGATTCGGAAGGAATATTTGATTAGTAGTGGTTTGGTAGGTGTTCGCTGGTTATATCGCATCTTTAATTTAGCTTGGGATCCTCTGTTGTCCCCGAAGAATGGGGTGGCGCAGTCATTTCGCCACTCCATAAGAAAGGCAGTAATAGAGACTGCAACAACTAACGAGGAATTTCTCTACTGAGCGTTGTCGTTAAAGTATATAGTGCAATTTTGGAAAAGAGAACAAGAGCTATTGTCAATAGCCAATGCGCGGCTGTCAAGATCAAATTTTTTGCATGAGACAATTAATGGAGAAATTCCTTGAAAGAAATAGGGAACTGTACTTCTGTTTCGTGGATTTGCAAAAAGCATACGACTGCATTCCCAAATCTAAGTTGTGGTCAGTCTTGGCCGAATATGGTGTGAATGGTTATCTTCTCAACGCAATTCAAAGTTTGTACGCAAACAGTAAAGCAGCAGTAAGAGTGGATGGAGATTTGAGTGAATGGTTTGAAGTACGTAATGGTCTGCGACAGGGCTGTACAATTTCTCCTCTCCTATTCATTATTTATATGGAAAAGCTGATCAAATCAGCCAATTTAAGAGGTAGAGTAGCTTTGGGGGGCGATATTATCTCTGCACTTGCTTACGCAAATGATCTGGTACTGTTTGGCAATTCTGAAGAGGAGCTGCAAAATAGTATCAGGGATTTGGAAGAGGCTTGTACGAACTTCGGAATGACCATTAGCGGCACAAAAACTCAAGTTATGCATGTGGGTAAAACTCGAAAGCCAAATCATTGCACTTTGAATGGCAACTTTTTGGAAGAAGTTTCCCAATTCAAATATTTGGGATGCATCTTTTCGGAAGATGGCAAGTTTAATAAAGAGTTTGAACAGCGTAGGGTTAATGGAAATAAAATAGTAGCGAAACTTAGATCACACGTTTTCAATAAACGTGAATTGAGTACAGAAACAAATATGTTGATTCACGGGTCAATCTTGAGGCCAACTTTTCTATACGGTCGCAAGAGCTGTCTGATATGAAAGTGTTGAGAATGGCTTCGGGAGTCTCGCGCCGCGATTAGTGGAAAACCAAATCCAAAATGAGACGCTTCGGGGGGATTCAATCGTCGATTCGGTAGGAGAGGAAGCAAGAAAATCCAGACTGAGATGGTTTCGTCATGTTGAACGCATGAAAGAAGAGCAATTACCGAAACGAATTCTGTTCGCCGAAGCTGAAATTCTGATGCCGAAAGGTAGGGGTAGACCACGTAGACGTTATTTAGATTCGGTTATATATGATGTAAATGCGAGGGGATTTGAATGGTGTGATGAAACTCAAAACTTGGCTCTCGATCGGAGTGTGTGGAGAGGTATTGTTAGGAGTATATGAGGCATTTTGTGTCGTAAAACGGACCAAACGCCGAAAGGCAATAATGGTCTATAAATGCTTGTTGTAGTTGTTGTTAAATAAATCAGCATAAACATAAAAATACAAAAAAATTGTTAAATGTTGAAGTGTTTAGTACAATATTATAAAAACGATCCTCGAAGTTTCATTATGACATGATGTAGAATAAAAATAGATCCAATATACAATTTTCGTTAATCTAGGTCGAAACGGACAATTTGTATGGGGACTATGTTTATTTCGCGGCGTATCGTTATGAAACTTCTCACAGATAAATTTATTCCGAATGTTTTGAAATTTTGGACTGATCACTATACTTCTACGCACAAGTGGTGTGTGCAGAAAAGTAATAAGACGCATAAAATTTCTAGCCAATCTGGTAAGGGCTGCTGAGATCAGCCTGTTCGTCAGCTATGGCTTGAAATGCATTTCGTATAATTGTTTATCCATTTAAAATGACACCTTCATATCTTTTATAAGAAACACATTACCAGCGGCTAGCCAGCCATAGCTGAGCAGCTACTGCTCTCGGCAGCCGCAACCAGCTCGGCAAAACCATCGGACTGCACCATTTTCACGGGAAATCTTCAAATTGTCTCTTTTTCTCGAAATTATGATAAAACGTTTGCAGGGATTTGAGAAAAATAGTTGTCCGTTTTTTTTTAATTCACTACAATAGCTCTAATGCTAATATCAAGTGTTTATTGAACTTTTCGAATCTAAAATATATATTTCAAAGTTAACATCATCAATGGCTGACTTGCTATTGGTGAGTTAGAATCAAATTCAATAGATTCGGAAACACGGCACGGCTGATTCGTTTTGATTAATTCTAAATTTCATTGTAGCTACTTTCATTTTCCGTGACTCATTTTTTATATGCAAAAATGAGATCTTCAAAGTTACAATATGATACGAATTCCGTAAACTTGTTTCTCTTTCGGTAAATGTGTGGATGAGCTAGTTTTACGTAAGTAAGATCATTTATTTACAAACAATCGCTGTGTAAGTGAACTATTTGACCACGAGGTCAATGCTGATTTGTATTCTTTTTCATAATGTTTTGTATGAATGACTTGTAAAAAGTGATCTATGTATATAAATAATATTATCATATAGTTTCAAATTTGTATGAATTCGAGAAACTTTTAAAAATGTTCGTTCAGCGTCGCGCTGATAAGAGATTAACGTATTCTGAACGTGTACAAAAATTGACTCACAAAAGCTAGATTCATTTTCGTTCTGAAAATATTTCTTATCAGCTACACAAAATTTCTATATTAATTTATTTGAATTCTCTGCAATAAAAGACTAGTATTGTATCTTTAGTTATGTGCGAAAGGTCTTCCATTAGATCGAGTGTCGTTTCTTAAAACCGAATTGTTTTTCCTATCACCATCGTATTTCTCTGTCATGTACGATAATGATATTGTATATATTTGGAACTTTAGGTTCTGCATTCGGTTGATTTAATTCGTTCATATCGATGAAGAGTATAAATGGCCGCGGCATTTTTATTTGTTATGATTTTTTTCGCTCAGAACAACTTTTTGGGATTTCAGGAATAGAAATAACATGATAACCAGTACTTTGTGATCAAAAAAATAATCTATCACATTAATTATAATTCTACGTGGCAAATTAACTGGTTTCGTGTGCAGAATGAAGTTGCACGTTCTACTGCTCTTCTGTTTCTCAGCTCTGATTGGAGGTACATATTTTTGATGTAAACTTAAAAAGACTTGTTTTTTACAATAATATTTTTTTTTCATGAAAAATTTGTCATCAAAAAATTAATATTTAATCGAATCTGAACGGAATATTGGCTGAACTGACATTGGCCTTGAAGGTGAATTACATTGCATTGATGCCTTTAAGCATCATCGAATGCATGCGAAAGTTTATTCGAGTCAAGGGTACACAGCACTTCATCATGCTGCTGCAAACGGTAATTAAAAGTATAAAAACAATATTTTTAACTTCACTTTGAGCAATAAAAAGCTTCAGACAAAATTGTTGAAAGTGATAGTGAAAATTGCAAGCAATCCATAATAATTGATTCACTCAGGAAACGAAATTGATGTTCTATTATTAATTGATAATAACGCTGATGTAAACGCCAGGGACAATTATGGATCTACACCGCTCCATTTAGCTGCCACAAATAGTAATTTTCATATGTAGAATAACGGGTCAAATAAAAATCGTCACAAAAACCTCAGAAAGTGTACTACAAACCCCAAAATCATACTATACAATATATTCCCAAAAATTGTAAAAAAATTCTTAAAATCATCCAAATTTTCTCCAAAAATCAGCCTACAACACCCTCTTAAAGTGTCCAGTAAAAAGAATAATAACTCCATTGTTTTTTAAACCGACGTTCGTTTCATTTGAAATATTAATCCTTTCAATAAGCATTTCAAGAGTTCATAGAAAGCTAAAAATGTCAACAATTTGATTTAATTTGGCCGGAAAAAATAAGTGGATATTTATCGTTTTATCGTATTTTTTCGTTTTTTCATCCATGCGTAGATTTGGTTTTTTCATTTGTATGACATTTTTCGGGAATTTTCTTATTATGATTTGAGGGAGGGGGTATATTTAAGGACAATTTTAGAAAGCGTTTGGGTCGACTTTGATTTCGGGTGATTTAAGAAATGTAGATCAATTTTCAGGAATATTTAGGACATTTTTGAATTTTTTGTGCACTTTTTTTGGAAATATTCAACACTTTTTTCGATTTTGTTACCATATTTTAGGATTTTCAGCAGACTTTTTCGGTTTTTATGACGATTTTGGTTTGATTCTTGAAAAACAATACTGTAAAAATCTTTACGATATTTCTTATATTTAGATCACGTGTGGTGTGCGCAAATGCTAATTGATAACAATGCCAATGTAAATGCGAAAAATGTAAACGGATACACTGCGCTCCATATGGCGATCAAATGCAATAATTTTCACCATTCAAGTAGTGGAGAAATTGTTAGTTTATCAAAATTGCATGGAAAGGACATATTTGATGTGCTCATAGAAAATCACGCTGATGTTAATGCAAAAGATAAATACGGGTATGCAGTGCTTCATTGGGTTGCCGCTAACGGTACTTTGAAATACATAAAGTTATGATTCCAAAACGATTTATTGTATTATATAAAATGTGATTTATTAAGGACTTGGAAGCATTCTTCGAATGCTTATCAATAATGGGGCAGCTGTAAATGCAAAAGACAATGATGGCTATACGGCGCTTCACTTGGCTGTCGAGAACAGTAGCTATCAATGATAAAAAAACTCCAAAAATGTGCATGAAATCAAATAATAATAATTTCAGATCACGTGGACATCGTGAAAACACTTATCGCTAACGGTGCTAATATAAATGCAAGGGAAAATTTAAAAAAATACACTTCGCTTCATTTAGCCGTAATATATGGTAGTTCGAATGTTTTAGAAAGCTTAAATAGATCGGGCAAGTTCTTTTGAATAATTTATTCGATTCACACAGGTAACGAAGATCTGGCTAAAGTATTAGTTGAAAACAGTGCAAACATTGATGCCCAAGACGAAGATGGATATACACCATTTCACCAATCTATCCTAATTGGTGATTAAAATACTTAAAAGTAAATTTGACAATGCAAAAGTAATTTTCATGTCATTTATTTAGATAACTTCAACATTTTCAAAATGCTCATAAATAAACAAGCTAATGTTGATGCCAGAACAAATTTTGGAAACACGCCACTTCATCTGGCTGCAAAATATGGTACTCTTTGAAATGCGAGTATATTTTAAAGACATTTTTTCTCTATTTATCTTATTGTTAGGTCGCAAGCATATGATTAAAATACTACTAGACAATGATGCTGATAGTAATGCCATAAACAGCTCCGGTGAAAATGTATGCAATTTAGTTGAAGAGAAAGGTAATTGAAAACTCATTCGATCAATTTCATCCGTTAGAAAATCTTTTAATTAATCTATTTAGATTGTGAAGCCATCTGTCCCATTCTTAGCTGCAGAGGAGCATAGGAAGGAAGGACGTTCTTCGCATTTTTTATTTTAGTTTGTTCCTTTTCAAAAATAACTGTAATTGTTATTTCACCAATATTCTCGCCCACGTCTATCGATAATTTTCAAATTGTAAACACATATTTACAGGCACAAAATTCGTTTGAATGTTCCAGGAAATCATAGTAGCATTACATGAATAAAAATGTGAAACAGATAAATTCTTTTTTTATTTACAAATTCACAATCAAACAGGCAATTGGAATACTTTATTTCAACAAATGTATGAACACTTTTCTGAAAGTGTTTTCTATGATACAGTAAATACGGGACTTTAAAAAGCAATTTTATCATTTCTTCCTTCTTCTCATCCAAGTGTTTGATCGAAATAATGATTGATATTAATATTCAATTTGTTCATGCCACTATATTGAACTCGATCAAATTATTTCGCTTATTTTCAATAGAAAACTAGTAGCTTCGCTAAATTCCTCTGTCTAGGCTAGGCAGTGGATGATGCCCAATATCTAGCACTGCAGGATTTGCAGGATTTATCGAGCCGTGATTAGGAGCAATCATTAATGCTTTTGAAAAAAATTATGTAACAGTCAACAATTTCAATATTAATTTTTTCGAGAACATTTTTTTACCTTGGTACCCTGAATTGATTGATTGAAATCCTGGAGCTGCTTGATTTGAGGCATAAGGTTGATTTCCAGGATTGGCATGATATCCGGTATTTGTGTGGTATTCGGGATTGCTCATTTGATAGTTAGGACCATTTTGATAGCCACTTTTTATAGAATAGCCAAGATTATTCATTTCAGAAATACCTTGATACGTAGGGCTTATATAACTAGGATTAACTTGATATCCGAAATTAGTTGCCTGATATTCCGGATAGGTGTTTTGGTATTGAGGATTGCTCATTTGACAGTCGGAATTAATTGTTGGAAAACCTGAATTACCAGTTTGGTATTGTCTGGGATTGTTTGTTTGATAGCCCGTTTGATAGCCTGAATACCTCGGAGATACGATATTTACTTGAAATTTCGAAGTAGTTTATCTTACGCAAAACTTTTCATGCATTTTAGCAAAAACAACTTATTGAATTTGAAATCGTTATAGATTTGGATTACCTTGATAACCATAATTAGAATTAGTGTATCTTGGAGCTCCTTGCACTGCTGCAGTTAACATTGGCACACTCGCTGAAATGAAGAAAAAATCCATTGATGAATAAATAACAAAAATCGTGTTTCGTAGGAATACTAATCTCTAATGAATGAATAAAATAATGAATTTTAATCTTGATAATTGTCGTTATTTGCAGTGTATCGTCCAAGCAATGGAGTTTCTTGCATAGCTGCAGTCAAAATTGGAGCTTTTCAGCAAATTTTAACAAATTTTTGGACTTAATAGTTCATATAATAACAATTTCCTAATTTATTATAGATATTTTACAATGTGTAAAAAAAGCATAGTTTCACTATCGCAATATTGTACCAGCACGATATATAGCGCGATCTTAATGCACGTGCGTCTAACATGCGGCACTGTGCGATACTGAAACTATTCCTCATCAGAACGGTCGTAATTTCGCTTTGCCTATGTACATTCATTCACTTACCATACATCTCATTCATTTTATTGATTTTGAAAGTGAGAAGGAGGCAAAGAAGAAGAAGGAAAAAATAAGGACACAAAAAGCAATTTGTTTACGAATTTTTATATTGAATTTACACTTTATAAAATTGTTTGCATTTTGAAAAAATGTCACATGAGCATCAATATCGTGCTTGTGCGATATTGTGATACTGAAACTATGCATTTTGGACACATTGATATTTTTCAAAGATCTTTCGATAATTTTTTATCTAATATTTTAAAATAAAAAGGAAAACTTTCAATTAAGTGAGATATTTACCGTCCTGTCTAGGAAAATCCTGCCATGGAAAAGAGAAAGCGATACAAAAAGCTGACAAAAGGCTTATTACGATTACAAATACTCGAATACTCAAAGAATATAACATTTTTTAAGAATATTTCTACTCCGAAAGAAGTTTGTGCTACAACTAGGTACTGATTATCAACTGTTGATTTTGTTTGACTGATTTGAATTTTATACTTGATCAAACTCAATATTAATTCATATGCTGGAATTCTTGGAAAGTTCTGTTTTAAAATAACGAATAAATAAAATATTATAAGAATGGAACTCGTATGTCATTTTATTATATCATATTAATAATAATTATATGACTTCAGCTGCATTGTCATCGTTTGATTTTAATCCAAGACTCAATCCTGCACACAAATGCTTCAATATCGAATATATGAATGATTCATCACAGACGAAAGTAAGCATACAATAAATGATAAAAGTAGTGATTTAAAGGTCAAATTTATAGTCATTACATCATTTTTATTAAAATAAAAATGGGGCCATTCAGACTAGACGTTAGAGCACATGCGGACAAATACAAACGAATATATAAACTTGACCTGAAAAGTCAGGGCAGAAATCATTTTTTATTTACACAAATCAGCTATTGCAATATCAATATCCTCTAGTAATAAAAAATTAGGTATCTTTGGTAAAATCATAACGACTAAAGCCTAAAATCACTAATAAAATGGTTTTCATCAATATTTCTTTATTTTTCAAACACTTTTTGAAACTCACATGTGAAAAATCTGTATAAATAATTATGTATCGATCGAATTTACTTTTAGGCAATTTGGAGACGACGACTACTCGAAGAAATTGAACAAAAAAGATCAAAACTCCAATAACAATTTTTGAAGATAAGGAACAAGTTGCAGCAAACTACCAATCCGACGAATCGAATAAAACACATCTATTTTCGTTATGAATGCATCAAGAATTACATCAAAAAGCAAGTCATTTCATGCAAGTATTGTTGTACTGAAGACTTTTCAGTGACAGCAGATATCCCGACCAAACCTATAAACAAAATTAATTTCGAAAAATTAAGAGATTATTTCGGCTTACATAATGTAAAATAGGTCTAATACTAATTGAAATTGTAACTTTCAATAAGTTCTAATAAATCATTGTTGTCATATATTTCATTCTCTTTAAATTTTATTCAATTAGATCTCTATAAAATTTTCGTACAGTGTCTCTCGGTTTCAATGCGTAAGTCACCCAGTTTCTAATGGCTTTCTGGAAATGGTTGCATGATCAAAATCTAATGATTTTGCAAGCTCTTGTTGTTGAGTAATGTTTCCAATTCTTCACCTTCAAATATTTTTGGCTGACCTGGACGTTTTCTGTCTTCAGTGCAAAATCACCACTTCTTAAGCGTCTAAGCCACCCACGACAAGGTTGCCTGGATGGAGAATATTCCCCGTAAACTTCCACCAGAAAACGATATTCTGCTGCAGTTTTCTTATAAATAAAATAATGAAGTAAAACTTTCCGCAAATGCTGTTTTGTAGACAAGTAACTCGACGTTTTCAACGTCAAAAAAATGTGTCTTCTCTCTTCGACAGATAAAATTTATTATTTTTATGTTGTGTGAATTTTATTGATTGATACAGCATCTTTTTGTTCCTTTATTTGATTATAAACCATTTTTTATTTTTTCTCACTAGAAACATCCTAGAATACATTACTGTGTCTGTGTGTAATAGGTGAAAAGCTTAGATACAGTTTTTTGTTCATATGCTCACATAAAAGGTTCCTATTTTGGAACTATTTTAATTCTCACTCAAATCAAATAAAAATCAACAATCATAACATTCTCTGCGCTTTCAGTATTTTGTGTAATAATTATCAAATTATTTGAGTGAATTATTCCAACAATAAACTGTTTTTCTCGCAAGGTATGCAATTTGGTAGAGAAAAAAAAATTCTAGTTTAATAACATAAATGGTTTATCATGTTTTTCAAGGTAACAATATTGAGCTCAGTTTTGGTTTTATTTTAGTTTGTCTTGAACACAAATTGAAATATTTCAAGACAGTATTTAGTTATAATATGACTAAAACAATGAAAATCGTTTCGAATCTATCATATTTATTACAATATAGCATGCGTATAGTCTACGTCTACCTGCAACGCAATTCATGCGGAACCGCATAACGGCGCACTAAACACACCCACAATAATTTACTGAACAGCAGCGTCGGTATTTAAAAATATAGTCGAACACTTTTCAGCCGTGCCAATGACTCACATCACATTGACATTATCATGACGATTGAAATGAATAGCGGTGCATTTATTGTTGCACATCTGCTTTTCGAACGTACCGGTAGAGAGTTGTATGGTTTTAGAGATACGTGCGAGGGTGAGTACTTCCAAGTGTGATTAACGTTCATGTCAGCATTCCGCTAAATCGTGAGAACAATTTTTTTAACATCATTAGTTGGAATGTTTATATCTAACAGCACCAAAAGTGAAAGCATTATAGCAGTCAGGTGTGTTGTATGTCATCAATAATTGCAATATTTTCAAGGGAAAACTGAAATTTCGTGAGAAAACCGCTTGATTGAAAGTCTTGAAATGATCATTAATTTATTACTGACATGCAAAAACTTTTATTCAACTAAGCTAAAATTGTAGATGACAAAATTACAAAATTTTTACACAATGCGAATAAGATTCTATTGCTTACAGTATTATGAATAATACACACAAATTTGAGCTGTAAAACTTCAGCGGATGAAAAAATTCTAAATTAAATTAAATAAAATGTTAACAAAAAAAAGGAGAGAAAAATATTTAAATTATGTGTGTAATGTGACGCTTCGAAATGTTGTCAGTAAACAATTGACAATTTTAATCTGGTTGCTTTTTGTGTGCACACCATCCATGGAAACATTTTGTAAAACGTTTCGACTCTTTGTTTTTGAGCGTTAGGAATAATTTGCGCGGTCTCTCGGGCTGTTTTATGCGCATATGTTGAATATACACCTGGGAGTAGAGAATCAAATGAAATTTGAAATTGTGCAAATATATTATATCTAATGTTCGAGCAGATTTCTAAGAAAATATCATAGACCGATAATTACATGTGCTGATTTGTACGCCAATTTAATTTCCACTTCACTGCATCTAGATCCCAGCCACAAGAAAACTTGCTCTCCGTTATCAAGTAACATGATGTCATCGTCGGCCAAATCATCCTGACAGAAATCGGAGCACTTCTCAGCAACGGTGAAATAGCCTTTCTCATTCGAGCACCGAAAAAGTCGACTGTACTGCATAAAGTCTGCCTCTTCGTCATATGGTTTGCGTCCGCCTAATCCGACCCAGAAGAAGTTCTCTGGCTCTTCTCCTTCATTCAAGATCTAAGAATTAAAATACATTTGAATGTATAAAATTGTATGTGAAACACATTTATTGGACATGTTAAACGTTCCACAGAAAAAAATTCTTACTTGCAACGTAACCCAGGGACTGTTGAACATATCTTCAGCAATTTCTTGAATTAATTTACTTTCTTCTGGCGTTGCCTTGCTTCCAATCCAAACATATACAATGCCCGAACCTTCCGTATCGGCTCCCTCAAATGGCACGAACAAAATATAACTGATACAAACACAAATTTATTAGCAAATTGTCGAATAAATTGGAATTCACTAAATTACCAGAATGCTGAGTTCAATTGTGAGGCATCGGGCGCAATCTGAATTAATCGCGTATAAAGTGCACTGCCATTTGAACGTAAGTGATAGAATTCGACTTTGTCTTTCTTCATGTTTGGATCAATAGCCTCTTTCCTCTTGCCCGTTTTTATTGTGAACTTCCGCTTGAAATGCGCCAGGAACTTAAGATTCTCCTGCTGCTGATGGATTCGAACCACTTCCAAATCGTCGGAAAACATGGCTTTAAATTTCTTTTGCAACGTGAATGTGAATGTAAGCCATCCCATATTGCCGGCATCTCGTCCTTGCCAGAAATAAACCACGCATTGTATTTCATCTCCAGCCGGTGCAACCGGATGGTCAGCATTCTCGTCTTCCTCTGGTGGTATAACATATTTGCAGAAAAATACGTAACAATCTGCCGAATAAAAGATGCCAAACTCTTCTTCAGGTAAACGAACGAACTTTTTGTCTTCCAAAACAAGGCATTCCATTGCCTCAAGGTCATAATTCCAGTCTTCTTCCAGTTGCGATGCTTCAGAGAGAGACATCGCCGGTTGACGAGGCATGAATAAAGCAGCCAAATCGGCACGAGTTTCTTGCTGTCTTGCCCATTTTGTTAGATCGGCTCCAGTTTTTGCTACAGACTGCGCGGTTCGTGTGAAATCAACAGCAATGACCTCTTCCCAACCGACGAAGTTCGATTTGAAGAGCTGAGTTTCGTTGCCTTCTTGAACCCTCGTTATAGTCGCATACTCTGGCCTCTCAATCATATTGAAAAGTTCCTGCGATAATTTGATTGCTGCAGCGCGAACGAGTCGAGTTGATTTTTTGCCAAACCACACAAACAGATTTACTCGACAGTCCAAAATATACACATTTTTGCTGACCAGCAACGTGTGTACCAGTTTACCTTGTGGCACTTCGATTTGAGGTAATTCCAAATATCCCATTCCGAGTTGAATCTGATAGAGTGTCGGTTTGGGCTGTTTGAATTCGGCATCGACGTGCTCGACTGGCTTTATATCAGCTGCACTGTCCATTTCAAATAGCTGCGCAAAATCTTCACTCTCTTCGCCTTGATTCTCCACTAAAATCTCAATTTTACTCTTTCGCTCATTTTTATTGATCTTTTCGGCAAATAAGCGTGCTTTTGATTTGAGCGTATTCTTGGATTTGCGACCGTACCACATGCAAATCATTTCGCCAGTATCAATAATGAATGTGAAGCGCGGATCCAATGAGTCGACGTCTACGGGCACTGGTTCTAAATGAATTGAAGCACCATTTCCATGAACACGATACATTTTCGTGTTGTGCATCACATCTTCAACGGTATAAAATCCGGTGGTCGTTCGACCGCCTTCGATGTATGTGATTGGGGTATCAAAAAGTGCCAGAAATTCTTCAGATTCATCGTTTTGCTCCTCGCGAATCGTCCGGCAACGAGCGCCAAGGTAATTACGTAAATTCACTGCATGAATTGCCGAACAAGCCCGTTTATCGAGCGTTGCTTGAGCGCCAATCCAAAAGTATATTTGCCACAACAACTGACCATTTTCATCTGTATAAGTTTTGAGAATGATGTAGCAGTCTCCTTCATAGAATTTACCGTGAAATACTTGGTCTATTTTATTGGGCAAGAAATTTTCAATTTCCCAAATCGTCAATCCCGGTATTTGTCCATCGTCTTCTTCAAAAATCTCCGAATAATCTAGTGGCGGTTTTTCCAACGATTCATCCCAGCGTTTCGGTTTCAAACTCTCAATAACGGTGTCATCATCGATTGATTGATTATTCTTGTCATTCGCAATGTCTTTCATTCCCTTGAGAATTTTGGCAGAATCTTTGCCGGTTGAATCATTCCGAAGACCGCGTCGTAGTCGTATCTTACGAGCTGTTGAATCTTTTGGAGTGCTTGCCGTCGCAGCAATCGCTGGTGGAACAGCCGCACCGGCGACACGCAACTGGTGCTGCAGAGAGAAATCAATATTGTAAAATTCAACACCAGCTCCTTTTTGCAATTCGACTGGCTTCGGTGGCATTATCAAGTTTGGATTATTTCGAAGATCCAGTTGCTCCAAATCGGTCAGAAGATGTATAGCATCCGGTAATGTGATGAGCCGATTTGAACTTAAATTCAGTTTCTTTAGAACGGGACAACGACACAAGCCCTCAGGCACCATCTCCAAGCGATTGTTCGATGCCCAAAATGTCTCCAAATTTCCCAGCTTTCCAATACCACCGGGAATACCGTCGAAATCCAGCAAATTATCATTCAAATACAATCGACGTAACTGACTCAACTTGCAAATGGTCTGCGGCAACGCAGCCAACTTGTTGCGCGATAAATTCAAAACTTCCAGTTTTTTCCAAAACTCGACTTCCGGAGATAATTCGCAAATTTCATTTTCACTCAGGTTTATGCGACGCAGATTTGGCATATTGTATAGACAAAGTGGTACTTTTTGCAATGAATTTCGTGACATGTCCAGTTCAACTAAGTTTGATAGACTGTCTAGTGATGTTGGAAAATTTTGAATGGTTCGTTGTGTATTGCTCATGTAAAGAACCTCGAGATTTTGAAGCGACGGCAATTGTCTAGAAAAAATAATTATGGAATATTTTAATTATTTGAGGTATTATTTTTAACTCATGGATTTAAAGTCAATAAAATAATCAAAATTGATATTGCAAAGCGTCTTACCTCAATTGAAATAACTCCAATGGATTATCACTGAGAATTAGAGTTTGTAAATTGGCTAGGCGCCGTGTTTGTGGCGGTAATGTTTCCAATTTATTGTGCGACAGATCCAAGAACAGCAAGTCAGTCAAATGAATGAATAGTGAATTTGGAATACTTTCAATCCTTCAATGGGAATCGATTGAAAATAAAAACATAGAACACATTCTACTTTTTTTATGGTAGCTTAAGGTTACTCACTGATTGTGACTAAGATTGAGCACCAATAAACTTCTAGCTTTCGCCAAACCATCAGGAACTGCCTTAAGTTTGTTGTACGATAAATCAATTGTCGTCAATTCATCGAGTTCAAAGAGCTCTTGAGGCACACCAGAGCACTTAATATCATTGTGTCGAAGGTTCAGTGAGCGCAAACAGGCTAATTCAGTCAATTCGCCGAATAATTTCTCCAGTTGATTGTGTTTCAACGATAAATGTTCCAATTTCATGAGCTTTCCCATTTCCTCGGGAATTTCTTTCATCTGTGTTTTATCCAATTTCAGCCATTGCACACCGCTCATCAAACGCACTGCGTTTGGAAATCTTCCTTCCTTTAAGAATAAACATATTTTCAATTTAGTAGATTTCCACACGTATTCATTGCACTCAGTAGCCTTTGCAACGAGTCAGTACAACGATGACATTCAATTGTGGTATATGCGCTTGGCTGCGAACCGGAATGCATCAAAACAAATGAAAAACGACTTACAATGCGTTGATAAATACTTACACTGAAATCGTTGTTGGTGAAATCAACGCCACGCACAAAAGGCAATACTCCAGTGTTGGCCATTTTTTGCTCTGAAAGTTCAATTTCAAGCGAAAAAATATAAATAGAATTTCACAGAAGTTGAATGCCGACAAGAAAATCGATTTTCTCACACGCTCCGTATCGTTGACCATGATATGCGTTTGGAAAATAGCGGAACAAGTGAGAAAATATTGAAACAATTCAACCTTTTTTGATTTATTTTTAGTTGATTACTGCATCAACTTGGTTGAAAATGGTTTTGGACTCTGTCTTTTATTGACTAATCATTAAATCGAATTCACAAAATATATGTTAACAAATCGCAAATTTATATTGCTTTTCTAATAGATTCATTTCAAAATCGATTAAGGCAATATACCATAAATATAAAATATGACACACGAGCACTCAATACATCGGAAATGTATGTTTAATGTGATATTTGTTGATTTCTTGTTCCTCTAATACTTGTTTTGATCACAAACCGATTCGGTTTTACATTTTATTTGGTTTTGTACTCTGAAATGCCCATATTATTTAATTTGTCGTATAAAACTGTATTAAATAACAAAATGCACTCCACTGAGACGATGTTGTCGAACACAAGAAAAAGAAATGACTGAAGAATGTAGAAACTTCAACATTTGACAGATGTAATAACATTTCATGCTTCGTTCACACTCTCAGTGCATTTCTTAGCGTTTAATGACGTTGCGTGTCACTTACGCTTGTGTTACATGTCGTATGCGACTCGATGATACAATATTTTGCTGAATGAATAAGGCGTGAATTGAGATCAATTGTGTTACTTGATTCGCAAAATCAACAATAAAACAATGTTTCACCTCTAAAATCACACATTGCTGAAACCAGATTTATCGAATGATGAAAAGACACCTGTTGTATATAATAGTAAGCATTTAATTTTTTTTTTTTTGACTTAAATGATACAATAAATTGATTTTGCTTATAATTTTAATGTGAATCTTGGCTAATATGTATTGTATATTTGCATAAACTTTGAATTCAATAGAATTTTATTCATGCTTCATATCTTAGTCGAATGAAAAAATTATTTTGCTTGATTTTATTTCTGAAGTCGATGTCGACAGTTTTGATCGTTATTCTTACTTTTTTTATGCATTTCTCGTTTATCTTACTTTTTATTCACTTTCCCGCTTTTATCTGGTTTTTTTGATAACAATGTTGAAACTTAAGGTTAAATTCTCAAGTGAATTTTAAAATAAGTTACAAATCTAAACGTTGCATACCATGACTTTGGTGGTTGAATGAAAAAAAAAAAAATAGCGAAACCGTTCGATGACACTTAAGAAATATATTGAATATCGCATATTTCTTCTGAAATTGCTTCGTTATCTATTTGATGACGTCATCAGTTTATGCACTACATTCACTCCCGCTCTAAAAAGAGCGTTGGTTTCAAAACAAACGTCATATTTCATAGTGATTCAAAATGTTTGCCTTGAGCTATATATGAATTTAGAAGTAAAACAGCAAAAATCAATAGAAACTAAGAAAAATATTGACTTTTAATTAAGTGGCTGTTATGGAAAAATATTGTGCAATAATTATTCTATTCTTGTAAAAATACGTTCAGTAGTTCATTTTGTACTCTCGCTGTACTTTTCCATTCGGTACATATCGCCAAGCAATCGAGAGATAGGAACGTTGCCAATTGTCTCCTTGAAAAACAATGATTCAATGATAAATGGTCGAATTGCCCGTAGCGACGGCAACAAAAGCAGAAGACGTCCGAAGCGAGTAGGTTGACGTGGGTAGTGTAAACGAACATGGTCCGAAAGAATGCATTGCGCTTGATCCTGCAGCATTTCGACCGGTTGAACATCACATAGGGCAGGGGTCTCCGGTGAAAATAGAACAATTGCTTTCATGCAGCCTACTTCTGAACCGTCCGGCGATATTTGACGAAAACGGCATAGGATCTCTTGAATAGTTTTCATTTCGCTTGCAGTGAGAGCATCGTTCGGAATACGCTCTCGCACTTGCGGACTCTCTAACAGAGTACCCAAATCAAATGGGACACTCCATTGGGCAAAATTCAACAAGAACAACTCTTTCCACGACTCCTAAAAAATAGGAAACCAGACAAAGGAATATATTTTGGGGTTTATTTTAAGTTAATAATGACTTTCCACTTGATGGTTATCTAATAATGCGGTTGAAAATTGATAATCTCTCATGGAAAATGTTAAGAATGGGGTACAATAAAATTATCAATTGAAAAAACCGTCGCAAATCCGATTAAAAAGTGAAAGCTAAGAACTAATTTTATTTAAGGACAGATTTTTTAATACACGCATTCTTTTATTAATTCGCTGAAACATAGGGTTCCATTTATCATATATAGATTTGATTTGGAATTGATTTTTTACTTTTTGATGCACTTAAAAATTTAGGTTCAAGTCAATTCCAAAATCAAAATTAAATCTAGAGATTGAAATATTAAGTATTGGACTAAACAAACCTGTAGCAATAGCTGTTGATCATTTTTTGAGAGCGTTTGAAATGGTACCAAGCATCGCACCCACCGAACAGCCATGAATAAAAGTCGCGCAGACGTCTCTTGCAGCACCTCCCATGTGGGCAAACGCATATCCATCGATGATGTCGACAGCGATGCCGACGGAAAAAGCATCGAGTTGTGATATTGTATGAACTCCTGAATGAATTTTGATTTTGTTGATTTGTTTTTATTTTAAGATTATTTTAACGCATGTTTCTCTCTTCATTTTATTTTTCCTTAATTTTAATTGCTGTTCGTCTTTTTTTTAAATCCAACTTGTTTTTTTCGGCTTGCGCTTGAAGAAGAATTTAAATAATATGAGCTTACTTGGCATTTGTCCGGATTCATTAGAATGTCCAAAAGACTATTTTGTTGTTCGCTTCGCAAGCCATTTTGATGCAAAGTATTGGATGAAACCAAACCGTCGTTACTTTTTGTGTTCATGTTCTCTGTGGTTATGTTCGTTGGCTGAGAGTCGCTTTTCTGATTGTTTTTCGAAGTGATGTTGTTGTTGTTGTTACTATTGCTGTTCACTGAAATTGGGCTGGCAACATTTTCTATGCTGTCGACAATCAGAGGTGGACTCACACTATCTTGAGAAGGTTCAATTGTGCTCGAAGTGTTGCTCTTTGGTGAGAAATGTGACTGGTGTGAAATGGTAGAATGAGTACTCGGGATCATCGATGCTGAGATCGGTCTTCGCGGCGGCAATGATGGCATCGGATGTGATAAAACATTTGGCACAATCACATTTGACTTGAATATTTTCAAAGAAAAATGAATGAATAAAATATAATATTTTATTTTCAAAATCGTGAAGTAAAATATTGAACATTTTGAATTTCTTTAGATGTTATCTAAAATAAATATCAAAACTATCGGTGAAATGTTAAAGCGAGTATAAACTTGTGCGTTTAAAATAACAGGACAAACGAAATTGTTGTCTTTGACATTTCAGAAAAAGTTTCTCATTAAAATTTTAAAAATTTTGAATCTTCTTCACCAAACATGAAAAACTAGACTTCAACGCATGAAGTTTATTAAAATAAGTTATTAAAAACTCACTGGGTGAAAATTTTTATAAAATTCATTGGACGATGGAACTGGAAGTAAATGATGTCCATGGTGTTGCGGATGTGGATGATGGGCTGGATGCAAAATCGGTGAAAATGGCAATGGTTGTGGATGATGAATGTGAGGTATGACAGGATGAAATCCGGATGAATGCCCCCCGCCCATTGATGAATTCTGTGCATATGCGTTCGAAACCAAGCCATGAATTTGCAAATGACTTTGATGAGAGCCACCAGCCAACAATGCACTGTGTAACTTTGGCTTTCGAGGTCCACGCTCGTGCTGAACAGCTGAAAATTAAAATAAACAAATTTGAACAGGAGCTCCTCGATGTGACAAAATTGGAACAAAATCGCTTAGGCAATATCTCACATTGTAATCTGATATTCACACCGATAAAACCAATTTGGCAAATTGAACAATTCGAACAAAATCCATTATTCATAGCTGTAAAATTATGATGTGTTATCTTTATTGTTACAATGTATTTGACGAGTCAATCGGTATTACTTGATCGATAAGTATAAATTCATTTGAACATGAAGACTCCATCAAAATCATTGTGCAATTCTATGCGACGGCATCTCTCTCCGACTCCAGCTTTCTTTCGGGAGGCCCAATCGAATCAAGCATGTACAAGGGCGAGTCATCACAATGGTCGCATAGATTCGGTATCCCCAGTAAATAAAAATATCGACGATAATGCAGAATGGTGTTCGATTTAATGCTGAATAATCGAGCACAATGCAAACAATATCGTTCTTTCTCTATTGGTGCACTCGTATGTTCGCATATGAATGAAATGCCAGCAAAATACTGTGTTGTTGTGATGGACATGTTATTGGCTGTGTTAAAACGTTTGTTCAACTCTTCGGCTTTTTCACACCCGATGGCATTGTAGCATGTTATATTTTTTTATCATATTGCATCGCTCACACTCTGCTCACACTCTGCTCACTTGTGAATGTATTTGTGTTTGCTGTTTTCTAATAGGATTTTCACTAACGCAATTCATGCTGACAGACTGACATGACACTAGATTGGATCGAAGGATTAAACAATGGGGGAATTGTTAATCTTATCGTTAAACTGTGGTGGTCCCTGGCTCTGGTTCTTTCGCTCTGGATACGTTTACAATGTGCATACACGTTCGCAAAATCAAGCGATAAAATGGTGGAATTAGGGGGCACGCAACAGCAACGACAAAAAAGCAATTCTCGATGCAAGAGATAACATTGTAACTTACACAGAATTCACACCGGAACTGCCATGAGATCATGTAATGTCAACTGAATTTCACAGAAATGTGCATCGTAAAGTTTCAAATGTTATTTTTCGCTCAATATATTTACATTATATATATATATATATATATATATGTACATCGTCCACCCTTCGACTCGCACTTTACAAATTCGAGATTTCGAATTCGGAACGTTTCAACGGTAAATTTTCAAATTTGGTAATGTTCGGTATGTGGTTGAGAATGTCACAAGTATCTTTTTGTTGGCAAATAAAAACGGCATGCTTGAGTTCCTGAAGCAATAAAAGTGAAGAGCTCTGGTTGTAATTTGGCATTTTTATCAATTATTCAGAGCTATATTTTATATGCAATGTCTTTTCGCCCAGCGGCTTGACTGAAATCGTGGTTAAGTAAAATAGATTGGCTTTAAAATCCTGATTTCAGAAAGTAAAAAGCATTCCAACAGCCGATCCATTCTTTCTATCTCAATTCATTCCATAGGAACAGATCATGCATTGTTCAACGCTCAAATGGATTAAATCTGCAAAGTTTCACACATTACACAATTAATGAGGTAAAAGTAAGGTTCCTTGTGTCATCAAACCACGTAATGCCATTTTTCCCACCGAACAAAAGGGAATCGGCGAAACATTGAATTGCTGTTGGCTGTAGATTCAGAGTGTAGATGCACACTGTTCGAGTTCATGGCGTAAAGTGCACCAGAGGCGATATTTAATTCTTTGACACTTAAATTTTAGGCTTATTCCGAATGATTTTATGGTCAATAGAGTTGATTACGGCTGAGATCGGGTTGGTGAGTGCGGAATTGCAAAGTTTTATTGAAGCGGAAAGAATCAATGGTACTTTTTTTATACAATTTTCGGAGTTTTTCGCGCTAAACTCTAAAAAAAACCGTATTGAAGATTGTAATCATTGAATATTGATTGATTCCTTCGATTTATCTCATTTGGAACACATTGAGGCGAAGTATTTTTGTTGTATTTCAGGGATTGACATTTATTATTATAAAAAGATATTTTCGCCATACTTTTTCACTGTGATTCATTTTCGAACATTTAGCCAGAAATAATGTTAAAAAAAAATCTCATTCATTTTTCAATGTGTTCGAATAATCTAAATTAACGTTAATTCAAAAATGTAGTCTTTTTCAATAATTGAAATGAATTTCTGAAAAATCGCCGGGAATTCACTGACTCCGACCTTCAAATTCAAATCATATGTAAACCGTACAAAGTGTTTGTGTCAATGATCGAATAGTTGCATATCAAAGGCGAGTTTAGTGTGTGTTCAATGTGCACATTGATGCGGATATTGTTCATAAATAGCCGATCCAAATACAATTCGACGAGGGTAATTTGTTATGATACAATTTCAAGTGTGTGTATTTTTCCAACGCACTTCGGTGAGTTTATTGTTTTCAATTTAGCTTTTTGATTACAACCCTCTTCGCCTCCTGTTAGTTGAAGTAAATAGTCATCAAGCAATAATATGGGGTCAATTGTGAACAGCAATTTATAATCATAGGTTTATTTAATTGAAATTAAAAGAAAATATAAACAAATTGTTTTTTCCGTCTTCGCAGTGAGAAAATTGAACGTGGAAAACGTTAGATATTTGAACAGTGAGAAGATTATTGTTCCAAATAGAATTTACTAGATTCTTCTATGTATTTAATATACTTTGTATCTAATAGCGGATAAGCTAATACACTCGGCAATGTATGAAATTATCTCACGGAAAATAGTTTTATTCATTTATCGTATTCATTATTAATGGATGAGCGCACTTCAATCTTTTCATATGTTAAATTAAAACAGTTTCAAGGATCTTGAGATTGAGCAAAGATACATGCAAAATCCATCTTGGTAAAATGTGGATTGGAAAAGAGAGACAAGCATGATAGATCCACTCTTTAGCTTTGCACTCCATTGGGTTGAATGCGAAAATTAAACAACGGCACACACAATGCTACAGATCAACTAAAACTTTTCGAGAAAAACAAACAAAAATATGTTTCTGGTGGGAAACCAAATACAAAGATTGCTAAAGGTGTATGTGTGTGCGTTTGAATTAATTGTATTGCTGACTGCATGATCCTGTCATAATTCAGTGAAACTGTGAACAAAGTGATTTGGCTGTGCCACAGTCTGTCATATCGTTTAGATCGTTTCAGTATATGCGAGTGTGATATTATAACTTGTAGGCTCTAAGCTTATTGCCATTTTCCATTTGCCAATTCGGCGTCTCATTCCAGCGAATCATTATGAGCACAAATTCATTTCGTGTGTGATGCTTCCTCTATATCTATATATGAATAAGGAATAACTCATACGATTATAGTGTTGCTTTAATGCCAATTTGATATGGTTCACTTGTTCCGAACAAATACAGAGCCAGAGACCGAACGAACGAGTGAGCGAGCGAAGATCTCCTTGCCAGTGCCGTTTCTAAATTGTAAATGATGTATTTCACGTTGTCGCACAAAAACGGTAATATTAAATATTTATGAGTGGTGTTTGTGGCACATATGCAGAAAATCTCACGCCTTCATCGCATCACTTCAACCATATCACCACTAAAATATATCCCTGTATATCGTGGCATCGAATCCATGTGTGTGCATGTGTGTGTATATAAAATGTTCACAGTATCATAATGTCGCAAAAGCAGCATATCAACTGCAAAATATCCCGATCCACATATCGTTTTATAATCATGTCAGTGTCATAGTCGTGCCATCAGAGATTGATCCGCGCATTTCATCGTCATAGAATGAGTGGGTAGTTTTTCACAAACCGTTGGCACATGTAAAAGTAATACACTGTCTCTCTCATTCGAATATAGTGACGCTGGCTCTCATTCAATTCATCACGAAATTTACGGATCATGTTTTTACTTGAAATAGCGCTTATTTGTGATGCATTCACATTGAATATCATTAATAATAGGATTAGCATTCAAAGGGGCTTTTGCGTTACACAAAAAAAAATAGATCAAAAGGTATTTACACTCTGTTTGATTTAAATTCCATCGCAAAGCCAAATAAAAAAATGTAATTCTTATTATTTTAACATTTCTTTGTTAATTTTGTGAAGCCGAAAAATCTGTGAGTATAAAGAAGATGAATGGTTTCAGGGTGATTTTAGTGGAAAAACAATGGCTCATCTGGATTATGCAAATTTCAACATTTCTCAGCACATTCGAATAGATCTTTGTGTTTATTCGCTGGTTAAACCGTGTTAATGGAAACAATGCAATTACATAGAAAAATATTATTTTATTTGTATTTAAAATAGAACCATTTATAGCATTCGATGAGCATATTGGATAATGATGAATACAGTTGAATATTATTCGTAAATATTATTCTTAACGCTACGCGCAAAAGGACAATAAATAAACCTTTTTCGCAGCCTTTAAATAAATCTAAGGAGGATCGTTCATTAAATCATGAACCGCCGAAAGAAATAGCCACAGATACTTTGTTCACGGGTAAGAAGATAAAGGAAAAAGATTTCCTTCATGAAGAATATTCGATTTTGCATTTTGAGAATAACAGAACAAGTGCTTTTGTTTTTAATCATTAAAACAATTTTCATTCGAAAATATCAACTAAAAGCTTTTTTAATCATTATGCATTTTCACATTCGGTCAACGCAGCATCCTCAGAATTCGTGTTGTCCCAAGTATTTCAGTATTTTAAAATTTGTCTTACGTACGTAAAACTAACTTTTCCGCACATTTCCCGAAATTGTTCGGCCTTACGGGTTTTTCATTGATCGCTACGCATTTATATTGGATCAATGTTGATTTCTTATCGAATCATCATGCAACTTTGAGAATAAATCACAGAAAATGTCAAGTCATTACACATCATGGGATTTGAATTTAAATTCAAATTTAAAAAAACGAATAAATGTTTCATTTTCTAATTTTTACTTCAACAAACGTTCGATGCTTTTAAATTTGTAATAACAATCACGAATTGGTTTACTCTGATCTGAATCAGAATGTGAATTAGAAAATCACAAATACTTATAGCCGGGTCATTTTGAAATATTTATTCGAAATCTTACTACTTCAGAGTTTTGAATAAAATGCTGTTTTATTCCTTATTCAATCTCACTCAATGAATAAGATAGGAATAATTAACAATTATTCCATTCTTATTCACAAATGAAAACCTAAATCTGGGTTCACATTATGTCTCATATCGTATTTTATTTTTTACTTTTTTTTTCCAAGACATCCAAAACAACAAACAAAATAAACAATTTTACATTACAAACGGCAAAAAACGAGATTTGATATTTACAAGAAATTGTTAATTTAAATCAAAAGGAAATTGATATGCGACGCTAACAAATTCGACAAGTCGATTTTGAATCGATGATTTTTGAAATATTTATATAAAAAAAATATTTTATTCTTTTCCATTGACAGTTTGAAATGCGAAATTGTTCTTTGAAAAAAAAAGAAGAGTTTAAAGAAATAAGATGAAGAACTTGACGCATAATTTGGAATAAGATTTTTACATTTGTAAGATTGAATAAGAAATAATTATTCTTTCATAAAAATGAATGAGGAATAAGATTTCTTATTACTTTATTTTATTTGTCGCGGCTATACAAATACTTCGTCCAGTTTAATGAAAAAAATTGAATTTTTACCTCGAAAAGACCCTGAATATATGGAATTTTGTAGGGGAGGTAGTCCTAAATCTCATCAGAATGACTTGAAATTTTGTATGACATATTTTTATCATAAAAAAATAATATTCTGAAATGAAACAATGCGGACTAGACTCCCCATACAAATGTTTCTTAATTATATTGAAAAACAGCCCATTTATTGATTCGACTCCACTAGAGCTACCCGAAAAAATTATCCGATTAGGTTGAAAATTAATAGGTTTCTATTTCAATTAGGAATAGAGTGTGTGTAAATTTGTGATCAATTTTAATTTCAATTTTTTTGAGTTATCGTGTTAACAAATTTTTGCGTACAACGTACAACGGACAACGGGCAACGTACCACACACGGACAAAAAATTGCTCCGGGAATGGTTGCAATCGTTTTTTTTAGGTTCAAAGCGCATAGAAAACTTATTCCAATTTTTTGGACCGATCGCAATACCTTTACCACACAGTGGTGCGTGCGGAATAGTCATAAGGTATATCTATTCTCGACGAACCAGACAAACCAGAGTGTAAATTTTCGCTACAATTCACGACTGCTATAGCGTAGTAATCTCTGCATAAGAGCTAGACAACACGGTACCCACTATTCACGATAAGTATATATATATACCAAAATGTGACATTTTAACAATCCATATAGTAACGAGAATTCACTCTCTGCGACAAACTTATGCATTAGAAAATGGATCAATTGGTACGTTCTTTGAAAGAAAAAGCTGCTACAGAGACTTTCCGAAATAGAAATAAGGATTCAAACATCTAGAGTTTCAAGAGTTGTCACACAAACGAAAAATTTCAACGCCCATTTTCACACCGCAACTTTTGAATTCTAAAAGTGGTGCTTGGGTCAATGATGAGAACGACGCACGCAATGAATTCTCCCAGCAACAAAACCACTTGAAAAACTGGCAAGCCGCAATCATTATTATTTATGCAACATACTTTTCGTCAATTTATTTTTCATTCTCGCAATGAATAAAATTGCTTTTCGCTTGAAAATGTTTTTCGTATCTCCTAAATATTTAATTCCATAAGTCAGTAATAGCGAAGCAAAGGAAGTAATAGTGACAAGTATTGTACCATATCTTTCTCACATTTGTTATTTTATTTTTGCACACGATTAGTGATTTTCCCGTGCTTATATGACAAACAAGACCAATTTTGATCCTTCACCCACAAGACTGCCTCTAGACTGTCATAAATGTGTCTCTCTTCTTTTCTAAAGCTTTTTCGTTGTAAAGTAAATCATTCACATTATTAGTCTGTGTTTCTATTCTGTATATAATTTTTTTTCGAGAAAATTGGAAAATTGATTCTTCACTATCTATTTGACTTTACCACAAAATTAACCTAATTGCGATTTTTCTGGTCTCTTTATCTAGAGGGTTAACGTGTTTTCGTAAACTGGCTCTAAAATAATGTATTATTTTTGAAAAATTATATAGAGGTGACCAAAGGTGGAAGAACAACAGTTTTACTGAATTCTAGCAATTTCATCAACATCTTTGATGTGTCAAATTGAGTATCGGCAGCATTATTTTCCCCCATCCTACTCACTAAATGTCATTTTCAACGACGCCAAATGAAAATCTTCTTAAATCTTTTGCTTGTTTCGGATACAATTGCCTCCCACACGCGCTTGAATTCACAAATATAGAGAAATAGCAAAAAACAGAAATTGAAAAGGCGCTCGAAATGAAGAAACGAACGCAAACAGAACAATTCACTCGGAAAAGAAGACGGTAAAAGACACAAACCGAATATATCACGAGGGGAATGCCGTTAAAGAAGGCAATCGTTTTGAATCGTTGACACATTTTCAACTAAACGGCTCTTAAAGAGATTTTTATGTTGATCCGTCACCGCACTCCCATTTTCCATCGCTTATAAGATTCAAAAGAATGACGTTAATTTGCTATAAATGCCATCAATCGCATTATTTGATCGCCGAATTATTTGGGGTAACGAAAATGTCGAAAATTGTTTCAAAATATCGTCTATTTTCAATTGGATGATTTTTTTTCAAGAATAAACGAATTTTAGGCGACTTGTTCCATTCTTTGTGTTGGAACATTTGATCATTTGCAATCAAACTGACGTTAAAGGGCTGAAGACAAATTTTCAATAAAATTTTTGCAATACTACTAGAAGGAGTATTGAAACAAAACCAATGAAAAACCAAAGATCAATTCGAATCGACAAAACTTTGAAGATTTAAGTACTTAGTGGCTTCTCATTTGTTTATGAAGGCACATGGAAAACTTCAATTTATTTGGAAAACATGTCAACAATCTTCTTACCGTCTTTATTCATGGCCGATTGAAAGCATTTCGATAGACGACACGCACGGCATTGATTGCGATGAGTTTTATCTACTGGACAGCGTCCTTTTAAATCTCCAGTTGCTTTGCACGTGTAAATTCGGTTTCGATGAATGCTTCGCTTGAAAAATCCAGAACATCCGTCACAACTATAAATTCCGTAATGCTTTCCAGACGAGCGGTCGCCGCAAACTTTGCACGGAATATCCAAAAGACGATCACCTTCAAATAAGAAAAAGATTCTTTTTAGATTTTTTGTAGTTTTTAATTTAAAAAAAAATAGAAAATTGTAAAATGACAGAGCCCAGCAAGTGGAGGATTTTGAATTTAGCTTTTTAATAGAGTTAGTAGAGTGGTGTAGGTCAATGTTATTTTAAATGTACATGCACCACTCTACATCTCACTCATTGGAAATGATATCAAAATTAGCTTATCAAAGAATTTGTATCTATTATTTATGGAGTGAAAAATCTATTTCCTACGAAACAATTCGTCGCATGGTTTCAAAGGGGTGGTAAAATTGAACAAATCATTGAGGCGTGTGACTATTTTAGAAAAAATTCAATCCCTCGAATCAAAATTGATAAACATTGGAATATGACACGAAAAAGCATATGCCTTAAATTGCGTGCAATAAAAATATTTATTTTAAACTGTGTGAGGTATTAGCGCAAAATTGGCACATACCCACTTATCATAACACGATGCGCGTGTTTTTCATTCAGAGAAAATCTGATCAAGCATTTAGATTGTTTATTTTTATTTTTTCATTCGAGTGTTCACTGCCAAAGCGTTGAATATTCCTTGGCACGTCAACAGTCCTGATAGACTTATCAACACATTCGCTCTTTCAATGCAAAAGTACACGGGCTCTTTTTGTTATTTTATTTAAAGTGCTGCTTATAAAAAATCCTTTTCATTCATTCACATCGCCACACAAATCCCGAGGGTTCTCGATAGCCACCAATTCAAAACATACATTTACAGTACAACGGGTTATTGTTATTTTTTTTGCTTTTTTATTTAACGCGACATTTTATTCAAAAGCATATTTGTTATTGTGGTAAACCTTCAACATTGTGAATTCTTCAGCCGCTCAGGAGGAAATCAAAATTCACGTTGCTCTATATCACATTATGCATTTGTCTCACCAGCATTTATGTGAATTCAACTGTTCGGAGCAAACAACAAAACGAAAAATAAGAATCCGGCGGCGAGTGTCACTTGATTAAATCGTAACATTTTCATTCTGTTGAGAGCCTTTTGATTTTGATTCATGAATCAAATGTATGCTCGAACCACTCGAAAATTTGTTACATATTGTTCGAATGTGTCCCTTAAATTTTGCCTTTTTTGAGTGTTTCCACCAATTCAAACACGTCAATTATGTCGAAATTCACCTTTACTACCATTCTTCTTGCACTTTTGTAATTTCAAGTGGCATTCGGCAATTATGTTGGCGCATTGAATGCATGAGATTAGCCAAAGAATACGATTTTTCGCAAAACTGTTCTCAAGCGCAGATTTCTTATTATAGTTTCGATTATTTCATTATTATACTGGTTGTATTCCCTTTTTGTAGCGAGATAGTTCGAGTATTTCGAATGTTATTACAAGATAACAATTTTTATAGCAAAAAAATGAAATTTTAGTGAATGATTTTGCAATAATAGAAAGCTGCAACGTCAAATATTTTCACGAGGAAACAATTCCCACGGTAACTGTCAACGTTTGAATTCTTAAAATGGATGGCAGAAATCGTTGAATTCTGATAACGAATTAGAATTTAAATATTTCATGATGCTGGTATGCACTCTTCAGTTTTTGATACTGAAGAATCACTCCAAACCTCATTTAATTCTTTGAAAATTCTTTAAAATCAATTACCTGTTCCCATTCTTCTGAAGTGCCGTAGATCTATAGATGCCACTTTGTGAGATTCAAATCAGTTTTTATAATTCTGATCGAAATTACAATACCGGATTCTTTTCAATAACACTTTTTGTAAGCGAGAAAATTATATCTTATTCAGAAAATTCTCTTTTATTTGGAACAAAATTGCAACGGATTTATTTAAAAACAAAAATCACTTAATTGATACTGAATGATTCGCACAATTTTTTGCTTTAATTGTTAAATAACATTTCAAAGTGTCTTCGGATAGCTTACTGAGCTCATTTTACTTAACATTCCACATTTCTATTGGAAAACCGATGTATTTTGAGTTCAAAAAAAAATCCGCAAAAATATTGTTAATTCCAAATTTTCTCCATAAAAAATCTGGATGGACTCGAAAATCGATTGTCAAACCACAAATAAGAAAGCGTGGATTGGGGATGAGGATGTTGTTGGATCGCGAAGATCTCAACTTTGAATAAATTACGGAGCGACTGTGATCATTTAACTTTTCCGATTAACAGCTAATTGACGACTCAGAGACTTTTACAAGCTTTCCGCCAGCAACCAAGTAGCAACTCTTTGACTTCAGGACACGGTAATGTTCTCAAGCATTATATACAAGTATCACATAGATGTACATACTGGCACAACTACATTCTAAAAAGAGGTTGTGTTGTGAGAGTTTTCAGAGTGAGAGTACAATCGTTCGTTCGCTCGTTGGCTATATCATGTACATGTATATATATTGTGCGATACGGCCAAGTGGCAAGAGCATTAACATTTTCTATATGGAAATTGTTATAACTTTTTGTTATTCGCTCTACCCGTTTGCTGTGCGTCAAACAATCAAAATAGATGGTAGTGGCAATGAATGTGTTTCTCATATACCCCGAATGTATAACGTATTAATGGTGATGCGACTGCCACATATGCGAATGAGAGAAAAAGTGAGCGAGAACGAGAGAGAGAGAGAGGGAGAGAGAGAAGAGAGCGAGCAGAGCATTCAGGCATCCTGTGTGCATATGTCTATCAATACGCATATTTGTATACGTTTTATAACCATCAGCCACCAAGTTGCTGACATCTCGTCTTTTCGAGGGAAAGAAGGCGTGGTTTTTAGCTGATATGTTGATGTTTGCAGCGCTAGCAGATGCAAGCAATGATTTCGTGATGAGGTGCGCGTTCTCTCTCTTTCTTTCTCTTTTCGTCACATTTACCCGGTCGAATAATAGACGATTTTTTGACTGTATAACATTTGCACTATGTACAAATTGAATTGTATTAAGTGAATGTTTGTGTGCGGGTTGGCATTTGCGAATAAGCTATGTAATAATTTGGTACGAGTTATTTACAATATCACATTTGGATGTTGAGCTCTCACCGAACACCAATCCCTACTATCCGCTCCGCTGCTCTCATTTGTGAAAAATATTAGCTGAACTTTTTGGTGAATGTCAACATGATACGTAATTCGCACGTCGATATGCGAATATGCCGTTTTGCCAGAACATCTGAATTAAGGAGAGATAGAGAGTGGTGGTGACCGCCGTTTGAGAAAAAGTTACATTTTTATTCGATTTGGCTATCGTGTTTTAGAACATACCAAACTGTTGTAAGCCGATCGTTTAATACAGTTTCCTCACAGCGGTTGAATCGATTCGATTTCTCGATGACCAAATGTGTTCAATGATTTTTGCATAACTCGACTTTGCTAGTCATTACTCATACCATTTTCTCATTTCTCTTTTCTCTATCCAGTGGCTATGGTCACTTGGTAATTGGTCAAAATGTATTCAGATTTCCATATGAAACGGAATTCGAGAATAATTTGAGCCGTGGAGTTTTTTTATGCTAAAATTTCCAATGACTTAATATAAAATGATGTCCATCCTCCCAAAAATTGAACAAAAACGGATCTGGTCAATGACTTTAATTTTCTAATTTGATGATGCTATGTGTTGCAGATTAATTACATGATCTGAAGTATATTTTAGCTTCGATCGCCTTGGCGATATTTCACCCTCACGTAACGCAATGGATATGCCAAAGAGATAGACTGTAACGAAACAAAATGGCACGCGCGCGTGCCAAATGCTGAAGTCACTTTGAGCAGCTTTCTTATTTTTGCATCCGGAGCCTCATCCATCTCTGTGTGTAAAAGTGCGAGAGCATAGTGTCACATTTGCGGTTATATTAACCAGTCGAACGTAGGTACCAGTAAGTCGTATTCCGTAGGGGCGCGGTTTAACATCAATGATTCAGAAAAATTACGATTTTAGACACACCTTTTCACAGAGGCGCCTCTTCCTTTCCTTTTCAACATTTTCCTTGTATCGTTTCTCATCTCAAAAATTCCTCATGCTTCGTCGTTGAAACGAGCAAATTTTTCAAATTAGTGCAAAACATGGAATATGATAAACGATAAATAATCGAATCGAAACAAATACCGATATATCGAACCGATATTGATTTTTGCGAGATGAATCTTCGTTTTGTCGTTGTTTTCTGTTATTTCACTATTAATTTAATGACTCAAGTGTGTGAGAAAAAGTTATTATTTCTAATAAATATTTCGAATTAATCGAATTATCAATTCCAATTTATTTATCATTTGAAGATTCAGTGTTAGGATATGATTCGGATTCTGAAAATTGATTTTTTCTATTCTCAAAAGGGCCAGTTCTTAAATATATATACGATTGCAATTGATATTCCATGCGCCATATGATATATTTTTCACGCTGGATCCAAAAAGAAATTCATCATGTTAAATGAATTGAAAGAATCCCGCGATATTTGTTTCATTTCGTGGGCTTGCAATAAAATGTGTGAGAGAATCATTACATCAGTCATATAATTTAATATGGCGAAGGCTTTTGTAATTTATACACTCTCGATTGCAAAGTATTATTTTGGAAATTTTCGGTCATAAAATTCTAAGCCATCAAGCATTCATGAAAATAACCACGAAGAGATGTAAAGCGAGAGGATGTTTTAAGGAAACTCATCATCAAACGACAAAAAGGGGCATATGCATTGCGAAGGACCGCATAAAACAAAAATGAAAAAAAAAAATGTGAATAAAATAGGGCAAAACAGCGAAAATGATGTTGATCGCGCGCTATGTGTTGTGTATTGCAACTAGCATAGGTGAGAGAGATGTATTCACTCCAACCACGCGAATATTGGAAAAAAAAGAAAAATGTAAAACCCCAAAAACACCATACAGTTCATAAAGCAATTTTTAGTTCGAAGCACATCGAAAGAGCATATGATGTGGTTCCCATAACACAATTCGATCCTCGAGTGGGCTGCTATGCGATGATTTTCGTGCTGAGCGTAAAAACACATTCGACTTGCTGTTCGAGCGGATATTTCACCGTGCCATGCATACACGGAATAGCGGGTGTAAATCGACAAACATTTAAATATGATGCTACCTAATTCAAGTCGCAGTTACAATTCAACTCAGTATTAACATACATTGTGCACGCAATGCACGAAATAACGAGCGGTGATGCTGTAATTGCGTGTTAGTGCAAAATGTGCACAGGGAATTGAACGGGCCAGCATGTAGCGATGAACTTGACGATCAACCATCTCACGATTTTCACTTTATCTTTTTCCAATGGGAAAAGCGGGAGAAACTAAATTGTCAGTTAATTTCAGCTGCTTTGTCGAGCAGCCCCTGTTTCATCTATCCATCAATTAATCGCTAGCGACACGTATCACTCATATTTGTCTCTCTCTCTCTCTCTCTCTCTCTCTCTCTCTCTCTTTCTCTCTCTCTCTCTTATTGTGCACTCATCTCTTATTTCCAGGTTAATTTTTCTGGCTGGCCAAGTCTTATTCGAATTTCAACGTGAGTTCGCTGCATGAGAATTATTGCACCCACCACGTGAATAGTAGAATGTCAGCTGCAACGCAATATATAGGAAAAAATGGAACGTGAAAAAAGGCAGCGGAAAAAGTTAACGGAAGAGCAAAATAAATTATATCATTATTTGTGCAAATGTTTGTGGTTTGCCGTAGCTTCTTCTCAAACTGGCGAATTTGTAATGGAATTGTTTTTGCTATTTCGAAACTCATTGCCATCGGAAGCCAGTGTTCAAGTGAAAAGGTGAGTCGAAACTGCGAAAGCCGACAGCTAATAATTTGTTGGCATGTTTTTGGTGTCAATGAGAACGCATCGCTGGTATGAGACAACGCTTGATGTTCAGTAATTAAATTAAGAGGGTAGAAAAAGCAATTAGACGATTTTGTTAATGCTCATTATACCATGGTAGATAGGATTTCTTTTGTGTATTTTTTTTGTTCTTGCTCAGTTTCATGTTCAATTTTGACAGCCAAGTGTTCCGGTCCAGCATCCTCACATTTCGCGTGATGTGAATCGACACAACACCTCGATTAATTTATGCTATTGCACTGCATTGTTCGCCACCATTTGCTGCCTATTGAGCAAATAAAAGATAACATCATCATGGAGTTGGAACGCAGCTGTTGCTGTACAGTCGTAATGAGCAATCAAAGCACTGGTTTTTAAAAATTCCCATGGAACAAATTGAATTTTAATAGACTTAAAATTGTCCTTTTTTAACTTTCAAAAGAGGAAAAAAAGAAATTCATTGGAATGGGCTAAAAATGAATCAATAATAGAAGTACTTTCAATGAAATGATATTCCATTGCCTCCTGCATCAATATTTTGAGAGAGCATTTAGAAAAAATCAACTGAAAATTTTATTTCATCATTGGGTTTTAGTAGCCGTGTAACATTGGAAAAGAGGCGAAAAAGTCCTTAAAATTTTCTACTTTCTTGAAATTTTGACCTTTTTTCCAAGGATCTCTAGCTCATGTAAATGGTCTTAACACGAGGGGAACGTGAAAAAAATCAGTTGAAGATGCAAAAATAAGTGAGAAGTAAACAAAACCTAATAGGTTTTCTACGCTGAATATGTACACAATTAATGTGGCGAAGTGAGTAACAAATGTTGAAAAAAAGGAATGGAAAACTGATGTTCATATTCGCTCACAGTTGCGGTAGCAGAATACTAATCGAAATGCAAACATATAAATTACGAGCCAAGCAAGAATGAGAAAACCAAACGATGAAAAGTGCTATCCGTGCCTCCTCATGGCACGGCATCATCAAATCACGTAATTTTGCTGTGTCACGAAATGGAAATCTCACCACTTCGGCAATTTAGTTGGCGCTTTTTTCCATTCGCTAGTGTTTGCATTTATGTCGCATCTATTAACCAATTATTGTTGTCACACACGTTGCTTTTAACTGCTGCTCCCACTAATTCTAACGAGAAATGTTCACACAAACACATTTTATTTGCTCTTCTGTAGCCGTTAACTGCACATACTAGTATCATAACACCCATTCACATTTCAATTGAATTCATTTTAATGAGGCGATTTCACGCAACAAAGAGAGAAAAAATCGGGATAGATGCTCTTTTTAAATAGATTTGTTGAGCTCAACGGTTGGCACACGTATGTTCACGTGACCGAACCAAAACACTACCATTCAACATTACACCAGTTAATCCGCGCTCAACGTTAACGTGAAAAGCGCAGCTAACAAAACAACAAGTCTTTGTTTTGCCATCGAAGTGGTTGAATAAAGCCGTTAATGGTTAATATTACAGTTGCTTTAGATGCGCCGGATTTGCGTATTTGCCAACACTGAATTTTGCGACATTTACCTTTGCATTTGGCAAAAATCAGCGTTGCGCCGCTAAAATCTCTGCTGCTTCAAATTATTTCAAGTGAAATGAAAAATGATTTTAAGTGGTCTGATTTAATTCTGCACGTGTTGTCACCTCTTGATCAATTCTTGATGAAACGAAAATAACTTTGTTATTCTTTGGGAAATACTCGGCTAATTTTGGTTCATGTGCTCCGCCATGCTGATTTTCAGCAAAAAGCGATTCAACTTGCTTCCACGTTCATCGAATTGATTTTCAAGGAACGCACTGAAAACAAAATAAACAAATTGCCGTCGCTAGCGAAGTTTATTTTCGGTGATTTTTTTTCCATTTATGCTGGCGGTTGATTTGCCTACAGCATCGGTTGTGCATTTGGTATGGGGTAATTGAGAGTTCAAAGATGATTTAACAAAAATGAATAGTATTGAGCTGATTCAGGACATATTTTAGGTATTTTTTATGCTGCAAACTCTTTTGAATAATAATCATTGGCTCTCGTCACTGTAAATCGAAGTAGCTAGCTCATTGCATTAAAGAATTTTTTTCTACAACCAATTGAGAAATCATCACTCAATTTTGTGAGCTGAAACATATTTTTCGTGGTCTTTCATCAATTCGAACTAATGGGTGCATTGTCGTCTGATGTTTTTTTTTGTTGACACAACACGTGAAAAATTGTATTGCAATTCCCGGAGATGTCATAATCCCTTTTTCTTTATTCATCCCTATTCAAACCGGGGCAATCGTTCAACGAACGAAGGACAATCAGAAGTGCGATTAACATGTTCCATTCGGGATAATCATCAGAAGGGAAATTCTATTTGAATCCTTTTGAAAACAAGCGAAATCAGTATTTGTCACAAGGAACATCACTCAATTTCGTCCGTTGAATTATGAATGGAACCAAAGCGAACGAGTTCAATGAAAGAGATATAAAGCATCAATGATTTTTGATTTTCGTCAATATTTGTGGGTGCGTCCATTTGTGTTTGTTTTAGCAAAATATCACGAACTTGAGAAGCCATATTTGGCAATATGGAGCAACTGAAGCATGTAAATAAATGCACTTAGTGTACGCTTCATGTAGAATCCGAGATTCTCGGCTGTGCGTGTGCGTATGCCTGTGTGGAAAACCGAACCGACCGAAAAAGGATTGAAAGTTTACAAAATGTAAACATAAAAGCTTTCGGTGCGATTATGACATTTTCACAACACAAACAATGGATATTCAAATGAAATTCCAACCGAATCAAATGCGATGGATGGTGCACTGGCAGACGCGTTTGTCAAATGTATAAATTATAAATAAAATACATATTTATTTAGGCACAAAAGATTATCCCTATTTCCAGAGGCCATGTTTAAAGTATAAATAGCAACTGAGCGGCATTCCCTTTCGTACGCACACACATTTTACTTACCAAATTCTCCATTTCGAAATGTTAACAAGTTCATTTATAAGTTGATTAAAAATCAAATCTTGGATTGCGACTATGTTTAACATTTCGACTGCGTATCGAAATTCGAAGTAGATTCGAAATGAAAACAATTTCAATGTATATTGGATGATTTTATTCTCAAATTCATAATTTAAATATATCCTTTGTTTCTCTTATTTCAGGTTTGTTTTCATTCTCTAAATTAATGATTGATTATTCCGTCAATGTGTTTCTGTATCTGGTTTTTGGACTAAGGACAATTAGCTGAATAATAATATGTGTTATTTTGTTCATGATTTGATAAAGCAGTGTGCCATTTCTTTTGTGCATATAATTTGAATTCAAAGAGTTTTTTTTTTATTTTTCACAAAATTTTTCGCTATGTTTGTTTTCAGCTGGATAATGCCATAATTCTTTTTGATTTTTTTTTTCAACAACAAACTCTTATAACTGTTATGCGAAGAATAATTTGGAAATTTTTCGTTTGATTTTCTGATAAGTTGTTCTGCTTTTTAACTGCAAAATGATTCGATTTAATCTATCAAAAAATGGCGAAGTAGCTTCGAAATTTATTCTCTCGCTCGGCTACGATCACGTCCAATTCAATAACTCCATTCATAAAAAAATCCTGAAAAATATCGTTTGGATGGATGATCATTTTCAAATTTCTTTCTCTTTAGATTACTAACAATGACAACTAATTGTCAAATCTAAAAAATACGATTCCTTTTTCTAATCTTAAAACTTCGTACAAATGACGACAAACAAAGGCATACATGAAACAAATGTTAGCAAATATTCAATGCTCGTTGAGTATTTTAAGGAAATATGCTTGTTTGTGGGCGATATTTTGAAATACAAAGAAAATTACTATGGTTTAATTTGAATTTTAGGAATGTATATCATCGAACATTTCTGTAATTTGAGCTTTGGATTAAATGTGTGGCACCGACTGGGAGCAGGCACCTTATGAGGTGAGAGCTCAAGAGCCCAGGTGTTACTGAAATAGGACAATCAATATGAAGATACATATCCCAACACCTCATTTAGTCAAACGTCAAAGAAATGTTGAAATATGGGTTTCTTGGTGTCATTTTTGTATTATTATAATTTGTATTCACTGATCCAGCACACAAGCACACACTAAAAATCCAGTACTTCATTTTATTGAAATGTGAATTAACTCAAATTTTCCGCCGTTCACTTGCATGCGTCAGTAAAAAAATCTATTGACATTTGTGAATTAATGTAGTGAATGTGTCAATAGTTCGCAAGTTAATTTATAAAGAGAAAGGTGCTGGTTCTCAGTTTGAGCTACAAGTCATGACTGCGGAAAATGTTGGGATAAATTTGATCATAGATGAAAAGAGAATTCCAGATTTTTTTTAATTTCAAGTAATTTTACAATTTTCAGCTCATTTGGGATGAATCCATCGGAATTCAGCTTGACATAAAAGTGAGAACTCTGCGAATTACTTTCAATTTAATGATATTTTTCATTCATACAGACTTCTTTGGAACGTTTTGAATGTCAAATGTCAAATGTTCATTTGAAGACTTGCATCAATGCATCAGTTCAGACCTCAACCATTTTCTTCAATACTCATAATTCTTCATTTTCTTCTCAATCCCACTTAGAATACTCTTGACATAGTGAATAAACGAACAAAAGATAGAAATAAGAGATAGAACAGGGAATGTAAGAACAATATTTGTAGTTCATTTGTTGAGAAGAGCCAAGTTTGGATAGCATGGTGCTTTAGTCTGCATTCAATTTTAAAGAAGTTTGTCTTTCGAAAAATTTGACTGATAGTCATTTGAATATATTGGGGCACAATGCCTAAAATCAATTTTTTTACAGAGAGAGAGAGAAAAAGAGAGAGAGAGAGAAAAAGAGAGAGAGAGAATGAGAGAGAGAGAGAGAGAGAATCAAAATCATCGCTTGAAAGTTCAGTTGATTTGTTTTGAATCGACTAACTGAATGAGTTGCAGTTGATTTTATGTTAATTTAAAACTCACTAAAGATGATTATTATTTACGTTAAGTTGTTTAAATTCAATTAAAATCAACTGCAAATCAATAAGTTACTTTCAAGGAAGATTTCGAAATTTTTCGTCAGCTTTCGATTGGGCTGATATTAATTTCAACTGATTTTTGACACTTTTAATTAAAATTTTCTGAAACCTTATTAATTATTCTAGTCATTTTGTCCCAGTTAACTATAACAATGACTTGTAGTCAAAAAAGGTAATTAAATTTCATAGATTTTTCCAAAGAATTGGTTAGATTTTAGTCAATTGGTACATATTTTTTCTCAAGGGCGGTAATTCTTCTTCTCATCCAATGTTTGTTTGATTGATTGTGATTCCTGAAAATTGCACATTAATGTCTTGATTTGTTCCATTTGAATGTTTGAGTGATTTTCGTGGAATAGACTTTTTTGTCAAAAACAACAATTGCCCATCAACTTTGTTGCAAGGCATTTGCAATTTGATTCGGTCATAGTTAAAATCATTTTAAAATAATTATTGATTCGCAATTTATCTTCAACTCAGCTTATAGCAATCAAAAAAATTATTCCATATTTTATCTACGCAAAACTAATTCCGTGTGTCGTTATTAAATTTACTAACATGCTTGATAAAAATTACAATTAACTTTTGGTTGTTTAATCTCTTGTTTGATTCACGACATTCCTTTCCTTTTAAAATGTACGCCAATTTATTATTCTTTGTGTAATCATTCCAATCATCATAATTCGTACACCTAATAGAATACTTAATAAAACAGATACTTTTTACATTTCAACATTAAAGTGGGCTAAAACATTCCATTCGATTCAATTCTATTTAATTCACTCGAAGTGAAATTTTTTACATTCGATAAGTTAGCCGCAGTAAAAAAATAATAGCAACCTTGTCTAAAATTTAAATGAGCTTATGAGAATCCATTTCATCAGCCCACTTTTCATGTCAAATCAATTTAAAGAAAAAAGAAAAACATAAAAAATCACAGCGTTGAAAATTATACGTTCAATTGTGTTGTCATTCGCATAAAACTTATTCAGATGCGTGTAACATTTATTTGATTTTTCTCATCCACATTTTTGTATAAATTTCCGTTGAACTTAATAATTCGATTTGATATAAATGAAAAATGTCCATGTCAACACTCCTAAGATTTGGTTTGCGCCAACAACGAATTATCTGCACTGTAATTATCTAGTATAATTACATTATTTATCATTTATTTATTCATTTTCTGTCGATTCGAAAGTGAGATTTCTAAATTTAACGAACAACTGGAATTCGGAAAACGTACATCAAATTGATTTTCTTTTTAATTTTTGAATGATTATCGCATCAGAACTGATATACACCAAATAAAATGGTTGTTGTCATATATACGTTGACCAGAGTTGCAGTGAGCGATCACTTCTATTTTGCTACTATCTTGGATTGACCAATTTGAACGTCGTTCCAGACATTCGCGACTTTACTTCATGATTTCCCAACGACGCAGTTCCATCACTCGAGATAAATAGCTGCAGTCCAGGAGCTGCAATAAAAGTGAAGTTTTTGATATGATTATTGATTAAAAAATGCAAAGAAATTAAAAGTAATTATAGGACAAAAAGTCATTGCAAGAAGTAATTTCTTCGAAGAATTTTTTTTTGACAGAAATTACGTTTTGCAATTTTATTTATCCTGCAATTACTTTTTCATTAGAAATTACTATTGGATGATTTCCCCCTTTACTTGATCCCGATTCAAAATCCAATTACAAATTCCGACAGTTATTTTTTTCATTTGGACTTTCGAATAAAATATGATTCTAATTCCGAATAAACTTACACTCTTCTAATTTATCTAGATTGCTATTCTTGAGCAGTTCGTCAATGAGTGAATCGGGATTAACTCGTGTGCCTTCCACGCGGCCTGAAACAGTTGTGCCGCTATCATCTAGACCTTTCTTTCGTCGTTCGGCAGCTCGTTCTTTCATTCGATCAAGCGAACCAGTTTCACTTACCAGCGATCCTGCACTTGGATTTCTGAAGATGAAAAAAAACACAGATCATTAACATACACCTATTCTTTTTAATTGAACAGATGCCAAGAGAACAAGTTAACACATGCACTCAATCGACACAAAAATGAATAATTCCAATTTGATTTTCGTCAAATCTTAGGTGAATTAAAATATTCAACAGCAACAACAACAAAAACATGTACAATTTTTTGTATTTTATACAAATCAATAATATGCATGCAAACGTAATACATTATATACCAAACTGAACTGGAATTACCAATGCGAATCGAAGTATTTACTCAAATTATAACAAAGAAACGTAAAAATAAATCATGCTTCGGACTTTTAGATGTTATTTTTACAATTTGCTTTCGTTTACAGTGAGTGAAACAAAAAAAAACTGTGTGTGATTACGCATGTATGAAATTAAAAAAAATAATTATTTATCTCTTTGAATGCTTGTGTTCAAAATGTGATTATGTGATTGATATAAAACACGAATGAGTGAAAGTTGTTTTGATGGATCACAAATGAACGAAAACAAAAAAAAAAAAAACAAACACAAATATATATTTATTGCAATGGTAATTGCACACATGAGTGCCGATTTTAAGAGAAATATAAATACAATATTTTCTATTTCAATAATAACGGTACTCAGTAAGTAAACACAAATGATGTCTGATGAATTTACAAGGATATGTATTGAAACGTCCAGAGAAATTCATGCAATTAAGTCACCGTAGTAAGCGTATGAAACATTCTTAGAGGAACCGTTTATCTTCTGTACATTCAATGCAGTCAGAATCTTTGATTCGAAAGCGCGACATATTGAATGACAATGACACACAATGTCAATCATAATTTCGTATAAAATTGTATGAAACGCTTATATTTATTTGGGAATTTTCGTTCAATTTGTTTTAAATAAAAAAATGTGCAAGCACTACCATAAGGATTCGAACGATCAAGTTTTCAGTTTAGAAAATGGAAACAAAAAGTTAAAATGCATGCAAGAGATTCTGAAGATTGCATTAGAAAGGCATGATATCGAACATTTATTATGTTAAAAATCGAGACGAACATGTTAGCACTTGGCCGCCTTAACACTAAGCACGATGATGGTGCAACCATGGGATACGTTGAAGTGGACACCAACAATGTAGTCGTTGCGTTTGAATTGATAGGCTGTGTATTGGCACTGTGGCAGGTGGTAGCTGACACTGATGAAGATGGATTTGAACCCAACGATGTGGTGGAATTTGACACATTTGTTGTGGTGATGGCTACTTGTTCGCACGAATTGCATTGATTCTCATCCGGACTGGTGGCATTCAATACGGCTAATTGGCGTGAGCTACCATCCAGCAATCGACGGTGAAGCCCGCTCATGTTTCTATATTACCGCGATTCGTTATATTTTTTTCGTTTCGATTATTTTTGTAACAATGTTTGTTTTTATGGCACACACACACACAAATATTGAGGGCACAATGAAAGCACATCAACAAAAATGAGAGAAAGAAAAAAGAATAGGGAGAGATGAAAGTGTGAGTAGTTTTTAATTGAAATGTATGACTTAATTTTCTATAAATTTAATGAATGCGCACATTTATGCTGTGTTGATGGGTGAATAGTTTGTTGTTAGGTAGTTTTTACGTGGTTGTTTGCTGAAATTACATTAAATTTTTTTATTTTAATGCTGATGTTATTTGATTGCATTGGACGGCTATGTTCCAAGTGTGATTACTGGAAAACATCAAGATGCATCAGATTTTGTTAAACTTAGATCATTATATGTATATATTATATTGGACAGTGTGAAACTTTGATTAATTTTCCAACAAAAAGAAAATAGAAAAAACCAAACCAAAATAATGAACAAAAATAAAAACAATCAAGAAGGAGCAAAAAGCAACTTCAATCACAGAAAATTTGAATAAATATGTCGGGAATTCCGAGTAAAGTTCAATTCGGGTATTGCATGGTCCGTCAGTGGTTTTGAATGGTCTTTGCTGTTGTTGTATTGTTTCGGGCGAATTAGGTATTTTTTTTTTCGATTTTATCAAAATGGAACGCAACAAAATTTGATTGCTTATTACTTGCGTACAACAAAGTCATCGGGATTTTAACTACGAAATAGACTCGTACCTAGCTACTTCAAATTGTCCATCGCTTGGCAAACTGTGTACCGATGACCGGTTCTGTTGTTTCTGTTTCTGTTCAAATGCTGCACTATTTGAAAATAGCCGTTTATCAACTGGTTGCGGTACTTTAAAGCAACCGTCTGACTGACGTAGACCCGTAATTGTTGTCGTCGATGTTTGATCATGCTTTTTGTTGTAGCTACGCCTAAAGCCACGTTCAAAGGAGCTTTTCACAAGTTTACTTTCGCGCATGAAGAGCAAGTGTTCATCGGGTTGATGACGCAAAAAGTTCTCCTGATCATCGGAACTGCCACTATCGCTATTGAAATTATTTCGAATGTCCTCTTCCTCGAAACTATGCAAACTGACTGGATGGCGTCGCGGTATCGACGGTGTTAAGAATGGATCATGAACAATTCGTTCATTGACCAATGAATCGGATATTGTACCGAGAGATTTGATTTTCGTTAAATGATATTGCTTGGATTCGGGCGTATCATTTTCCGTACCAATATACTTGGTATCACCTATTCCAATTCGTTTTTTATGAATTCGTTGACGTGTAAACACACCATTTTCGCCGTTTTTATCATTAGCAATATTGTTCTTTAATAAGGTGCGTTGGGCGAGCAAAGCAACACGCCGATTTTCAAATTCTTCTCGCAATTTCATCAATGATTTCGGTGTTGAACCGAAATCACGTTCGTATTGCGATAAATTCCCAAGTGAATTCATTCGAAAGATACATCCGTTTTGTACATCATTGCCTGCAATTTTCTCGTGTGTATCTAATCGAGATTCATCGAATGATTCACGATCTTTTATGCTCGTCATGCTTTGCATCTTATCAATGCGATAACCATACTTGGTGCACGTAGGCGGTCTCACGTCAACGATCCCATTTCGACTGTCATTCAATTCAATCATCCTGTCATCGTCGACGGATACCGATGTATTGGGTGTTAAATAGATTTCACCGTCTGACTCGGGACTGGTCGGAAGATACAATTTTAATGAAGATGCTTTTGGATACAGACGATTTGTTAAAGGTGCCGTTTTCGAAAATATTGGATGACACCTTTGGAATATACAGTTTTTTGTTTGTTCATAGATGATTAAGTATTTGAATTAAATAAAAGTAAAGGAAATCAACAAAATTAAGCGTAAATATAAGAAATAAGATCAAAAAACAATACATCGAATGGAACATTCAAAAACATATGAGAGCAAATCAAAGTTTCGCATAGATCATGCATAAAAGCATATTATTAAGAATTGCGCCAGCAATATGAATAGCATATTACATTGCAGTGAATAGCAGAAAGTATTGGTGTGACTTTCCATCCGTTAACCAGTTGGTTGAAATAGAATCGGTTTAATAGCAATAGATTTATAGCGGTATATTTATACAAGTGTTGTTGTGGTTACATTTCCCTTATGGTCCATACTCGAGACGCACCGTGCCGTTTGCACCTATGACAGTTAAAACAAATTCTTCACCACCTCAAAATTTGATTAGTAAACCGAATCTTAGTACCCAAATTAGAAATCCCCGTCATAAGTGGATTTAAATATTGTTTCAGTTGCGAATGATGGTTCAACATTTTTGTCATTTGTAAAATAAACAAATATATTTTGGCCATCGATTTGGATGTGCAACTCGGCGTTGTGCTATTACATTCGCACACATTCACAGACACAATTATTATTTATTATTAGTATTTACAGCTGATCAAATTTGTATCCTATTGGAGGTGCTCATATTTATATCGGATTGTTGTAGTTGTTATATTAAGTTTGCTCCAGCAATGCAAAATAGCAATAGCATTTTCGATATACACGTATATATATATGAATATATATTTACCTCGTATGACCCGAATCGCCCTCAGAACTTTGTCTCGAATGTTGACTTTGCGAAATACTACTATACCCCGATCCTTTCGACATCTATTCAAAAAAATTCAAAGCGTCAATATATTGAAAACTATTGCAACATGATGATGATGATTAACACATACTTGACTAGTATTACTCGAATTGCGTGAATGGCCCTGTTCAACGCTACAATTTCCAGAATGTGCGATCGACGAAGCCGATTGTTGGGTTTGAGTGCTACTACCAGACAATTGCTGCAGCAATAAATGATTATTTGACGATGTTATCGAATCAGACATCAATGTGTTTGGTGGCTCTGATGATTCTGACATGCCTGAGTCAGTGACGTTGGAAAATACCATCGATGACATTCCGTCTAATGAGGACAATTCATATTAATAATAATTATTGTGTGTGAAATTGAGACAGATGCTGAATTTGCCTTACCATCGTTCTTTTTCTTTGGTAGCGATCCAAAACCTGATGATCCGGACGTGATTGACGAATCATCTCGAATACCACCCACAATACCTGTCAATGTGTTAGCACTTGCCGTAGCCGGAATCACAGCCGGTGTTCGAGCCATCGTCGTACCAGGTAAAATCGATATAGGCGTATTTTCTATATCGATAACATCATTACCTAAATCGTCTCGCGACTCTACTTTTCTACTTGGACTGTAGCGAAAAACAAAACCATTCAGTGAATTCATTTGGTCATTGTAAATAAATGAATATTTTTATAGTTCGAATTAAATAAAATTTGAATGAATAATAATGAGTACGTACACTTTAAAAAGAATATCACCACTGAGCATGTGCATTTTAATAGTAACACATAGCATTGAATTGTCTTGTCGATGTCGTGTGTCGTAGCCTTCGAGTAAGCATCGCCTGGATATCGGGCCCGATCCAGCAAATTCCGCTAAATTCAAATCGATGAATCCCAATTTTTGATAGCTACGACCGCCTTTTAGCTCTTTTCTCACCGATATCCTCAACGTGCATGGGTCCAAAATGCCAGTCGATGCGTTCGCTGACATTTTGCATACAATCTCGAATTTTTGATTCCATTTGACTCGGTGATTTCTCACCTCCTCCCTGCAAATAAAAACCAAATCATAAAATTTTATTCACGTTTTGTCTCAAATCTATCGGTCATCGAAAAACAATCGGAATGAATTTCCTATGCGTTTTGAACCTAAAAAAATCGTCCTTATAAGCAAAAATTTGTTAACACGTTCATTCAAAGAATTAGAATCAAAATAAGTCGTAAATGAAAGCACAATAGGTCTTCATTGTGAATAGAAACCGAATTATTTTCAGCTCGTTCAGATAATAACTTAAGGTAGTTCGATTGGGGCAGTTATTAATGGATGGTTTTTCTATTCAATTACGATACATCTGCAAGAGGGCTACGTTTCACATCGTATCGTTATGAAAATTCCGTAATCTCATTTTTTCACAGAAAAAAAGTAGTCGCATACAATTTCAAGTTAATCCGATGAGGTTTGGAAAATATTTTTATGGATAATTTCGAGAGAGAAAACGAGGTAAAATTCTAATGGGTTCTCTATGTATTCTGGGCCTAAAAAAACGATTGTAACCATCCCCGGAAAGATTTTTTTTCCGTTGTACGTTTTCTGTGTTTCGCTAGACGGCACACACGGGCCGTCGACAATGTTCGCAATGGCTTGTGTGACACTGTGCATATGATTCGCAGTTCGATCTAATCTTCCATTCGTGTCCTAAATTAGAAACTTCATTGGTAGGGTCAATAGTAATCCATTTTAAACTTAACGTAACTATTGATGACACAAATCCGATTCAATTCAGAGCGAAATAGAGACAGTGGAAGAGAGAGAGAGAGAGAGAAAGAGAAAGAGAAAAATAACATTGATATTAGGAGTGTCGGTTTATAGTGTCGATTTTTTGGTTTGAAAATGGCATTTATTTGAATAACAAAATGAATGAATACATTAACCAACATATTGCCCATCGTTAGCTATGACCTCCCGCTATATTTCTGGGAGCACATGAATTCCCCCCTATATCATGGGGTATCTTCTCATTCAGGGAAAGGTCATTTTTTCGAATGTTTGGAAAAAGCGAGCCCATATTTTTTCATACAGATATGCGATCAAGTGGTTAGCATTCTGAAAGTGTGATGTCTAGAGATTAAGGGAGAAAATTAAGAACAATTTTCCCATCAAAATCAGAAAAATTGTTTTAATTGCATTTTAACGTTTGATTGCGGGTGTATAATAAATACTCCATTATTTCACGAGATGCTGTGCTGTTTCCGACCAATTTTTGGGTACACAGGCCCAAATAGCACTAAAAATAGGCAATTTTTGAGATTTTTGGATTGGTGTTGATCGATGGATAAGGCTTGTGTCTAGTGGTTACAAAAGTATCATGAGCAGAAACAGCCATTTTCCTCCAAATGAAAGAAGGTTATTAAACTTCCCCGCAAATCCACTTTTTCAGGCACGAAATTCGACATTTTTGGAGCAAAACAAATCTTTGTTGTTCACACATCAACGAAATGATATACGCTGAAATTTATAGCCTAATAACAGATAAAAACAAATAAAATGGCCGCGGTGTGCTCCGATGCACATAACGCTAGTTTCGCCATCTGTTATCTGAATCGACATTACTAACCGACAGCCCCATTATTTTTAAATGGCGAAGTAGAACGCTGTTCAATTATTCATTGGGAGCGTTGTTCATTGATTTTATTGCTTGAACATGTGTGAACATCAAAATTCAAATTTTTTCTGTGATTGAAGTTCATTGCTTGTTAATAAAATTTACCGAAAATTTTCTTTTGAATTATCACAAGCTCATTTCTTTTTCATGCTACTTTTCTTAGAATCGTTTGATAGATGTTTCCAAATAGATAATAATTGAATGGTCTATTTTGATCAAGAAAAATTTTGAATTCATGTTTTCGATAATTCTACTTTTTTGACTTTTAGTGCGTCATTGTTGATCCCATAAACATAAATCAATAATTCGCTTTTATGATCATGCTTTGGTTGCACACGCTCCGCAGTTCATTTATACACTTGGTGTGAATGCTTCGTTGGAGTTGCGTTTTGTATCAGTTTTGGTTTTCAACTCAGTTCAATACCATGTCTAAAGTTGTCAATCATAGTAATACATGATTCACGAGTTAGTTTCACTGAGAAATTTCATATCATCCTATTCAGCTGGCACGATTGCATCGTAAAGCATTGCATTCGGTGTTTTATAAGCTGGAGAAATCATATTCTTTGTGTGTGATGCAGGAAATGATATCTTAGCTCCATGCTTTATTCATTTTGATATGATAATTTAGTGTTGCATTATTCAACCGTGGAGAAATTTTTCTGATTACAAAAACAGATGCTTTGCAAAAGTACAAATGTCAATGTTTGTAAAAAAACTATCTCTGTAAATGTATTGTATCATGATGGTTTACTTAATGCAAACGAAAATTTGGATCATTTTTATTTTGTAATAAAAAAACTCACAGCAAGAGAAAGATAGCAGAAAAAAGCAAGCTGCCTGAGATTACAGACAGCAATTACAAGCTCTTAATGCGTAATGAAATCATTGACTGCAGCTCGTTTCATATTTCATAGTGTTGATGTGTTCATTTCAGCATTCAACTGCTGAACAAATAAAAACAAACTGCATGAGTTTTTTTATGATGCATTAAAGTCAAAACTACATTGAGTCGAGCGCGCTAGAGTTTGCGTAACGTGACGAAGTGCATTTTTATATTTTATAGTTAGTGAGCCGCGGAGAAATACATCCATTCGAACTAGTCATTTGCCAAATCAATTGATCAGAGGATGATAAAATGGTATAATAAATTAACAAATGTGGAAGCACACAATGTGTTACCAAATTAATCAGCCGCAAATTTTGTCTGACAATAAATATAAGACCGCAATTAATAATTCATATTTATAATATTTTTATTTCGAGCGTCGCGTTGAATTGAGTTTTTGCTTAACCAGCAGCAATCGGATCGGGCAATGAAAAACATTATTAATTGAGTATTTCTTGCCATTCGAGTGGCTGGTGTGTCGTTGCGCTATTCGACCGTGTCGATTCAATTCTATTTGGAAAACTTTGAACAACTAAAACATTTAGCCACCCTTCATCTCATATCGCCTCAATTGAAGTAACAAATAAATTCGAAAACGGTGCACATATCTCGTGATGTGACATGTGAACGTTATTGTTATTGCTTGTGCCTCATAATTCTTTTTTGTTATATTGAAATCGGACAATGCTGTTTCGATCGAAGGTCATTTCACGGCAAAAAGAAACACAACCAGAAGAGCAATTGATAAAAACAACAAACAAAAAGCCCGAATCTGTGTGCCCGAATGTTATCATTATCGGTATTTTTGTTTGTTTCGCGCAACCATTACTCACATGGAAAGTGTTATAATTTTGTCGTACTTGAATTTTTTATGAAGTTTAATAATAATATCGGAAATTGTCTCCAATTGAAAACAGCCGTTTTGAAAAAGAATCTCACCCTTCGAAGATTTCATGACAAACAACAACATATTTGTAATCTCATATCGCACGAAAACAAAAGAAACAAGACTTTCAATTTCGTCTCGTTGATGTGTAAGCATTTCTTACGCTTCGCTTTTGTAATTACCCGTATTCAAAAGTTTGTGTATACAATTCAGATGATTTTAGCACGCGCGTCTAGTTCACATGCACACGTCGCTTGCGATGGAATGTAATATTTTTGAAACACGATAAGAGCATACACATTTCGAGAAAAAAAAAGCGAAAAAAACCAATCTTTTCATTTTTCAAAATCACTCTCTCTCTCTCTCTCTCTCTCTCTCTCTCAAATGTCGTTTTCCGTGAAAAATTTATTAAAAAAACACGCTGCAATCGACAGTGAAAGCAAAGTATGGAGAGAAAATGATGTTTAGAAATGCACTGCTCTTTTTTTTGTCTATACTGGTGTTCGTTTTTACACGGCGGGCACACCGCTTACATTCGATTTAATATCTATTCGCTAGAAACAATTATTCCTTTAATAAAAAGGTATTGTCAAAAATAGTGAGGAAAATATTTTTATTATTTCTTTATACTGTCAATTTATATCTACTCGTGTATGTCTACTTTGCTGGCGCATTCTCGTAAAGAAAAGGGAAAAGCCTTAAAAACTAATAACCCGGCGCAGAGAAATTGAAAGTCTATCAATAATTTTTTTCCACGATCACCACCAATCATTCGGCCTTATCGAAAGAGAGATCTTAGAATTATAAAAAGTTTCAGATTTTTTGGTGCTCAGGTGTGTTACACTCAAAACACCCGGAATTAGTTTTCTATGCGTTTAACAACAACAACAACAACAAGCGTTTGAAGACCGTTATTGCCTTTCAGCGTCTGGTCTGTTTGGTAATGGTAAACCTCTCACTACACCTCTTCTCCAACACACCCTATCGAGAGCCAGGTCTTGAGTTTCCCTATTCCATTCAAATCCTCTTTCATTCAAATCGCATTTAACTGAATCCAAATACCGTCTTCGTGGTCTTCCTCATCCTCTCGGTCCATTCGCTTCTGCATTCAAAATCAACTTTGGCAAACGATTTTCATTCATACGTTGAACATGGCCATACCATCTCAATCTCGACTTTCTAGCCGCTTCATCAATCGAATCCACATTCAAATCTTCACGAATTCTATCATTTCTAATTCTGTTCTCCCACTGGTCTCTACGCGACACACCCGAAATCATACGCAGCACTTTCATATCGGCCACTTCAAGTTCATGAATTAGATTACTAGAATCAACCCAGCTCTCACTTCCATACAAAACGGTTGGTCTGAAAATTGACCGGTGAATCATCAATTTTGTTTCTTCACTCAACTCTCGTTTGTTAAATACATGCTCTCTAAGCTGTGCGAATACTTTATTCCCATTCATTCTGCGTTTAAGACTTAAAAAAAAGATGGCAACTATTCTCGGAGAAAAGTTTTGTCCGAGGGTGGTACGTTGTCCGTTGTATTACGTTGTACGCAAAAATAGGTCTTAATTGGGATAAAAAACCTTTTAATTTTCAGTTCATTCGGAGAATGTCTTGGGGTAACTTAATTGGGATCTTAAAAGTCATTAAATGAGTGGTTTTTCAATATGATTAGAAGCATTTGTATAGAGACTATGTTTATTTCGCATTGTAGCATTGAGAAACTTTCAGAATATTTTTTTATGAATAAAAAATCCCATATTTTGGACATATTTATGTGGCAGCTATGTTTTTAGAACGAAACAGTGTAAAGTTCAAGGTTCAACGTAAACGTCAAATGAATTTTAATCTTATGCTCCATGTAAATGTAATAATGTTCATTTTGGACACAAATAACAAAATTCAGCAAAATCTCCATCTTCTCTCTCTCTCTCTCGATGCTCTGATGAAACGTTTGCAGAGATTTGAGAAATAAAAGTTTAATTTCCCTTGAAAAATATTTATTTTCACGAGTTTTTTTGTAGTGTTTCTCAATAAAAAATAAAATTTCAAATTATATATCCTAAATCTCATCGCAATTATACTTGAAATTTCGTATGATTTATTAATATCTTAAATCAGAAAATATTTTTTACGTTCATAGATATTAATCAAATCGTTTCAATTTTATTTCTTTGAAGAAAAGTTCAAAAATATTATAGTTTTTAATTTATTTTTGAAACGAAAATCGTTCGAAATTTGCTGCTGACAATCGATTTCTTTGCGGCTGAAATATTAAATTGGATTGGTTGAACACTCGCTCTATTGGTCCAAAGGAGGATAAGGTCGTGTCATACTCGGAATATATTATCTTCATTGTTTGATGTTCATTCAATATTTGTTTCTCTTTTATTTTTATCAAATGGATTTTTGGTTTTCTTATTAAAAAAATTATTTAAATCTGTAGTTCATATTTTCGAATTGTTTAATGTGGTGCCACTATTCATCAAATCATTAAACTATGTTCGTTGACAAATATTTTTACATTGATATACAATTTTTGTGATCATTTTGTTTGCTTTGTGATGGTTAAGTTGCTCCAAAATGCATCCAGTTTGAGCGAATGCTTATATCAGAGAATTTTTTCCAGCCAAAATTAATTGTTTACTATTGCGAAGTAAAAACACAAATCTTGGACCTGAAAATTAACTCATTTTTATTCAAAAAATTAAAACATGTTTATCTAATAGGAAACGTTAAAAAACTATCTAGACAAAATACGACATAGTATTATCTTGCACTAGATATCTTATAGATATCTATGAGATAAGATCTTTGCTAAACCCTGGCCATTCACTCCAAATTTATTATTTTGATAGAAGAGGAGAAGGTTCGACACTTTCTGTTACGCTCAAAATCGTTCTTTCGGTAATCATTCAATTAATAATATTTTATCTGTAACGTTTCATCTAAATAGCAGCTCATAATACGTAATGAATTTACTCTGATTTTGTATAATTTTCAATTTATTTATTGGGAGTACAAATTGAAAACCGCGCATTTTTCCAAAATTTCGATCTTTATTATGGAAAAATGGTTACAAATTGATTATTCAAAGTATTGTCCATCGCTAGCCACAACTTTTTCCATCTTTCTGGCAAATTACGGATTCCGCGTGGAAAGAAATCTGTGCTTTTTTCGGCTATCCATGAATCGACCCATTTTTTGCATTCCTCGTAAGAATGGAAATGCTGTTCAGCCAGGCCATGTGTCATTGATCGGAAGAGGTGGTAATCGGAAGGGGCAATGTCTGGGCTATACGGCGGGTGGGGTAAGACTTCCCATCGAAGCGTTTCCAAGTAGGTTTTAACGACCTGAGCAACATGTGGCCGAGGGTTGTCATGTTGCAAAATAACTTTATCGTTTTTCCTTCAGTGCTCGGCTCAAACGCATCAATTGAGTTCGATACAATGCTCCTGTGATGGTTTCGTTTGGTTTCAACAACTCATAATAGATCACGCCGAGCTGATCCCACCAAATACACAGCATTAGCTTCGAGCCATGTTCGGCTTTGGCGTCGATGTTGATGCGTGGCCGGGGTAACCATACGATTTTTTTCGCTTCGGATTATCGTAATGAATCCACTTTTCATCACCAGTCACAATACGATGCAAAAAACCCTTCCGTTTTTGCCTTTGAAGCAGCTGTTCACAAGTGAAAAAACGGCGTTCGATGTCTCTCGGCTTCAATTCGTATGACACCCAATTTCCTTGCTTTTGAACCATTCCCATGGCTTTTAAACGATAGGAGATGGATTCTTGTGTCACTCCCAATGATTTTGCAAGTTTTTCTTGCGTTTGACACGAGTCTTCATCGAGTAATGCTTCCAACTCCTCGTCTTCAAACTTTTTCACTTGGCCTGGACGCTCTTTGTCTTCCACATCAAAATCACCACTTTTGAACCGCGCAAACCACTCCTGCCACGTTCTAATCGACGGAGCATATTCTGGATATGCTTCGCATAACAAACGATGACTCTCGGAAGCATTTTTCTTCAGATTAAACCAATAAAGTAAAACTTCCCGCAAATGCTGTTTTGTAGGCACGTAGCTCGACATTTTCAACGCAATAATAAACTTGTGTATTCAACTGAATGATAAGTTTGACAGATCGTTTTCAATGTATTTTTTTATCCTCTTTAAGATACAATAGCTGTCAAAGTCAAAATAATGACATCTATGATAGATATGAAGTTAGTAACGAATGCGCGGTTTTCAATTTGTACTCCCAATATTTTGTGCTGCTACACGTCATTGCTATGATAACTTAATGAATCATTTGAAACAAAAATTAAATCAACCAAACAACCAAAATCTAATCTTCAATCTTTTCGTCTTTTTTTCGTCATTTTTGTCTTTGAAAAATTCATCTCGGATTTGCTCATCGATGCGTTTTCAAAATAACAAATTACTGTAAGTCGAAACAAACGAATGAAATCGACCGTTGTACCGCACACAATGATTCATAAATATAGGAATTGGAATCAAAGACGATTAAAGCGCACACTTTGTTGGTATAGTTGGCATATTTCCCACCACCAAAACCTAATCTATATACATTTAAAAGCGAGCGCCTGTTCTATTCGTATTTTTGTTCTCGTTCAATTTGTCTGTTTATGCGGAAGTGTAAGTGTGACCACTGAGTATAAGAAGAAAACAGAAACGCAGAATCTCCACGCATATAAGCAGCAACTGTGTACATTGTGTGTGTGTCTTTCTCTTTAAATGTTATTAGTTCATCGTTATAAATTTGCGACGATGAGTTTTTCGTCGATCGTGTGTTTAATTAAGCATTTATCCAGTTTTTAGCGCACTTGGGCAAAATAAATAATATCAAACATTCCAAACCAATACAAGTCAATTCGATTTGTGTGCCTTTGACGAGATTTCAAATTAATGGATTTTTGTTTATTTGAAGGCTTGTAGACGGTAGTCGACGATTTGCTTATTAAAATTCAGTGTTTTTTTTCGCTGGTTTTCGATGGAAGAAAATTCCAATTATTCATTACATTCTGTTTCGCGAGATACATTTTGCGTGTCGATATTATTTGCAACGGGTGAATTGGTTTGACTCGCTGATTCCAAAAATATCCGCATGAAGCAGCCAAATTCTGCTGAAAATGAAGTTTATTTTTATTTGAAAATTTCAACTGGTCTCTGCAGTGCCGAGTCCTGTCGACCTAACCAAACAAAGGCTATATTTGCATTATTCATTAAAAATTTTGAAAAATTTCATTTGAATTGCGCTCGGACGGACTGAGATCATCTTGGAATGTTCATTTCAGTGATGAAATGACATTACGTTCTAATTTATGTGTATCGCTTTGTTTTCTACATATTCCGTCGATTCGCTGAATATCTAATATTCAAGTTGCACATTCAATTGGATTCAAATCACTCAGTATGGAACAAAAACCCCATTACGGTAATGACTTGAATTGCCAATCCTTCATTACATGCGATGAAAATTCTCTCATGATTCAAATGAATCTAAAATCTATTGATAAGTTAGGAAATTTGCTCATCGCTACCGAATTCCGACTGTAATCATTGACTTTAATTAAATGAGGTTAAACGAAATTTATTCAAAGTACACACTCTCTGTGTGTACATTGTGGTTATTAGGCGGTCGTACAAACAGAATATATTTGATTGCAAACTATAAAGAAAATTTGATTTTTTTACGATAGAGTCCGAACCAAAGTGACAAATTGAAAATTATCGGTGTTATCCGACTGCTGACAAGAATAATGAATAAGTGTAAAAAATGGAAATTTCATGAGGCAAAACATCATTATCGAATTTGTTGAAAAGTACAGTATTTATTCGATAAAATTGTTATTGTAAAAATGTGGAATAAATATATTGTCTATCCTTGATATTTTTGGTTGGCGATAGACACTAATAGCTCCTGAGTTTCGGCATTAATGGTCTAAATTATGCAGTAAATAAACATTTGAGCACCTGCTTCTAAGCATATGGACATTGGAAATTCGATATGCTATATGAACAAAGCAACTCCTCACCATTGATCGTAGCCACACGACTAAAGGCCGATTACGTTGAGAATGAATAAGTGATGGCACGACATTTCAAATGATGAGATTTACCCGACACCTTTACTTTCGCCCGTGAATGTCAACAAACTCGTGCGTTTTTCTGTTACGCTGTCCGTATAACATTTATTGAATTATTACAACGAAAAATGTTCTCGGTCTCTTGAGTGTCTCATCATAGTGTTTCGAGGAGTGCGAGAAATTTGGATCTCATTCAAATTAGTTTCGCATGACAACAATTAGTTTACAACAATAAAATATTGTATGTTTTTCACGTTACGCATTGTTTTTAACAATATGATCAAACTGTTTTGAATGTGTATGTAACGTTTGTGCACCTTGAACAAACTCATCCGTCGCATGATAAACAAATCAAAACGAGACACACACACACACACATACACGCGCGCGCGTCGCTGAGAGCTAGATCTGTATTTTATGCTTTTATGCAAATCGTCAGACTTTGCACTAATTGATGTGTAAAATTGGCTGAACTCGAAAAAAGGAGTGGGGAAATATAAAGAAAGAAGTGACAAAACAGATAAAAGACGGCAGCTACAGAAACACTCGTACACTCGGTGTGTGTATTCTTGTAAGCAAACATTTTCAACCTTGTCAAGGTCTTTTCACTTTGTGCGCTCTGCACTCTCAATACGTGTCGTTGGCATGTACAAACAGTTGCATACCGAGAGCATATCAACTGTATGAATCAATAGTCCAAATAATTAATCACTTTTCTCGTTTAACTCGAAAGAAAAGACTTACTATCTGATTCAATCCTAGATATCGCAATGATTTAAGTGTGAAGCAAATGATAACAGGCTATAAATACGAGCATCAAGTGAATAAAAGGCAAGCTCTCTCTCTCAAAAATCACAAATACAACCTATACTAATATGAATCGCATTCGATCAACAAAAAGAGAACGATAACCAGTTTTGAGGCCCTCAAGACTCAATGAGATATAAGCAAAAAACATGAAAAAACCAATCGAATATGGTCGCTTTTGCTTTCTTATAAATGGCATATTAAAAAAGCAATGTAATTCGACTAAATCGCCGCTCAAATGCAAACGGATGGAAGTTCGACGTATACTACATATGCCGTCATTCAAGTTAGTAGTTTTTCATACACACTTGTTTTATTTCATTCGTTGTTGTTGCCGTTCATCGCATTTTCTTGTTTCAACTGCGGCTGCCGCACTTTGTGAAAATGTATTTTGCGTGATTAGTTTGCACGCGATAATAAAGATAGCAGTATAATTCAGTTTCGGACGCTTAATATGACTTTTATACGACAAGAACTTTTCAACACAAAACATCCACAAAGTCGGAATTTGAGGTAAGTTTACAAAACAAAACCTAATTTGGTTAAATCCCCAATTCGATGAACTAATAAAGCGTCTTACATACGTAAAACTAACATTTCCGCACATTTCCCGAAAGTCTACGAGTAAACGAAATTTTCATTGATTATTACAAATTTGAATCGGAGTTATGTTTATTTCTTATCGTATCATCTTGTAACGTTGAGAATCTCATTTTTGCAAGAACAAAATAATTCACACAAAATGTCAAGTCATTACGATGATGTTTGGGAATGTACTGGTATTTGGCGTTAACTCACCAATAGTGAAACAGGAACAATTATTGTTGATATTCACTTTGAAATATATATTTTGTTATTGATAAACACCACAAAAACTCGTGAAAATATAGATTCTTGTGGTGAAATAAAAAGCAATACAACATTTTTAGTGAAATTCCTAAAAACGTTTTCTCAAAGTTACGATTTTGCGTGAGAAAGGTGTAATTTGTTTCAAAAAAATGTTAATTACTATACATGAATGAAGCAATAAGATTCAAATTCGCTTTCGTTCCAAGAACATAGATGTCATAAAAATATTTCCCAAATCTCTTCGGATCAACTTGAAATTATATTGACGTTTTTTTCGTGAAAAGATGAGATTATGGAATTTCCATACTTGGAATCGAATAACGGTACGACGTGAAATAAACATATCCCCTATACACATTTTTCGTTTCAACCCCGTTCTATCGAAAATTCAATTGGAAGCAAGACAACACAACCATTGAAAACTTCCCGTTCAGCAATACAAAACTTTACAAAAATAAGATAATGTTCATCAATTTTTATTATCCAGGTTCTTTTTACAAGAAAATCCAGTTGCAAACAACTTCAAGACATTCCGATAAGAAATAAGACTACTTTCGTTCAAAAATATTTGTTTTGACCCTGGAAATTGAAAAATTTGCAGGTAAGATGGTCTTATATTAATGACTTGAAATTTCGTGTAACCCATTTTGTTGAATAAAAAATAAGAATCTGAAAGTTTCATAATTATACAAAGTTGTCCCCACACAAATGTTTCGTGATTTAATTATTATATGTATAATAGTAATTATATTGAAAAACCCTCCATTGACCAGATCCCAATTGAGCTTTCACAAGTCATGATCCGATTGAGTTGAAAATTAATAAACTTCTATTCCTAATGAAGACCAATTTAAGTGTTCATGTATGATCAATTCTAAAGGGTGATTTTTTAAGTGGTTTCTTTTTGAAAATCGAAAAAAACGCAAAAAATTTCGAAAAGTGAATCAAATCTTTATTGAAATCGATAAATTGGTTCTTGCCATTTACTTTTTGAAAATAATTTCATGCAAATGTTGGCCGCGGCTACGGCGCAAATGCCATACGGGAAGTCCAATTTTGGCACACTCTCTCCAACATATCGGCCGGAATCCAACATATCGCCAATAACGCGTTCGATGTTGTCCTCCAAGTCGGCAATCGTTGCTGGCTTGTCCGCATAGACGAGAGACTTAACGTAGCCCCACAAAAAATAATCCAGGGGCGTTAAATCGCACGATCTGGCCGGCCAATGAACGGGGCCGAAACGAGAGATGAACTGTTCGCCGAACTTACGGCGCAGTTCGTCCATGGATGGACCCGATTTGCAAGCGTTGCTCGTTTGTAAGTCTTTCCATCTTGAAATTGCAAAGCATACTGAGCATTTTTGACTGTGACAGACGTCAGTTGGAATTTGACATCTGTCAAAAAATTAAACGTCAAAAAGAAACCAGCTAAAAAATCACCCTTTATTCTCAATTTTTTTAGTTAAAATGTTAACGATTTTTGCGTACAACGTTATACAATGAACAACTGGAATGTTTGCAATCGTTTTGTTTAGGTTTGAAACGCACAGAAAACTCATTCTGGGCGTTTTGAATTTTTTGGATCGATCACAATACTTTTAGGCACACTGTGGTGTATGCGGAAAATTGAAGAGACATTTATAACGAAGTGGAACAGAATTATGTTAACAAAACTTCTATCGACATTGAAAACTGGGATAAAAACAAGTAAATCGCAAAAGGTTCGCTTGCCAAAAACTACTGAGAAATGTCGTAAATGCTATCGAACATTATTTGACATATTTTAAAACGTTAGTACACTGGCAATACTTTACGCGTAAATCACGCTTAAATTATATGATGTTAGTAGAATATATGAATTAAACTATCGTTTGTACAATCCTATAAAAGTATTACTGAAACAGTACAAAGTTTATACAGATTCAGTAAGATTTGTATGGGAGATTGACTAGTATTAGTTAATTCCTCTTTTGTGCTGTCATCATACAAATAAAGCATAATACTTTACATGCAACGTGACTGTGTATGTGTTTGAGTCAGTATCAAGGTTAATCCAGGTAATTAAATCTATGTTACAATTGTATTTCAGCGAGCAAATGCTGACGCTTGGATGCTGACCTCTTGTGTTATTTAAAATTAATTTTCGAGTTTAAGCTCAAATTTTCTCTCGAAAAAAATGCAATTTCGCAAAGGTGCTTTAATGTGTGCTCCCAAAGCATCGCTTAAAAAAACAAAGTAAGAATAGTCGACAATCATTTAATTTAATCTTCCGAACGCACTTATTGCTAAATCATAAGCAAATCGTTTATTTTGAAGTCGTAAAATGTGAATCTGATTTGAATGATAGTGTTAATGTATTACGGATCGTAATTAACGATGAAATCAAAGTAAAAACGGGTGGTTTTGATGAATAATTGAATTTTGTGTAATGGCAAAACCGATTTTTCTGATTCGCACACCTTACATTATTATGTCCTAATTTTTTTTAATTGAGCTAAGGTCAAGGACAGCCAGAATCTTACGCGCTTCGCGTCTAAACAGTAAACAGTCTCAACAGATATTCAATATTATCATATTTTGCTCTTTCAAAGCATACACTCAATTTTCTCGGCAATTACACCACAATTGCGTGAAGCACAATAATATTTTCAAACAGTAAACACCAGATACGGGTTTGACTACTGCGTTAGAAAGTAATAGGAACATCTGCTCGATAACAATGCGGAACAATCAAAGAATAAACAAATAAACGAAAAAACAACGAATTTTATTAAGATTGTGGAATGTGGAATGGTCTATAGGTTTTTCGATCCATTTTAAAATCTTTATCGTTGTATTAAATCAAATTATAGCCTTCCATATCGTTCGAATAATTTTTACTTGTTTCTAATCATAATTGGGAAAATGTGAATTGAAATATTGAAACGAAATACGGCAACGAATCAAAGCATAGATGATACTACAATTCCTGGATTCAAATGACTCCCGTTTGAATAGATATCAAAGTCTGGGCTACATAAAGTACATCAGTCTTGTCTTCGAAAACAAGTTTAAATGAATGAGTGAGAATGAAAACCAACATCTAACTATTGTGAGAATTAAAATGAGACCCAACATTTTTTTACCGGTTTTCTCATATTTATCTCCAAATTTTTTGCTCTCAACATTTTCTGGTCTCCTTTCTACATTCAAATTTTGAAATGTTCTTCATCTCATTTGTATCCTCAAAATGTTCACTGTCTCATTTTTATTCTTCAAAAATTTCTGGTCACATTTTTGTTTTCAAATTGAGTCGACCGGAATAAAAGTGAGAATACACCGGCTCTAGATCAGTACTGCGACTAGATAATCAAAAACGCTGAAGTGAACCATGAATATTGTTGAGTGGCAGCAGCGGTCCATAATTTTCGCTATCAATGTTTATTTTTAGTGTAAAATGAACATTGATAGCGAAAATTAAGAACCGCTGCTGCCACTCAACAATATTCATGGTTCACTTCAGCGTTTTTGATTATCTAGTCGCAGTACTGATCTAGAGCCGGTGTATTCTCACTTTTATTCCGGTGGACTCAATTTTTCTATTCTCATTTTAATTTTCACAATAGTTAGAGGTCGGTTTTCATTCTCACCCATTCAAATATCAACGTTCATTTTTTCGTGTCAATTAGAACGGTTCGTCGCAGAATTGCTAATGTTCACATATCAAAATGCTCAGTATTTATCAAAATCTAATGAAATTATCGCATTGATTTAATGCGCATGAACGTTCTTATCGATGGCGATACGAAGTAAGTTCTTTTAACTGACTTCCTAGTCACATTTAGGTACTGAGTTGGACTTTTGGAATTTCGTGACTTGAGTCCATTTTAATTTGTTACTTAGGCCACATTCACTTCCGATGAATTTACTGCCAATGTTTATGACCATGTCTTTAATTTATTTTATTTTCACTCCGATCACGATATCACAAATCGATCGACGTAATATCAGTAATATAGGTTTTTAACTTACCGACTGCTGTATTCCTGGAACGAACCACCATCGAGTAATCGAATTTTTGCAAATAGAACAGGATTTAAAAATGGCACTTCAACCAATTCCTCCAAATGCAGTTCGACGGAAAATTTATACTTCTTTTTTTTCATCATGAATGCCATACCTGGAGCGCCAGGCACGATCAATGTCATCCACACAATTATTTCAATCAACAATTTTCAATTGAAGAGGAAAAAATTGGAATAATTTTTTTGTTTTCAGTGTACAAAATGTTTTTCTCACTGTTCACCACGCGTGTATCGAGGTGCTAAATTCAATGCATGCTTTAAATATACCTTCACTAGCAATGGAAAAAAGAGTGTTGAATTACACTCTATATAATGTCACTGTACGCAGCTGCTCGTTGTTGTCAGTACATATGATTAATAGCCAATGCCATACGATACCACCATGTCAACCAGAAAGATTGTTGATCTTGCTCATTATAATACATAGATTGGGGCCGGATACGTCTACGCCAACATTCCTGGAATGAAAAAAAAAATGGTTTAGATCCTTTGTGCTATGGTGTGAAATTATTCTTAGTCTATCGTCTAATAGGGCTATGTGTGTATTTCGAGTGAAAGCTTGATATTTTTCCCTGAATATATCAATTGTGATGAGTAACGATCATTCATTCAAGCTGAATGGCTTGGCCAGTATTTTTTTTCGGCCAATAGGCTCAATCCTAAAATATAAATCGATAGCTTTTTCCGAGGTATAATGAAATTGCTCATTTGATAGTGCAAACACACATGAAATGACCGATTGAATGGACAGATACCGAAGAAAGCATTAAACCATGAGAAATTCGTTACAGAATTAGCCATGCTATTGTTCTTCTGGATGCGTCCACTAAAGTTGATTTTGACATTTAGTTCACGAGTCGCTACCGAAATTTAAGCGCACCGAAACGCGGAGAATAGAAACAAGATGTATGCTCAATATGAGAGATGTGCTCGCTGACGCGCAATTCGGAAAGAACGACGCGCAACAAAGAACGAAATGTACAGAACTCCAGATGAATAGCATACACATTTTTTATTAGCTTCAAATTGTTTCCCAACATATGGAAAAAAGCGAACGAACGAATCAACATACAAAATAAGTGTGTACATATGATGAAAATAAAATGGGTCAAGTACTGATACATCACTGTCCCTCGATTTGATGCTCTTTCTCGCACGAGTGAAAAACCGCAACCATATAAAACAACACTATTTGACTCGCTTTGCATATTATTTTATGTGCTTTTTTGTACGAAAAAAATGAGAATCTTACACATCTGTTCAATGGGCAATGTGAATGAACGCTGTTCGAAGTAGAAAACTAGCAACTTCCACTTTTTCTAATGTTTTCGCTCATTGCACACACAACGCGCTCTTTCTCTTTTGATTCGTTCTTTTTTCACATTCTGCATTACTTTTCACTCACCGTTTTGTTTTTCAATCCCAACTCTATTAAGTTTTTCAACTTGCTAACTGGTTAAAGTCTGTTGTTTCATCAAGATATTTCTGATTAAAACTGGCCGCCAGTAATTTCATTGCAGGAACTTCATTTTAAAATTAGCTGAACTCATTTTTCACGTCAAGTGTTGATTATATTTGTGTTTGCCATTAGTTTGACTTTATGAAAACAGCAGACGATAGTACCTCCATATCGGCCGTAGCAAACAAAGAAAAAAAAACTTCAATAAATTTGTACGTGGGCATGTTCAAGTGGAAAAATCCACAATCAATCAAATGAACTATACGGGAAGGCAGATTTGCACGAAAAATTTGCATATTGGAAATGCAAATATGATATTTCACTTATTATTACCGAGTCGATAATACCGAAACAATTGCATATCCCTTACTTCGTTCGAATTTAAATTGAATGGCGCATCCACTTATAACATTAATTATTTGGCTATAATTGAGATATGAAAAATGTATTTCCCTGATGGAGCTCAATTCTTGATGGTAGGGCGGAAGTTCATAACATTGCTTTAAAATCATCACTCTTGGGATTAAATCATTGCAAACGGCAGCGTTTACTTTGCTATAGAAATAAAATTATACTTTTGTGCCATCTGTTGTTGACGTTCTCCAAACTCATCATATTTTCATTGAATTGGCGTATCATAAATACCGAGACAGAGATGGCGTGGGAGATGCACATATAGTTAAAACTGACAGTGCAGAATCATAAAATGTTGCAATAATATAGTGAAATATAGATCTAGAATTAGATCAAACTAATTTCTAATATGGAATATCAATATAACAGCTATATGTTATATTATGGGTAGATCTACGTTCTAGTGCTGAATAATTTATTCGTTTTTCGCGCTAAATTACTAGAAATTATGCCAGTGCATGTGACACACGAGCTCCATAATTCCGTATGGATCTTCTTGAGCTTTAGTTGTTATGTGAATTCAAGGCTTGGCATCACATTTGCAACATAAAATTGGACCCCGAATTGAGCATTTAGAGAAACACATTTACGTCGTGCATAAAACGAAAAGTGCCCTTATGCCCGCGGCTACGAAATTGGTACAGACGTTAGAGTGTCATACTTGGAATCGAATCATTTATTTTCGTTGCCAAAGGAACACGTGGCAAAAAGTCAAAAGAAAATCCAAGGTTTTGATTGAAGTTTGATAAAAAAATCACGCTATACAGATATAGTTGCTATTACATATATACTTCAGCCAACTATCAAATTACATGAGGCGGCCAAGTTTTGATGATAAAATAAATTTCGTTATTTGTTTTTATTTCATTCCAAACCATTGACGCATATTTTTCAAAATTTCAAGTGGGTGGTCATCGATGAGTTTTTGTTCGTTTCACTGTTTCGAAACTTACTAAAGTAGAATGAACAATAAACCAATTGAACCTCGATGCCACCGTACGTACGTACACAACATTTTTTGACGGAAGTACCTAATGACATACATCCAGTATTCTATTATTCAAAATTTCAGTCAAGTCATATGGTCAATTTTCATAACTCTAACGAGCAGCAAGCGCCTGGTTCACTTTTTTTTATTGGAAACAAGAGAGAACCAAGCCAATTATTTTGAATAGAACTGTGTTATTTGGTGTGTCAGTCGAACTATACGACTTTGTCGCAAGCCACTTCAATTTCATTGAGCATTATTACATGGAAAACGAATCGAAAAAAAGAGCACGAACGCAAAAATGTGTGTTACACATTTTCAATAATTGTCATCGTCATTTATTCTCTCAGGTTCCAAAATGACTTTCATAGTTCACTAGACTGGAAATAACAGAAAAAATAAATAGCATTGAATGTCTCCAAATATCACTGAACATATAAAAATATTTACATCGTTGAAAGCTTATAAATATCAATGTGCTAATTCAATTACTGTGCACACAAATTCAATGTGTATTGATTTATTGAAAAATCGCTTCACGTTTTTTTACATTATCATTCAATAAATGATTGCTGTGTCTGTGAGGATGAAGGCAGATGTGTATGTAAAACTTTTATATCAAAATCAACGTGCTTGCAACGCAATTTCTTTTGCACGTATCGTGCAATTGATCAACATACACACATTAACCTGTTGTTCTTTTTTGAGAACAAATATGTTCATTTCTTTCTTGCACCGCCTGAATATGTTTCAAAAAGAAAAACACAATCAAACCAGGGCAATGTCTTGCTTTCATCATTCATCATGTCCAGCCACGCAATATAGAACCATAAATGTGTTATAATATAAACATAATATTCTTCGGCTCGTATTTTATTGATATAATCACCCAAAATTGTTGTGTAAATAGAAAGAATACGAAAAAAACTTATATCGTGGGCTAAGTACGTCAACCAATTTTTTCTGCTCAGTTTTATGGTATTGAAAAAATATCAGCCGCGATTTTCAGATTGTTGCATTTACGCAGTAATGAAAGAAATCTGCGAGAGAGCGAGAGGACGGGAAACAATAGAACAGCAAATCTGCAAGTACCTATACATTGTCATGCATGAATGGTGATAGTAACATGAAAATGTTCGCGCATTCATGTATAAAGCTAGCAGAAATTGTTAAATATCAAACAACTTGCTCACTACTTTCATTTTTCGCGCACAACACAACACAAATGAGCTTCACATGTCCATTTTTGAGCTACCAATCTCGATGGAGAAAAAACATTTTTCAGAAATGTCATACACAGCAAGTACAATAAATGCGTAGAAATACTAATCCAATGAAAGGTCAAAATAGAGAAATTTATTCATGGGGAAATTTATCGAAAATCGGTTGAAATTTGTTATTTATATATGTGTTGCAAGTGCTTTAATGGCTACTATGAATCACCGCGCACGCTGGTAGTCGCTTTTTGCAGAATTCAAAAATGCAAACGAAGATGCATTGACGACCAGCAACAAAGCTCCGTTTGTAAATATTACTCTGCACATAGCTGCTTTCTGTGCGCGTGTTGATTAATAGTAGGCGTTTGAGCACTCACAATACAAACAAAATTGATTTCAACCGATTTTAAATGATCTTACTCACAAATTGGTGAACACTCTGTTTTGACTTGTCATTTGATTAATTTTTCCCCGCATTTATTTACTGTGTGCATATTTTTTTTCGATTCCAAGAAATCAAAATAACACCAAAACAACGACATTTTAATAAAATTAACCAGTGGCTTATATCCACATGCTAATATATGTAAAAATATGCATTGTTTCAGTAGATCAGCATTTCGATTGTTTTTTCATTATTTTTATCTCTCGGAAACTGGAAGGTCGCGCGCAATATATAGATAAATATTAAAATATTGCCCAAGGTTCATGGTTTTTGAATCTGACATTTTTGTATGCCAGTTTATTGTCACACATATCTGACTTTTGGATTACGATGGAAATGCAAAAAGTAAGTAGATAATTGTGCATTGGTAAATAAATTTCAAGATTAGTTTAAAGTCGATGTACTTCAGCTCACGTACCTCATATGCCGGAATTCGTATCAACGATAATTATATGTTTTGGCACGCGTGTGTCCACGAACAATACCCTCTGTCTACCTCATCAACTGTAATAATTCCCGAATCTCACGGAAATCATGAGCTGTGTTTTATTTAAAGCGATGAGTAATCGAAAGCTTATTGTATTTAGAAATGATATCGAATCTATTTGAGATTTTCTCAAGTATTTTGTTTTTTTTTCAGGTACTGATGGAGTATTTTTTGGCTTTTGTATGATTTCGTGATATTTCTTTATGCATCTTTTATTATCTTCCTAATATGATTTCCTTCTTAATATTTGTCTATTTGCCTTTTTGTCTCGATTATAATTGTTCAATATGAATTTCTGTGTGAGTTTTCCTGCCTCTGCGCGTTATCAATAGAGCGGATGCATAGATTGGGCAATGAAAAAATAACAATGCATGAGCATATCAATCGAATTAAGCGCCCTAGATTCCAGTCTGAACAATTACGATGTTTTCATTACGAGAATAAACAGCACTTTCATGATTGTATGGCATATCAAAAGCGTATGGAAATAATTTCAACCGAGATTCAGCCGTTTCAAATCGTTTTGGGCTGTCTATTTCAGCTGCAAAAGCATCGAGAGCTCTTTAATTAAAACATCCTTTGGCTCAATATCAATGACGAAGTGTGTATTTGGCAGTCATTCAATCGACATATGTCAACCATTATTTCTAAAACTATGTGAATGGTGTTTTTCATTCACTTTCTCTCTCTCTTTCATTTTTTTCGTTCAACAAGGAATCCGAACAAACTGATTCTATGACTATGAGTGAAAAATAGAGTCGAAGAATAAATGCACGAGTCATTATCTCACTCGATCGTATATCATCGCATTAATATCAAAACAGCGAATCTTTTAAATAAACTTTATATTTTCCTTTAAGATTTTTTTCGTGCTCAGAATGATGGGACGAACTCTACATTTAAGTAACACTCGATGCGCACACACCATTCAAATGCCCAATAATTTGTAAACAAACATAATTCAATTGAATGCACGGATCAAACGAAAGATGAATACGGAACAACAAAGACACAAATACACCGAACACTCTAAATATGCAAACCAAACCAAACAAATTCAATTACACAATTATTTGTATAAAAATAATTTGAAAAAATTGTACGATGTTTGATTCGACGCGAAACAGATAATAATAAAAACAAGAATAATTGCAGCTTTCCATAGACGGCGCGGCTAAAATGTAGATGAAAGAATTAAACTCACTTGCTTATTGAAGAGTGTGCAAAAACAAAATGCCAAATTGCCTCTATGATATATTCGTTTTCAGCTGAAAAACACGTAAGCGAAAAAAGTCGTGTTTTATTGTAATTGTTGTTGTTGCTCAGGAAACATTATGCGTATCAACCACATGCTTTTCCTGTTGGCGTCCCTTTTTTACACGATTTACTATTCAATAGCACTGTTGCAGTGTTGCTAATAAACACTTTATTTATACTATTTATAACTTTGTTTAGGTTTACTTCGATTTTTTCTGCTATTATTTTTGTGTTCAATACACACTTGTGCACGGCAACACGAAATGCAACAAAACAGAAAAACAATGGTTTAAATAACACACTATCACTGAGTGTCTTTCAAATTGTGGTCACCAAGGCAAATAGTACAAATAATACGCATACAGACACAAACACAATTTCAGTCCTTTTTCTTTCTTCTACAAAATGCTCTGAATATTGTTCAACATGTAATTTTCTTGATATTCACATGCGTCAAATTTCATTTTTAATTATAAAAATTAATGTTTCGTGTTTTTTTCTTTTCTTTCTTCTCACTATGTCTGTTTTTGATTCTCTGTGCTTGTCGCCACTTGTGTGTCAGAAAAGTGAATGCGAATGAAAGAGCGAGAAACACGTACAAACCAACTTAAATCATAAACTATTCACTTTGTACATTCTGCACAGTTAATTCGTTTTTGGTTCTGTTTTTTTTTTTTTAATTTCTTATTTGTTCAATTATTTAATCGGTTTTCGTTAAATACTTTTGCTCGTGTTGTCGTCCATCGCTGAACTGATGAGTTGTTTTTCAGGAATCAGGCTTGCGAATGAAATGAAATATTGACAGCGCAACCAAACAAGCTTCAATACTCTTTTAGACTAATGGAAAATCATCTCAGTGGGAAAAAATCTCTAGGCTACACACTGTTCAATTGAATCAATGGCTTTGTGTAGTGGTGCGCTTGTGGTTCTCGTAGTCATCGCCGTCTTATAATCAATGGTTTATGGCTGTATGGGTGCTGATTTCGTGAATGTCAATTGAATGGATGAATTTATATATCGCTCGAAAGCGTTGGTGCGAAAGAGACAAATATATGGTCACGAACTGACAGTTGGGCTTTGTTTCACTGAATGAGTATTTCGATTCAATAAAAATTATCAAATTATTGTCGGATCTACTATTTTGTGGAAATATCCCACAAAAATGGACTAGGAATACAAGAGAATTGCAATATTTGGAAAAATTACCAATTGAATTTAATTTTTCAAAGAGTTTTGGATATTTTGCAATATTAACAATATGTTGAACGTACCCGCATGTATAATGACGTTTGCTGGCCTTCTTTTTCGGGCTAACACAAAAACCATTCATACGTAAATTGTTTGATCGAATTGTCAAGGTAATCAGCGATCTAAAGTCAATCACTCAATTCACCCACAGAATCAGTTGAACAGGAACATGCACTTGGACAGCAGCAAAACTTTTTTGTCTGTACGTAAATAAATAATTTTGAGTGACATTTGACAACCAAAAAATTTAAACCATTGCAGTTTTGAGCGGTGAATGTGCGGCTCAACGTGGAATTGGATTGGCTAGAAATGAATTTTAGCAACAATTTGTGGTCGATTTTGTAAATTTACAGTGTGCTTAAGCAAAGGTGCATAGCTAAGTATATTTATGTGATTCAAATACACAGCGCACAAATTGACAGATTGACAACTGGAAACATGTATTCGCCATAGAACCAAAAACAATTTGAACTGTCTCAAAATTGGATAAAAATTCAATTCAATCAACAAACATGTAAATATCTATGTTTTTTTTTTGATGTGATGTAGTAGTGGAGAGTTGGGCTGCCGTTTCTGTATGTGAATGTACTTTGAATCTGCCTATAATATTTCATCAATGAAGGATGTGTATTTTCACGTCACACACATTCATAATTCATTTCGCTGGAAAAAGAAGAGTGTATCGAAATCAAAATAACACAAATCTTGTTTGACAACTTCATAATAAACTGAAAGTTGTGTATCGAATACATTTCATTTCATTGAACTCCTTTTGGAACACCGAATAGTCCCAAAGTCACAATATCGAATGAGAAAAATAGCAAGAATGAACGAAAAAAAAACGCAATTCACAATTTTTCACTATGTTCTTTTCAAATGGGAATTCAAAATTTATTTACGCTAAATAAATCAAAAATTGAATGCCAAGGAAGATTACGTTGTAAAAAGAATATGTATCCAATCATCATTTACACAATCATTTGTCGGTACAATTTCTGTTAATTTGGCTCATTTATTGTTGTTTATTGTTTTCCAATTGTGTATAATATGCTATCCAGCGTTCACGCACACAATGAAAACTGCAAATATTTGCTTCAATGCACAGACAAAGATAAAGAGAGATAGAGAGAGAGAGAGAGAGAGAGAGAGAGAGAGAGGGAGAGAGAGTGGGGGGGGGGGGAGGGAAGATAGATTGATAGAACGTGTGAAGCATTGTAAGTGAAATCGTGTGTACAAACAATATTCTTATCAATACAAACGAAGGGCGCACGAGAGCTGTTATCAATGCCAGGTTTAAACGTCACTCACCATACCATCGCTGCTGGGCAATTATTGAATTGAGTAAACTGGTTTTTATCAGTGTGAAGCTGCTGAAACACTCACAAGCACGCAGAGAGTGAGTCTAAATGCATGACAATGCACTACGCGGTGCAAAAATACAACCAAGATTGAAGAGTTGAACAAGAAAAGCGGTTTTTCTCCACGAATCCTCAATCTTAGAATTCGGAATTGAAATTCAAAGTGGAAGAGTGTCAAATAGAATTACAACTAACGCGAAAATCTTAACCAATCGAGATGTAAGCCAATACGAAAAGAGAAAACCACTTAAAAATTCATACGCGCGAACCTTTGTGACTCTCTGTCTATCTTTGTCTGCCTCTGAATTGTTTATGAAAAAAACGTGTCTCTATATTGTTTTCATTTGATTCATTTTCATCTCTCAAGTAAGGGATATTGTGAAATCGTGATGTTCATTTGGTGGCATCGAATTTGGCACGAGGACCCGCTACAGCAAGATAAATCTCATACAAACGAACAGCCACAACAGCCAGAACATCGCCGACAAAGGCCCAACCACATACAATTTCAGACAATTCATCAGCTGCCATCATATTCTGTCCATCACAATTGTGAAAGCCAATCAAAATGTATCCGAAAGTCCTTTACTGATCACTCGTCTCGAATGCATTCATTTTGTTCAACTATCATTTTAATTCACTGTCTTAATGTATTTGTGCTTGCAATAGCGAGTGAAAATTTGAGCAGCTCACAGAAACAGCCATGTGATCGCTCACGACGAGTGTTCACCGACATGCAAGGTGAAATAAGTAATGGACCCCCTGGATTTAACTACACACAAGTAAGTTGTATTTTTACTCATAAATTTTCTACAGGTCAAATTCAGTACGCACCACTATGACGGTCTCATTTGCATAAATTATAAAATAGCTCCGTGCAAATCAAGCTAACGCGCTAACAATACTTATTATTATTTTTCCATTCCATTCATTTATTCTTTGATTGTTGGAAGTGTTTGAGAATTATTCTTCATTTTGATCGATATGTGTCTAATATCAATTTTCATCGCGTAATATAATTTGTTTGATTTTCGAAAAGCTTTTATTGCCTCGTCGCGTATTTTTGTGTAAGCAATCCCTTACGCATAAGATCAAATGAATGTTTTTTATTGGTTCATTTTAGGATTCACATTGTGAGTGGTTGATTAAAGCGAAAAATGACAGTCAATTTATAACGCTGAAATTTCATAGCATAGCAACTGAATGCTCATATGATTATGTTTTCGTTTTTGACGGCGACTCATACAAATCGCCACTATTGGGCAGCTTTAGCGGTAGAACCGAACCACAACATGTTGTTGCCACTTCAGGGAGCGTAAGTGAACCCAAAATTATATCTAACGCATCTTGTTGATGTTATCAATTGACGATGTCGCTCATAAATATTGGCTTGGCGTCAACGTTAATCAATTGATTGTGCTCAACAAAAAAAGAATTTGACTGAAATTTATTGATTATTTAAAATTTCAGATGCTAATTTTACTGTACAGTGACACAAATTATGTGCTGAATGGATTTCAGGCTGAATATTTCATTAGCAATTGGTAAGTTTCGATGGCATATCCAAACATTTTATTGTAATGCCAAGAGTCAATAAATGATTAGCATGTTTCCACTAAAAATAAATCATTTGCAGTCCAAATAACTGCTCGAATCGAGGCAAATGCGTTGGAAGCCAGTGCGTGTGTAAAGGAGATTGGATAGCAAAGGATTGTAGTATACATGCTTGCCCGAATCAGTGCGGCGTTAATGAAGGCCGAGGAATATGCTCTAAGGAACACTGCCGGTGTAAAAATGTAAGTTATTGTATAAAAAATAAGTTGACATTCAGTTTTTTCGAGTCGGGAGAAGGAAAATGAATTAGTTCCAGTGTGCAACTTTCGCAGACATAGCTGTCGCTGGAATGCAATATGAAAAACTGAATTTGCTTCTATTTTCTTGTTCTATTACTTTTCCGCACACACTGTGCGATTATTGCGATCGGCCCACAAAATCGAAAACGCATGGAACGACTTTTCTATGTAATTAAGGCATAAAAAAACGCTTGCAACCATTCCCGGAGCGATTTGTTGTCCGTTGTCCATTGTACGCAACAATTTGGTAACACGATAACTCAAGAGAGTAATAACTAACATTTATCGTAAATGAACGCGCAAATAGACCTTCATTGGGAAAAGGCACCTATTAATTTCCAGCTCATTCAGATCATGTCTTTGGGTAGCTCAATTGAGGTCTAGTCATTGAATGAAAAGTTTTTCAATATTGATTACGAAACATTTGTATGGCAAATAAGTTTTTAGTTCACATTGTATCATGATGAAACTTTCAGAATCTTATGTTTCTACGAAAAAAATAAGTCACACGAAAGATGATATAAGATTTCCGTCTAATTTTCCTGCAAATTGTTCAGTTATCAGGAACAAAATAAATATTGTTTTTTTTTTTTTTTTTTAATTAGTCGCATAATATTCCAAATCTGTTTTTAGAACCGAACAGTATTAAGTTGAACGTCAACACCAAGTGAATTTGAATCTCATTGCTACATGTAATAAGAATCATTTTGCTATTGGTAAGTTAGAACCAAATACCAATGCATTCCTAAAGATGGAACGGCTGATTCGTACTATAAATCAATCCTACACTTACTCCAATACAAATTTGTAGTTATCAATGAAATATCCGCTAACCCGTGGATTCTCGGGAAATGTGCGGAAAAGTTAGATTAATTATGTAGGACCAAATATTTTTGATTCATTTTCCTCCTATCCGAATCGAATTTTTTTCCGTCAACATTGAATGTTCAACATTTATATTCACATCTCCGCTCTGTAGGGCTATTCCGGGAAATCGTGTAGTCTTCACATCGATAGTAATATTGGAAACGAATGGCATTATTTAGCGAGTGCTTACAGTGGGTTAACTCCGCGAGCGGCACATTCGGCTATTTATGTGAGCGAAACAGACTCGCTTTATGTTTACGGTGGTCATAATCTAAATAACATTCTGGGCCATCTGCAAGTAAGTAGAAAGTGTTGAATATAAATTATAAAGAAAAAAATGAAAAGTGGTGTGTTTTCGTTTGCAGATTTATCGCTTCAACAAAAGTACATGGGAGGATGAGTTGGGAATATCATTACGAAGTCGTCATTTTCCGGCCGAATGGGATAACCGGCTGCTCAAAGCGATTCTCCATCAAAATGAAGAAGAAGCTCGTTTGTGGGGACTGAAAAGTGATGCATCATTCTTCCGAAACATCCTTCTGTCAATATCGGATGAAAACTTCCTACGTCGACGGCAGAGATCACCAAAACGTAGTTCTAGGCTTCCTTTAAATCTAAATCTAAGTGAATCGATATCAAATCAAGATATATCCGAGATCCTAGAAGAATTATCAGAAAAATCACACATTGGACCAATGCATCGATACGGTCATGCCGCTTGTTCGATTCCGCTTGAAGGAGGCGGTTTCGTGATTTCTGGCGGAAATTTAGAAGATGGATTATTATCGAATGATTTGTGGATGTTCAATGCTTCAGCATCGCAGCCCGAAGACTCTTGGATATTGAGAGCAATAAATTCATCTTTCAAACCTCCTCCGTTGACACGGCACACAATCACATTAGCTGGAGATCATTTGTATATATTCGGAGGCAGTCTGAGCAATGGTGAATTCTCATCGAGGTAAGAATGCCACCGCTCATTCGTTTATTTACTTATTCAAAAAATATTGTTGCTCAAGCGTGTATAAAACAGCTGAGTATTCCATGTCAATATTTCATTGTTTGCTATTTACTTCTTCTGTTATTATACATTTGCGAAAAAAATTCATTGTTTGAATTTAAATGTGTTCTTAACGGAATTTCAAGCTTCAGTCACTTAACTTTAAATTGGTACATTTTTTTACATTCAGAATATTCCGCATAAAATTAATGGATGATCCGAACCAAGATCAATGGGAAGAGATCCATCCGCATGGTGGCAAATCACTAGATGTTCGTGTGGTTGCACACACCACCATTTACCACGAAGCCACAAATTCATTGATCGTTTATGGAGGTGTGCTTGTGAATGTAGCACGCTTTTCGAAACTATCTGATCGCATGTTCGTGTTTCAATTGGATGATTTGCATTGGACCGAAATTCATTATCCACACGATGCATATGTTCCGAGAGAACGTGCTTTCCATACGGCCACAGTTATTGGAAATTACATGATCGTATTCGGCGGCTATACCCATCGACATAATAAAGAAGAAATTTGCTATGACAATCAGATGTATTTGTATCATCTACGCTGCCAAACATGGATCAATTCAGACGTTCTTGGAATGATTCCGAAACAGCGATATCTAAAGAAACAAGGTGTTTTTGCTCATGCTGCAGCCGTGAGAAATGACAATACGTTGCTGATTGTTGGCGGCTATCATGGAAATGTCAATGCCGATCTTTTGGCATACACTTTGCCTGAAATGCTTCAGGTGAAACGAAGTGATCGCGTTTTTGATCCAGAAAATTATTGCCACAAGCATTCAGCGATTTCAGAGTGTTTATCTGGTAAGAATATGATTTCTTTCTCTGTTTTTTACAATTATTAATTTTTGAACGACAGTTTAGCTTAAAAATATCACGATATTAATAAAAAAGATGCTTATGACTCACAATTGTCTATTTCACTCCATAGATTTAGACTGTGGTTGGTGTAGTACGGATAATATTTGCTATGGCCGGACATTTGGTGCCAATTGTACAGCAAATCTGCAGACGACGTGGTGTCCGGGCATTTGTCCAGCTCTTCATGATTGTCATGCGTGTTTGATACACGGAAATGAAAGAACTACCGCAACTGGAGCACGCGTTCTATCATTTGCCACCAAATTTGGTTTGAACCAGTGTCAATGGTGTGTGCAAAATGCGCGATGTCATCATCGTGACAATTATGCAACTTGCGGCTCTGGAGATGATACGCCATCACAGGAAATGGGTAATTTTAATCAACTTTTTAATTTTTGATTTTTAATCTTTGAAATCTTTTTTAATAAAAACATATTTTATAATGATTTTCCATTTTCCTAGGTTGGTGGGGAGAGAATGGGGTGGAAATCGATTCCCCAAAGCAGTGTTCCTTGTTGGATCGGCGGCCTGGCCTAACCTTCTTGAATTACTATTCGCCTGTAAATTTAACAATGCCAGACAAAGTGAGTTTCATCAATTCAACGATGGTTGATTTCATAACATCGCCACCAATGACAAAAACTGAGCACAAAATACATGGTGATGTAGTGGCTCGTCTATACGGCTTCATTCGCCCACCAAAGAAATGGATAAAAAGTGGTGAACAATGGCACATATGTGCGAGCAATTCCGAAACAATCTTGAACATGAGTAATGCACAGAGCGAATTCAACGACTTCCGAACGTTAGCCAATTTATCAGTGTCGCGTAGCCACTGCCAAATAATCAATTGGACGGATATGATTGCAATAGATAGTCCTGATTTCGCAAATCAAACCATTTACACCGAACGTTTGCTAATTGATCTACAAGCAAATCGCACCTTATTCATGACAGGCAATAACTATTATAACCCAAGTAAAATCGGTATACAGCACAACGGAACGCATGACAACAGTGCATTCACATTTGAATATCTTGAAACTTACTCAAAAGGCAATTGTGAATCGCTTACGAATTGCCTGCAGTGTTTGACTGATTCAATGTGCGGTTGGTGTTCATCAAAGAATCGATGTGTTTTACGGTCAAAAGACGAACAATTTTGTGTAAGACAAGAAAATGGAACTGATTGGAAATATTTCATAATTGAACCGACCCAGTGCTCGAATTGTTCGGATTACATCAGCTGTGAGCAGTGCATCGACTCAAACATGTGTGAATGGTGGACCGAAGATGCACGTTGCGAACGGTATGGACGATTTGAAAATGCCATTCGAAGATCAGAAAATTGTCCAGCGCCATGCCACTCGCGGAGAAGCTGCTCAAGCTGTTTGGATGAAACTGGACGATGTGTTTGGTGTGAGACGACACAAACATGCTTCAGCTTTTCAGTTTACACCAGTGAATTCCAGTTTGGATTCTGTCGCGAGTGGATCGACACAATAGCATTGAGCAATTCCAATGAATTGCCACAGCAAAAGTGCAAATCTTGCCACAGCTATTCAAACTGTTCGACATGTCTGCAAAATCTCAATTGTGGATGGTGCTTCGATCGCGACAATCCAATTGAGGGTAAATGTTTGCAAGGAGATTTCAATAGCAGTGCCCAAAGCTGCGATCAAGTACTGCATAGCTATGGCATGACAAAAGTCGTTCCCGGTGAGACTGAATGGGCTTATGCACAATGTCCAGATGTCGATGAGTGTGGATTGGGATTGCACGATTGTCACAAAGAAGCAAAGTGTACAAACACTCATGGCTCGTACAATTGCTACTGCAGAAGAGGATTTATCGGAAATGGAAGAACGTCGTGCGTTCGAACGTGCTATGAACAATGTGTCAATGGTTATTGCTCAGGTGCACCGGATTACAAGTGCATCTGTGATTTGGGATGGACAGGAGAATCATGTTCGATTTCGTGTGGATGTAATAACCATTCGACGTGCTCAAGGGGACCCGGATTTTGTGATAGATGTGAGAATTGGACTGAGGGCGAATCTTGCGAGAGATGTCGAGCCGGAAGCTATGGAAATGCAACATCAATTGAGAAGAAATGTCGCCCTTGCGAGTGCAATGGACATGGAAATGAAGCACTTGCCATTTGCGACATTCAAACCGGGGAATGCTTTTGCGAACACAACACCGAAGGATATAATTGTGAAAAGTGCAGCGCAAATTTTTATGGGAATCCAATCAATGGTGGTCAATGTTACTTTCAATGTGAATCACGTGGAATGCTCAAGAATGTTGGTCTGCAAGGCATCGGATCGTATCAGTCACAGAAGAACAACTTTGCACCCGATATCAAGGAATGTTTGTGGATTGTTAGCCCACATTCATTTAATGGCTCTCAGTTAACCGACAATTTTATTCAATTTGAAATCATAAATGATTCTTCATTCAATGTAAGCTGTAATGAAAATGCCGTTTATGTATACGACGGTTTGCCGGATTTGATCGGTCACACACAACAACGGCAATTGCTCAGCGTCTTTTGTACAGAAGACACTAAATATTACATGGTTGAAGCACGATCGGGTCATCTAACTGTGCATTATAAGCAAAGTGTGAAAGGACAAGGATTCAATGCAGTTTATACCGTACAAAGTTGTACGGCCGGGACGTGTGCGCTGCCGCGACAGTGTAAAGATGGACACTGTACCTGCCCAGATGGATTCACCGGTACTGACTGTAGTATTGAACGATGCCCTAAAAATTGCAGCGAATCATTGAATCAAGGAAAATGTGATAAATCGTACTGGCGCTGCTTGTGCAATAAAGATTTTGGTGACAGAGACTGTTCGGTTCCACTGAGATACGAAAAAAGTGTCATCATCACCGAACTGTTCGACTCACTGCTTATTGACGACTCGCTGGAACACTTGCGCAAGACTCTACCTCGGTTTGGTCATTCTTTACTCAGTGACAAGCGAGGGAATCTCTGGATGTTATTCGGTTATTCGTTGCATCATCAAGCGCTCAATGATATTCGACAATTTGATACGAGAAACAGCAGTTGGATGCAGGTTAGATGTGAAGACATATGATCAATTGTTTTTGTCGAAATAAAATCCAATATTCTTTCGTTTATTTTTTTCAATAAAGGTGACAGTTGACTCGACACCAGACGCAAAGATGCCGCAAGGGCGCTACTTCCATGGAGCTGATATTCAACATTTGAAGCAAAACATTTTCATCTACGGTGGGATGACGGGAATGTCGAAGAATAACGCCAGCGAAACGGTACTGAACGATTTTTGGAGGTTTAGTGTGTTGAATCAGAGATGGCGAGAGGTTGAGGTAAACTCCGAATTTCGACCACCAGCATTAACCGGTCACACATTGACGCTAATCAAAGACGGCGATCACGATGTGCTTGTGCTGATTGGTGGCTTTTCACCATCGCATGGCTTTAATCGACACACATACATATTCAATTTGACAACTGGCACCTGGTCTATTTTGGACACAATTGGCGAATCTCCACTTGGGATCTATGGACATTCGGCTGTGTACCATTCAATTTCGCATAGTGTATATGTTTTCGGTGGATATGTTTTTGAAAACAACGAAAAAATTGGAATGTCCAATCGATTGTTTGCTTTAAATGTTGGGCAGCGGCTTTGGACTGATATTCCAATACTCATCGGAATCAATCATGTTGAGGACAATTTGCCGAGGGCACGATTTTTGCATTCAGCCATTTCGACGGACAATTACATGTTGATTTTTGGTGGACGCACTCAGCCCGAAAATTCATCCGACTCGTTGATTGCCTATGTATACCAATGCAACTTGTGGATTCGATTGACGGAGAATGTTGACCTTGTTGGCCATTTAAAACCTTCCTACGCACATGGTATGGCATACGATTCCGACGCTATTTACATAGTCACCGGTTGGGACGGAAGCATCGTAAGTCGTGTCATCCGTATAAATTTACCATCCGATTTATGTGAATTATTTAGCAGCAGTAAGCATTTGTGTCGGCATTTCATGGGGTGCAGCTTTTGTACAGTGAATCCGAATGATGTTCCCGTGTCGCATTGCTACTATTACGACCGTACGGATATTTGTACTGAAAGTGAAAAACAGTATAATAAAGGCATTTCATGCGATGCATCAGCGGTTCGCGGTCGAATATGTTCGACTTTTACTACATGTGAAACGTGTACCGCTGTTTTTCCATATTTCTCAGAAACCAATTCACCTTGTCGATGGTGCGGTGATAGTTGGTCGGGGCGGTGTGTTCCACAAAATAGCACACAGCATTGCGGTGAAGATTCTATCGTTGTTGCAACTGGTGGTTATTGTCCCGGAAGATTTTGTAATGGAGATTGTGAAATTTGTAAGCAACGTGGCTGCCATTGGATCCAAGAAGAAAATGGTAATAGTTATTGTTCGTCTGAAGAAGTACAACATAGCGAAACAAAGCAAGAATCTTATATTTGTCCGCGTCGATGCGAATCATTCAAAAATTGCACGGATTGTTTGTCTGCGAGTACTGAAAGTGAGGGCGGTTGCCGATGGTCAACGCAATTAGAGCAATGTCTCTCACCAAATTGGCAGTCACTTTGGTGTATCGGCGGTGTTTGCGGTCTAGTTTTACAGAGATCTGAAATAGCATATTGTCCAGAACCTTGCAGCGCATATACACAATGTCATACATGTTTGGCGCATGCACATTGTGGCTGGTGCTCAAAGAATAACACTGAAGGCGATGGCGTTTGCACCGAGGGATCTCTCGAGAGCCCATCCGAATTCCCGGCCGCCTCAACTTGTGACATAATATACGCCAATTTGAAGAATTTGACAAACAGCCCAAATGATGAGTTCATATGGAATTATGTGAAATGTCCGCCAGAAAATGAATGTATCAATAATCATCATAACTGCGATCCAAAGTCCGAACATTGTTTGGATCGTTTGGTGGGCTACGAATGTGAGTGTGCCGATGGATTTGAGTCGAAATCTGCATCGAAAAATACCATTTCAAACACTACGATTGCTGAGGTAGATAAAACTTGCATTCCCAAATGCACACAAGGGTGTGTGCGTGGACGATGCATCGAACCTGACAAGTGTAAATGTGATTTTGGATATGTTGGAGCAAATTGTTCGATTCAGTGTCTTTGCAATGGTCATTCAGATTGCAAAGGACCCGATCAATTGGGAGTTTGTTTGGAATGCAAAAATAATACAGTCGGCGCACAGTGCGAAATGTGCGCACCACTTTATGTGGGAGACGCTCGAAATAATGGCGAATGTGTTGCATGCATTGACTACTGCCACGGTAACATTTTTGTAAATAACTACATTTATAGGAAAATTTTATCCAATGTAATTTTTGTTCCATGTCATCGCAGGCCACACTGATTTATGCGTCGAAAGAGATTCAAATAGCACGGTGAAAATTTTATCGCGAAACGAATTAATGGAAACACTTACTCATGGTCCAGTTCATGATGCTCTCTGCTTGCGATGTCACAATCAAACAACGGACGAACGCTGCGAAGGATGCGCTTTTGGACATTTCCGTGGTGCTGAAGACTTCCGATTGCCATGCAGAAAATGCCACTGCCAGGTATATTTTCAATTGATGGCAAAAATTTGCAATATATAATTTTTTTCTAGACTTTTCATATTTTCATAAATTAATCGAATCAATGCTCACTTGTAGGGTCATGGAGACAGTTGCGATCAGGTGACTGGTGAAAAGTGCAATTGTGGCAATAATACGGAGAGTGATCCAACATGTACGTCGAGCCGAAATTCTGCGCATCAATGTTATATGTTACAGTGTTCTCGTTGTCGTGAATCATATGCCGGAAATCCCATCGATGGTCATCAATGCTACAAACAAATTACAGTCGAATCAAAAATGTGTTTTGATGCCAAGACTATTGACGAGTGCAAGAAACCCGCCGCATTGAAAAATGGTCAGACAACATTTTTCGTGATTCAACCTCGCTTTTTGAACGTAGACCTTCGCATAATAGTTGACGTAACGAGTGGCGAAATGAATTTGTACATGTCACCGCAAGATGATGCTCTTGTCGTAGAAACAAGCCCCGAAACCAGCCATCACAATATATATTTTGACAGTAAATATACGTGGTTCGCGGATTACAATTCTGAACTAATCGAACCCATAAGCATTGCACGAAAATCCTCTTCAGTTCTTTCGAATCATCCGTTCGATGGTAATTTCTCATTCATAAATAATCGGCGATTTTTGCCAGACGTTACGCATGACTGTAGCCCATTAAATCTCAACAGTTTATTTGTAAAGGACGTGCAAGCTAAGGAGCTCAGCACATACGTCACACTGAACAAATGCAATACCATGCTTCGTGTATATAATTTAAAGAATCGTTTAGTAATTACGCTTCCGCAGCATACACACAATCTCAGCTCGACACGATTTTATATTGCTTTAAGGGCAACTAATGGTCCAGCCAGCTACGGTTTGGTGTTCTTCCGGCAAGATCAACTTCACATTGATTTATTTGTCTTCTTTTCCGTGTTTTTTTCGTGCTTCTTTTTATTTTTGGCCGTTTGCGTGGTAGTGTGGAAGGCAAAGCAGGCTGCAGATGTGAGACGGGCACGATTGCGTCATGTGGTTGAAATGCTCCATATGGCACGCCGACCATTTGCATCAGTCCAATTGAGTACAGCGACCACGGGAACACCTCAAATGCATTCTCGGCGTGCACTTCGTGCAAATATTCCAAAGCATCAAAGCTGTGGCGTTCGTCCGATTGCCGTTGAAATGACGGCAGACAATACCGCTGCAGTGTGCACAGTGTTTGTTCGAATGCCTGGAGCTCCAAAATCACCAACCATTTCTCTCGCATCTGCTCTTGTAGTCATGAATACACGGCAATTTCCAGCATACCAGCGCATACCGTACATTCGACGTCGACGCATATCGTCGAATGGCCTGTCAGGTCAGAATCCAATACCGGGTCCGTCATCACCAGCAAATCAACGACCGTTAACCATCCAACTACGGCGTGAACGAAACCTCAACATTAATCAAGTAATCTGAAAAGATTCGGTGAATGTTCTGAACTGAAAAAACATGAAAATGAAAAAAAATGCAAAACTATTTTGGATAACTAAATAAATGTGATATGTAGAGAAAAATAGAGAAGAGGAAAACACACAAAGAGTATTATAAAGAGTATAATCAAAATGTTTCAGAAGGTCAACTTAGACGACTATCACGTAGAAAAATGGATTAAAATTTTATTTTGATGAAGAATAAATGATGTTAGTTTTTAAAAGGTAAATGAATAAATGAATCAATTTCTACAACTACAACTTAGTTCAGTTAAATCTTCAAACATCAGCATATGTATAGAAAGAAAATGAATATGTAATAAAAGTATTATTTTTAACAGTCAATACTTTGAGCTAAGATATTAGTTCTCGCTAAACAATATCTCTAAGTGTATACTATGCACATAACGCAGAGAGCAACAGAGGAACTCTGAAGGAGCTCCTATAGTGTAAATATATTGAATAGTGTGAACTCATATTTGAGCTTTTTGTATTTACTGGTTATTAAACGGAAATTTCTATTTCATGTTTTCATTTCCACTCTCATATTGCACATGAGAATGATCGAGATCGTCATTTTTTTCAGACAATTACATCATTTTTGGGTGTATTGAAAATGCAAATTGAGCCAATAAAGAATAAAACATCTTTGGAAATTTATCGAACAATGAAAAGTGGAAAAAATTTGGAATTTGCATGAGTATTTTGAGTGAATACTTAGATATAAATAAATACGAATCAAATCACAGATTGAATGAAATTTATATGTCGCCGAAGGCTATTTGAATATTTAGCACTTGGTTTACTAAATTGTTTATAGCAGATTTGGATGCCACCCCTGACTTTGAAATATCGCTTCATGATTGAAGCAAAACGCAGCAGCTCGTCAAATTTCTTCACATCGACTCGACCGCAAACATTAGCGCACATATTTCGGCGATATATGAACGAATACGTTGTGTGTGTGTGTGTGTGTTTGTGTGTGTGTGTGTGTGTGTGTGTGTGTGTGTGTGTGTGTGTGTGTGTGTGTGTGTGTGTGTGTGTGTGTGTGTGTGTGTGTGTGTGTGTGTGTGTGTGTGTGTGTGTGTGTGTGTGTGTGTGTGTGTGTGTGTGTGTGTCTGGTGGTGGTGAAGTTGCGTAGCGAACGAATGTTAACACGTGGGCTTTCGCAAAAGTCTTGCGGCATAAAAATGCAATTCAACTCTCGATTCACAACATACGTATTTTTAGGGTGGAAAATCTGTAAGCGCTCTCTCATACATATTTGCGCATAGCGACTGTAATCATCCATCTACAAATACATTGGTAGCACGAGAAGCTCATGTTGTAATGGAAACCGTTCATGAATCTTAACCCGAGTTCAAAACTCCAAGGAACACATTCATCTCTCGGTCGCACCCATACACGCGCGCCATTCTCATCCATCCATAACTAATACACCGCCGTCTTACGGCGAGCGCAACGTAAAAATTGAGTTTCCACTCCTAGAGCGAGATATGCAAGCGACGAACAATGTGAGGACATCAAATATGGATTCGGTGCGCCTGTTTTTCGCTGTCGCGTTCATTTATGCGTGTATAGATGTGATGTTAGTGCCGTTGTATTTGTGTAATCGTTCTACATTTTTCACCTATATCCGTAGTGTGTTGCAGGATATCATCCTCAGTCATGGAGTTCCAGCGCTACGTACGGAGCTCTTTTGCGTTCGTGTTGCTAAAAATCATTAGACTCTCAAATCCCTAGATAATTACAAATGGTACAAAAAAAGTATTACCAATACGAAAATATTTTCGCAACTAGAAAAAATGAGTGGAGTTTGAGTTGTACTGGTGAGTGATTTCAACATGTTTGCAGAAATTGAGAATATGAAGAAAAACCCAAGGAAAATCGAACAGAATACACGAATCGTTTAATGAACAAATAGACTGTACGAACATTGCAAATCGACAATCAAACCGGAATCACACAAAGCCACGAAGAATAGCGTAAAAATATGAATGCAATAATTTGTGTTTCAATTGTCAATTTAACGTTGGATATCGCTCGATGCTCCTGTGCAGATATATTATTGGTTTGTCCATGTACAGTACATATGTGAATTGTGTGATTTTTTATTCTGTCGTTCCGTTTAACTCAGACACGTTCGAAAATTACCCATCACCATCCAGCGAGTGATTCATTATGTTATCAGATCGGTCGCCGTCAATGTTGACGACTCACCTGTATGTGTGACTTATCAAAACAAATCTAATTTAGCTCTATTCATTGAAACCAAAAGGAAAGTTCATCACCTTTTAACTAACAAGATATTGAATATCGCGAGCACGCGAGACGCGAGAAAAGAATAAAAAACACGGACCGCGAAAGTGAAAACAAGATAAGCGAAATTCTTACAAAAAACATAATAAAACGATTTTTCGTAAACTTTCGAAAGTAGTATATTGATTGTATATTACATATACAAAGACTACTAGATAAATGTCACTTAGTGAACGATAGATAAGTGAAGTGAATTATTAAATCGTTATAAGCGTGCTCAAAATATGTTTGCTACAGGGGCGAATCATTTCATCTGACGACAACAACAAAGAGTCATCAGCAAGTGTAGGAGTTTGATGGCTGATTTAAATGTATGTCATATCAAGCAGATAAGCGAAAAATTTGGAAATCGAACAGAGGAATGCGAACGGGCGAGAACATTTTTGAACGCTAATCGAGAGAATGTTTTCCATTGCGAGACCTCTTGCTTTTCACTCATCATTTGCACACACACAGCGAAACTCACTACATCTCATACACACACAAACACACAGTGGGAGATCCAAAAAATGGATTTCGAATACTCTTTAACCTTTTGTTGTTTTTTTTCTCGTACTGTTGTTCTTGTTTGCCTCCGGAAAACGTTCATGAAAAAAACGATTCCAAATTGTAAAATAAATGGCTTTGTTTCCCCATGCAAAACACTTTTATTACAATTCTGACGATTTTGGATTTTCCTTTCATTGTCTCGCATCTCAGCTGGCCATCGCTGTCACTCTTATTAAATTATTCGATATTTGTTTTATTTAAGCTTCTCCTAACATCCATCATAATGATAAATGGGATAACCTTTGTTTCGGTTTGCGGCACTTTTTCATTTGTTTTCTTTCATTTTCATTTTATTCGGCACCAATGCCTAAAACAATTTTGGCGACTCTGTGATGACCATAGCCATGGTGGGTTTTTGGTGTTCGGACTAGTTTGTTATCTTCGTTAATTTTTTTCGATTGAAATTGGGCTCGATCATGCGACACCATACATAATTTAGATTTCAGCATCAGCTATCACAGCATTATTTCCTTAGTGCTGGCCCAACACATGTTCACGCCATGAGCAGAAAAATCAGTGGGATTACAGATGTGCCAAATCTCTGAATTTTCTATATAACAATTTGAATATAGGCATATAAATTCATCGAAAGTTAAATATATAACGCATTATCAATATATATTAACGGAGCACGCAAATAGGTCTTCATTGGGAATAGAAACCAATTAATTTTCAGCTCATTTGGATAATGTCTTCGGGTAGCTCAATTGAGGTCTAATCATTAAATGGGTGTTTTTTTCAATTTAATTACGAAACATTTGTATGGGGAATATGTTTAGTTCACATTGTATCATTATGAAACACAATTTCCAGTCATTCCGATGAGATTTACGACTACCAACCGTACGAACTTTTCGATTTTTGGGATCAAAATTAATATTTTGTACTCGAGGTAGTCCTTTTTTTATCCGAATGACTTGACATTTTTCACAACCTTATTTTTTGACAAAAAAATAAGATTCTGAACGTTTCACAATGATGTGATTTGAAATAAATAAAGTTACTATAAAAAAAAAATCGTTTTTCGGAGTCAGTAACATTATGAAATTTTCAGATTCTTGCTTTTTATGCAGAAAAATGGGTCAAAAAAGTTTCAAATCATTAATAAAGATTTATAAGATGTTCGACTACCCCACCTGCAAATGTTTCGATTTTCAAGATCAAAGTTGTAGTAGCCTTAATTCGTATCGCAATGTCTTGGACTTGCATGCAACCGAATTTTCTCATAAATAAAGTATTAGAAGTTTCATAATGACACGATGTAAAATAAACATAGTTCATACACATCTTTATTTTCTAGGGATCGAATAGATCAGGGCTTTCACATAAAAAATTAGTCGCATAAAATTTCAAGTCAACACAATTTTCACGCGGCGTTTTCTTACTCACGACAAGATTTTGTGATGTTTTTCAATACTTAAATATATATTTCAATGAGTAAGAATGAAAGTTAGACTTCACATCTCACCTCTTGCTCTCGCTTACAGAAAATTGCATGAGCAAGAGCAAGAGGCTAAATATGAAGTCTCGTCTTCATTCTCATGTCAGTCAATCATTTGAAAATTAACATCAACGATTGTCTATAGTTCCCCTATCCTTATTGGTGAGTTAGAACCAAATAAATAACAATTCATTACGCTCTCCGTTAATATATATTGATAATGACTTGGGATGAATTTATGTATATAACATATTTTCGTGAGTGTTTTAAATATAAAGACTATCTTATCGTATTAAGCACACCTGTAAGAGGATTTCCACGCTCTCAAAATGGATTCTCTGCAACAACAACCTAGCACGATGATTTTGATGAAATAATTTCACCAAGTTTCATAACGTGGACACTTATATTATATTTGCTATTGTGTGCGGTATAATAAAATGAGGCATGCAGCGACCTATTTGCATAAAGGAATTTTTGTCTGAGATGGAGGGAAAAAACATAAATAAATACAAAATAGGATACCATATATTTTCGAGCTCTTAAAAAATATGTGTAAGTCCATTTTGTAGGAAAAACAAGTGAATTATTTGCATGAAAATCAATGGTGAGCAAAAATATAATCATATGAATTTGGTATGGTACACAATTGTGCTAAAAGAGCACCTGAGCTCAAAGATAACCACATCCCCATTCAACCTCTGCTGTCACCGTCGCTGTGGATGTTGTCATCTCTAAAGCTGCAATTACGGAGACTATAACGATGGAAAGAATGGTTAAAAGATCAAAATGAAAATGGCTTTCTTGCAGTAATAATAACAGACCGTAATTTTAATCTACCTCATTAAGGTCCAAACAAAAAACTCGCTGGCTCTTTCTTTCTTTCTTTCTTTCTTTCTTCTTGTCATCGTCGGTCGGTGTGTGATGTATTTCGTAAGTACAAGTGAAAAAAAATTTGGAAAACCTCTGACTCTCTTGTTCAGTTCACTTCACTTCACTTTCGTTCAAAATTTCAAATGCTCTCTCGCGCGGCCTTGATTTTTATGTGATTTCTTTTTTGACCATAAATTTTCTATAATACAAATCTATCAATGAGATGTAAGGGGAGTAATATGTTCATTTAAAATAGCATAGAAATGCTCGCCTTTACGTCTCAGTGATAGAAATATGATACCGAAACATTATAATTTTGAAAAGCTTTTGCTCTACCTTTTCAATCAAATGTATGGCAATTTTTTTAGCCGTATTCCAAACGAAGTGCTAGTCGCCGTCGTCGTCTCCTTAAAACAACAGACGACGCCATTTTCATCTATTGAACGGCCGTTTGCTGCTTTTACGGTAATTTTTTGCGCCGTGTATATATACGCTGTTTGAATTTACTGGGATAGGATAAAAACTTTTTCTCGCAAAATCGAAAATAAAAGTGAACTAAATAACAATTGCCAATAAAAGTGAACTTTAGAAAAATTATCAGTAAACGTGGACAAAAAAAAAATGCAATAAAAGTGAAGTATGATTTTAATTTTTAATACTTTTTTCGTGCGCGTATTTTGCTCAAGTGGTAAGAGTTAGGCTTGAACAATGTTCTAGAAAGTTGAGCTAAAGAAAGCTTTATGAGGCTGTAGAAGAATATAGTTCACTTTTATTTTCTCTATTGCGAGAAGAAGTTTTCATTCTATCCCAGTCAATTCATTTATGATTTCATGCGCACATTTTTCGAAGCAGAACGAGATAAAAAATAAATGATAAAATAAACCCCGACACTTGATACATGCATAGAGTACAATGATTATGAGGCCCAACGTTCGTGTAGTTACGCAAATTTAGGTATATGGCTTTATGCTCACTCACCAACATACACAAAAACACCGTTTCACCAAACCGAATTCACCGAAACACGTATACGATTGCTCTTCTGTAACAGCTATAAATTTATTTTATATTTTGCTCTTAATCGCATTTTCTAGGAGGCGATCTATCGATTTCAGAAATGTAGAAAGCGTAACATGAATATTACTTTCACTGAAAAATTAGGATAAGATAAATTTTAGAAGATATGCAGTCGTAGTGAGTACCATGAAATGGAATCAAAAATTGCAATGGTTCTTATTCGAGTATCAATTTTTATTTTCTATTTTCGTTTTTGTAACAAAAACTCAAATGCATCCACAGCTACTGGCTGCCGGATTTGTTTCCGGGTAAGCGGTAAAGTACGATCCATCGGCAGTCTGTATCTCAGCAGTAGCTGCTTCGCCTCCAAGATTTCCGGCTGATGCCATTGGTGAAGCCTGTGATCGAAAGCAAGAACAATTACGTTAAGATATTGTGCTGTTTGCATGGAACTTTTTGGAATGATCATATAATTGGTGCTTATTATTTTATTTACCTGTGAGAGAAGTGCAAGGTCTGCTTGATCTGGCAAACTTGGCGAAACTGCACCAGCTCCTGCAAATAATAAAGCCGAGTCGTCAGGAATGATTGGCAAAACTCCGACAGCGAATGATGGCAGAGCTGCTGCTGAGCCCGATGGAGCTGGGAAGGCTGCGTCACCTCCTGGAATGATATCTGCGGCTCCTGCTAGAGCTGGAACGATGCTTGATAGAGCACCTGAAAGACCGGAAGCTGAAAGATCGGAAGCTGAAAGACTGGAAGCTGAAAGACCGGAAGCTGAAAGACCGGAAGCTGAAAGACCGGAAGCTGAAAGACCACCAGTGCTGCATGGGCTTGGAATGACAGGTGTGGATTCGTAGCTTGTGCTTCCCAGTTGGCCAGTGGGTCGATCAATAAGCACTTTCTTTTCGATTGGTTTCACAATGCGTACGATCACTGGACGCAATTGAATTTGGCTTGGCAAAATCTTGCGAGTGTATGCATTTGTGATGGTCTTACCACCTGAGTTCAAGACAATCGGAGATGGACGAACAATGTATGGAGCGTGATTGATGACGAGACGAGTTGGTGGTTGATTGATCAAAATAGCGCCCGGTTGATGCACGAACGTTTCACCTGGTTCATGTATAACTTCCGTGCTGGTTTCGACTGAGCATGGTGTGTCCGGTGCTGGAATCGTTTGAACTGGTTGCTCGGCAATTGATTGATCGGCAAGAGCTTGAGCTGTTTCTAAGTCAGATGGACCGGTTGGAGCTGCAGAAAAGTCAACTGGATTCAATGGAGTCGGAAGTGAGCTTAGGGCACCTGCACCTAGTGAGCCAATGGCACCTGCACCTAGTGAGTCAAGGGCACCGGCACCTAGGGAGTCAATGGCACCTGCACCTTGTGAGTCAAGGGCACCCGCACCTAGTGAGTCAAGGGCACCGGCACCTAGGGAGCCAATGGCACCTGCACCTTGTGAGTCAAGGGCAGCAAATTGAGCTGGAGCCGGAATAAGTGAAGATGAATCACTAATAGTTGAATCTAATCCTGAAGGTCCTAGTGCATTGTTTGCAGCAGAATCGCCGCCGTATGCATAGACTACTACTGGTTGTCCATTATTTTGTCTGTACACTTCTGGTGTAGCTGGTGCAGATGCTGCGTATGGACACTTTGGATCTGGCTCTGGCTCTGGCACTGGCACAGCGGACGTTTTCTGCAAGATTTTGAAAAAGAAAAAACATTCAAAAATACTATTCCAAATCTAGGCGGAAAAGAATCGAAAAGAAAAAAAATTCACACAAAATTACTTACGTTGATCGCAAAAGCCACCAGTAAGACTGCTATCATTCTAAATCTTCTGAACGCCATGATGATGTGATGTGCAATTGAGTTGTGCATGCAATTCAGATGATTGTTGCAGCTTTTATACAAAAAAATTCAATTCATTCATATTTGCAGTGCATGGCAAAAATAGCAGCTATCAAATATTATGGAGTATTTTTACTGTTTATTTTCATTTCGAACGCATTCCAATACGTGCTGCTCGATTCATCATTGCACGGTCGAAATTGTAAACAGTGGCTGGAGTGCACTTGTTTCGTTTAAGAGAACAAACGGAAAAAAAATCGTTTTTAAACTTTTTCAGACATACAAATTCAAAACAATAATTGTATGGCAGCAAATTGACTGGTCATAATAATAATCATCGTCATCATCTTCGCCAAGAGAACAGAATTAAAATCATCGTCGCATCACAATGCGAGTTGAAGTTTTGTATACACAAAGACGCGCGAGCGTGCGGAAAGCACGAGAGAAATTATGGAGATGTGTGCATGGAAAATGTTTTGAATAACAAACGGCTATAACAAAAATTATACAATAAACATCCCAAAATAACAAATTGAAACATTAACCAAATCGCAGGCGAGCGAAACTTGCTGGAGAACATAAGAGAGTCTATGAGCCAAAACAACAGTTTATATACAATACAAAACAACGAAATATCGCTTGTGGTTTCTACACTCATAGTGAGTCAAGCTTATTCATGGATTTTTCGACAAAGTTATGTCGATATATCACAGCGTGTGAATACATGCTTACTAACCAATACATAGATGGAGAGAGAGAATGACGAGTTATAGTTGACATTTTACTTTCAATAATAATTACGAGGCGACAGCGGTAAAAAAAAAGTGAAATGTGACAATTTGTTTGTTTATTCAGGTCTCGGTTCATGTTTTTTCCAATTCTTTCGTTGTTGCTATGATTTTGTTTAGAATATAAAATACAAATAAATTCGTTCTGCGTCTGGTCGATGCGTGTGGTTTATGAGTTGGACCCTTTTTTTCATTTTATTGTATGCAAACCAGCCGAATATATGACGGTCAGCCGCTGTGTGTATGCCCGTGTGATTGATACATGATGATCTCCCTCATTTTTCACAAATGAGTGGGCTGAGAATAATAATGGGATTAGCCGAAACCGCAAAAAAAAAAAATACAAATCATTTTTGGGTTTATGAAATGAGATAGGAGGAGAATTCAGCAAAGGTAAAGACCTTGATATAGTTTAAAATATTGCTGAAGACGCTTGACACCTATCTTATTTCAGAAACATACATACAAACGATTCGTATTTAATTTAGTGTTTTCGGCTAATCCCATTATTATTCTCAACCAATCACCTCTTGGTTGTCGTTGCGAATCAAATTCAATGCCCAATTTTTGATTTCAAAATCATAATTCGCCCATGTGGAAAGAAGTGACTGACTGACTGTAAATTCGTATTGATAGAAGTCAAATATAAAAGACTAAACGTAATTAAATTTCAAATTCGAATGAAAAATAATCACTTCTAGCCACTAGTCAATCAGTTGATTATTTTGAGACGTTTTTGTTTTTAACTACAGATTGAAGCCATCAATTTTATTCAGTATAATCACAGTTAGCCAATCAAAAACAAAACTCAATCAAAAATGTTGCACTCGGGAAGTGCACAACAACAATAACACATGAACGAACAAACTGATCCGAAACAATAGCACCTCTATACTTCATATCATTGCGAAAAGAGTTTCAGCAGGATCAATTGAAAAATACACAATTGATAAATTCACGCGAATGCCAGACCCAGGTTTAGCGAAGCTGGAATCAGATTGTTAGCTTGATTTATTGGTTTGATAAACACATTAAAAGAACTTGAAATCAATAAGGAAGTTCGCGTAAATAAGAGCAACATTTCGAATTGATACACATCGCACGAAATGTTCAAAATACACATAAGCTCTCGCAAACTGCTTTTTTCTCTGTACCCCCGATTTTTCCCCATACGCTTTTAATTACTTTACGCTTTTTTCTGCAATTTATACCAAATTTTGTTGAATTTGGAAAATAAATATCCTTTTTTCTCACTATGAAACCTTTTCTTCCCGCAGGTCCAAACCGAATGAAACTCCATGATAAACGAATTTGCTTGTGTGTAATTTTTATTGGAATGTTTGCACACACATCAAAATTCTAACCTATATGCTCTTCGTTTTGCGTGCGCGGTCTCTTCCTCTCGCTTAGTTTTCCGCAAACAAAACACACATTCCCACGCAGCAGTTGTACTCATGCAAGGATCGTTAGTAAATTTATCGAAAACCAATGAAAGACGGATTCAGCACGAGCGCTAATTCGACCCGATTTAAAAAAAATTCCGAAAAGTATAAAAATATAAACACATACAAATAGATAGAGAGAGAGAGAGAGAGAGAGAGAGAGAGAGATTGAGAGAGAGAGAGAGATAGTGAGAGAGTATGAGAGTATAGAAGGACAAAAAACGGACTGAATGCAAAATCAAAGAAGTCAAATCACTCTGGAGCACACAAGATCATTGCGGCGAATCAATAGAATATTATTTGGAAATCTATGATTTGATACAAATTTTCTTTGCGAAATATTCGATCGCACGCGCACACTAGCGCCTAGCATCACAGAACCACAAATACTAATAACCGAAAAAAGCAATAAAGAGGAAGAGGAGATAATCTAAGAAGATAAAAATTGCTTATATTTTGTTCTGGAAATATTGGGAATGGATCAAATGATGGTAATGACTAGCACCATTTGTTTGACGCATATTTTTGGTGCTTGTGTCAACCGACGGCCGAATTCAAATAAATCGATGTCATCATTACATTGTATTGTTCTGATTTGGTTAGCGACTGTGCTGCTAACATCCAAATATCCAGCTGCACATGGATTAAACGAATTGCATATTGGTGGGATATTTCCAATAGCTGGTAAAGGGGGATGGCAGGGTGGTCAAGCTTGCCAGCCCGCAGCTGAATTAGCTCTGGAAGATGTCAACAGCAAATCGGATTTATTGCCGGGGTTCAAGCTAACACTGCACAGCAATGACAGTGAGGTATGTACACATTTGATTGCATTTTTTTCCTGCCGTTTTTTCCGTTTCTATGTATATATATGACATAAAAGTATGCATATACTTGCCACTCTCACATGACACTTATGCATAGGCAGCTGAACCGTACTGGGTTCTAATAAGAATACACAAAGAATTGGACGCAAGAAAAAGACAGAAAAGAAAAAAAAATCTTGGGGGAAAGGACCATATTCAAATTTAGAAGAATATTTACAATATTCACATAGAATATTCACTTATTTGCAACTTATTCTGAATATTTATTAAGTGCTTTCCCCTTAGGGAAGAATGACAAAGTAAAATGTAATTGTTTATCATTGACTGTCTGACTGATTTAGTTTGACGGGATTTTATCAAATTAAGCAAAGTCAATGCTAAAGCCAATGAGATCTCCGTAATCTTTTCGTTAAAAATATGATAAATCGTACTACATTCGTTTTATATGTCAGAGCTTATCTGGATCAAAATTATATTCGCAGTGCACTCACACTGGGCACAGAACACTTGCGGATTGAGATTGAAATTGACATTGGTTGGAACTGCTCATCGTTTTATTGTTTGCTGACGGTCTTTAGCTCATTCTCTTGATTTCTCGTTCTTCGACATCAGCTCAATTGGCATAATACTACATTTTATGGCATTACATGATATTTGCTAATGTAATTTACATAAGAATGTCAGTTAACATCAAAATGGTAAAAAAAAAAAATTCTGTATTTATCTCGCTCTATCCCTCTCGTATATTTCATATACGCTGTCGTTTGTCGGTTGGAATACTTTCAGTGACATAGTGAAGCGAAGCCGAACCAAACCAAGTCGAAACGAACAACCGCTTGGTACATTTCTTTCTGTTGACATTGATTGAGCACGACGATGGAATACAAAATACATACACAGGCAAAAATATGCAAATGGAAATTTTGTCAAAATATTTAAATTATTTCTTTTCTATGGAAGAAGAGATAAGATCGAAAATGTGCGAAAATTCTCGATTCTTCAACGTTATAAAGCAATGTATAGTACCACTACAATCCATTCAGCAAGATCTATTTGACATTAGCTCGTTAGTTCTTGTTTCATAAGTACATTCGGTGGAGAAGCTCATAGCAAACTTTCTTTTTGTACGAATCAAATAACGAAATCCTTATATTACTATGAATACTGCATCCATCTATGTATGTCATTTTCATCGTTATGAACTTAATCAATTTCCAATGATTCAGGACACACTCTCAGGGAGATAGATGGATAGATAGACAATGACTTTACACACACTTTTATATTTATGTTTCTTTTGCATTGACTCAAAATAATTATTGCAGAATACAAATTAAGTGACTTTAACCCAATGCGGACAAACAACATCAATATCTAACAGAATTTTCATTGTGATGTTTTGTCTCTCTCATGCTGCTGAGCTATTTTATGTTTATTTTAGTTGATTTTGCATCATTTAAAACGATTATACAATAATAAATCAATACATTGAATTATGATAGAATGAAACTAAACTGACATTTATGGGCGCGAATTATCCAAAAATAAAAAAATATTATGTGCTTAAACATTGGTGCAGATATTAAATAATGGAAATGAAGCAGATAAAGAATTCACAATATAGTTGCACAAAATTAGTACGACTCGTGCAAATGCTCGGCTAATTGAAAATTGCTTGCGAAGCGTATACATTTTTTTTATGGTTTTTAGTTTGAAATCAGCATGAATATTGTCATATTCATTTAAAGAAACTGAGAGACTGTTTCCGTTATGCTGCACTTATTATAAATATTCATATACATTTAATGTGTGTATATATGTGCGATAAAATAATCGGATTTTCATCGTTTCAATGCTCATTTCAATGCTCATTTCAATGCTCATTTCAATAATTATGATGGTGGCTGCTGGTGCTACTGCTTTTCGACATTATGCTCAAAGTTAATCGATCGATACTATGGCTATATTTTATTTAAATGTTACAATTTTCTGCGGTTTCAATTATTGTGTAATTCAATTGATTTTTCATATTCATTGGACGACAAAAATGTTCTGTTGCGAGACTCTTCAGAGGCAAAACCATATTCATCCCAAGACAACGAAGCCTACATTGTTACTGTTTTTGGTATTGTTAACGTCGCTATTTCCACTGCTGCAGTCGCTTTCAATCGACATAACGAACCATTAAGTCAGCAAAAGTTCGGCAGAAATGTAGGCCATTTTAATTTTTTATTCAAAAAGTAAATGAACACGAGCAAAGCATATTTTCCGTGTTAATGAACCGTAATTTCGAGTGCGAAATTTAGAACAACACGCGAAATTGTTTTCGACGTATTTCAAATGATTTCTACAAAATTATCCAAACGACTTATATAGCTGCGACACATGCCATTATTGTGGCTGTTTTATATATATCACATATAATATATATATCACACACACACACACACTCTCTCTCTCTCTCTCTCTCTCTCTCTCTCTCTTATGCTAAACGTCATTGTGTCCCATTTAATTATGACAATAAATGTTTATGGACAAACAACATACGGACGGACGGATAGACGCAAATATGCATACTCACGTTTTTGGTCGCTCGATCAAATTCAAGCCGAAAATTAGAATACTCAAAATAGAGAACAGAGCGGTATTAATTATATGGTTTTTTCAAATTAGTTTTCCTCCCAGTTTCAAACTTTTTGGGATCGCAAGATTTGGCCACTTTCGTATAGTACTTTTCCGCACACACATAGTGTGAAAATCGGTCCAAAATTTAAGACCATTAAAAAATAAGTTTTTTATCCATTTTGAGAGACAGAAAAGTTTAAGCATAAAATCAATCGTACATGAACGTGTGTTCCCTATTTATCTACATTCCCAATTATTGAATTGAAACTTATTGTTTTTATTTTTGAGCTCATTCGGATAATGCCTTCGGGTGGCTCAATTGGGGTCTTGTCATTGAATGGAGCGTTTTTTTAATTTGTATGGGAAATATGTTTAGTTCACATTGTATCATTACAAAACTTTCAAAGTTATACAGAATTTTAAGTCACTCCGATGAGATTTAGAAATACTTAATTTTTTGGTGGAAAATAAGTCACACAAAATGACTAAAGTAATATGCAAGGGATGCATGTCGTGGATTACAGTGTGGAATAGATCATCTTTCGGATGTAACTAAGACTTTTTATTTTTTATATGTTTTGGTTGAATGAAGTCAAGCTAATTTGGTGTGCGGACGCAAGTTTGCAATCCATTTACCAATTTGCACACAAAACGCACGTTTTTTTCTGGTGTGCACATTTTGTGAGAGGATGTTAATCATTTTAATTTTAGACAAAAGATTTTCTGTTTTTTCGAAAATAATAACTATTATTCTCGATAGCCATAACTAATAACAAAACATATTAGATGTCATTATTATGGAGTAAATATGTGAGGAAAAGTAGAGAGCGAAGCAGTAACAATGGGTGAGCACCAGCAAATGAAGTCTATTTTCTGGTCAATTTATCTGCAGAATTTTTCGAACTTTTCACCGACCGGGTACCCAGTGAATCGAGATGACAGATACAGAAAAAAGCAAAGCAGAGGCCGAAATTGAATGATAGTTTTTGATACGCGATGTTCCACTTCTTTAAAAATTTAATACCCGACTCTTAACTTTCGACCAAATATCTTATCAAATTATTGAAAAGAACTGTGTGGCTATCGTCACCGTCATCATGATGTTGTGGCTGGGCGAGAGTAAGCAAAATTCATTTGCCATGTTCCTCATGTTACTTACTATCAACATCAAAAACCTATCAATTCAACAAATCCACGAAAATGTATGGCCTTTTCTTTGGTTTCCCCACGACTGGAAGGTTAAGCAGCAATTTATTTAGCAATTATAAACATCGATGGTGTTCTTTTTTCGCTTGGAAAATTCATTATTCTTCTCTTTCTGTTCGGTACGTGTATTTTTCACCTTTCTATCGATAGTAAATGCAAAAGGAATGCTTTATTCATTGTCGGTTTATTTAATTATCATCCACTCTGTTGGTATGTTCAATGTTTTCGTAGCGGTAGTAAGCAAGTTTTGCATTTTCGCTTCTTTTAAATTTTTACATCTCTGTATTTCTTAATAAATAATAATCGATTATTATTTTAATAGTGGTTGCCATAATAATTATCTATAACACCTATACGAGAGTAGTTTTGAGAGCTCTGTGCGTTTCAACGTATGGCATTTGCTCATACAACATTTGTTGCTCGCCCTCTAGTTTTGGCAATGTACACACTCAAATTGTGATGTGAAAAACCATTGATTCGATGTTAGGTAACGTTGCAGTCTGGTACCATGACTTATATAGATATTTGTTCAAACTTCGAATTACATCCAAACTTCAAATAATTAGGCAAAACATAAAATATTCTACTAATAATATGAGTAAAAAGTCTTCCGATTGATATTGAAAAACTACAAGTGAATTTATTTTCTAAAATATTAAGAGTCGAGTATTCTTGATTCACTTTGTTACGAAAATTTGTTTTGAATCTCTTTGGTACAAACGTATGAATAGTTTCGTTTCTGTACTTAGCTTCTCGGAGGATATCTTTCCGCCTAACTGATTCATATGTAACATGTATTAAAATATCTGGAATCAAAGCCAGAAAATAAGAATTGTATTGCTTAGTTTGGGCAATGGCCCATATCTTATGCTGGGAAACCGACAATTTATGGTCCCAAATCTCATGCAATCAACTGAATTATCACATATTAATTTTTGATCAGTCAACGCTTCTACTTTTACATATCGCATTAACAGGAGTTTTTTTGGGCAAATGTATTTATTTAAGATGAATATTGTAAATTCCACACGGGCCAGATATATCAGCACACAAGTGCTCAGTTAATCCATTTTCTTTGTGAAAGAAATGAATATGAGCGCCAGAAACATTTTTCAAGTCGAATATTAGTAAATTTTTGGGATGCTGCTTGTGTAAGGGAATTACTAATTTATTCTGCTCTATCTCTTTCCCTCTTTCTCTCTTTGTACATTTCGTCTCTCATCATTTTGATATCTCGATTTTTCAGCTGTTTCACCTTGAAACAGTCCTTATCAAATTCATTTTCAGCAACAAATTTATGTGTGTTTGTACATTCGTCCCAAATTTAACTGGCATACAAACTTCACCCCAGAATACACAGATCGTCATACCCTAGTGAAAAATGTGACTATTTGGATGTATATTTTCAGCCACTTTTTTCCCAATCGATTTGGAACAAAATTGACTGTAGTGGACTGTAACTTAAGTTGGTTTCAGTTGTATTTTCGTTCGATAAAATCATAGTTAGCCAGGAATAGTCAGTCAAAAATTTCCCAAATTAGTCGATTGATTTGGTTAGTCGAAATTTTTTGTCGAGGGTATACTCCAACGTTTTTGCCTGAAGATTTAATTCTGAATTTAATTTAATCATTCTCTTTTAGTCGAATAAATAATATTTATTTGAATTTTTCCCTCCCTTTCTGACTCGATTCCTTTCTCGCTATCACTCTTGCTCTCCGGCTCTCTTTCGTTCGCTCTATCTTTAATCATTTCTAGATGTATAGAATATACTCAGTCGACTTGTGGATCTAAAAACCCAACGAGAAAAGGGTGGCACCTGAGTATTCCTAGGTAATCTGTTGGTTATCCGTTTGTGGTTGCGAATAGTCGCAATGCGAATACATTTCTATGTTTCATATTACCGCAAAATTTCACCGTGGGGTATCCCGCCGCAGCACGCAGTAAGGACACCGTGAAGTTAGTCGCATACAGCCCATCCGCAGTGTACTTTCAATGCGATGAATTCACGATTTTCTCGTCGGGAAATAACTACGCAAATCTCAAAAACGTTGTTGTCATAACACGTACACAATACATGTTTGCAACCCTCAACAGTTGAGAACAAGTTGTATATGGGTTTCGATCTCTGAGTTTGTTTTTTTTTACCCGCGAAAATTCCACACTTCTCAAATCCAGTGGAGACTTAACTTTTGGTTAAGTGACGTTGCTGTGCGGAAAAACAATCGAAATTCATTGAATCACACAAACCATTAAATGCAAAAGTGCAAACAGCAAGACACAAATCGACCGAGAGGGCGAGTAAGCAATCGTGTTACAGTAAAGGCGAACCAGAATGGAAAAAGGACAAAGAAATAACAGAACATAGACTCAGAAAAACTGATTTTTTCAACACACAGAAAAATATTATCGATTTTTTTAGCAATTCTTCTCGTTTCGATACCAAAACTAGGCGAATAAATGACGGTCGAACGCAAAACCAAATAAGAGAAGGGATCGATAAAATCCAACCGAAAAGCACTTTTCTCAAATGTTCCATCCAATTGCTTGCCTACCGAGCTTTTCGAAATGTCCTGTTTCACCAAGGAAAAAAGTTTGCGCACACCGCGGCAATACTTTTAGAGGAAACTTGTCGCAGGTTAATGCATTTCAATCGATTTGGTATCATTTTGCATAAATCTACGTATTCCAAATCGGAATTTCACATTGAATTTCCATGAATATTAGCCACGACACGAACACACTCTCTCCCCAACAAAATCGATAAAATGTTACGCTACTTTCAATAAATTGTATTAGCAATGTGAGCACAATAAATAGGTTTGCCTACAGTCGTGGCGGCAACAACAATGAAAAGAACAAGCTTTACCACATTGTACATTCAAGGCGAATGGCAGCAATTTCAATTTCTCACAACAGTTCTGGAAGCTGCTTTTCGGCAACAGTAGTGAATTAGATGAACGTGTATTATTTTGTGTGTGCATGTGCGTGTGCGAGACTCATGGGGCAAATCCATCTGGAAATTGCGCATATTGACACATGACTATGCGATTGAACCTACTTTTCTCTTCCACAGAGTACGCAATTACTTTTACCGAGAAGAACGTCTAAACCTTTCTCTATATTTTGAAATTTGTAATAAGAAAAAGCTTTTTCTCAATATTATTCAATGCATTAAATTAAACTGAGAGTGAAAACGGTTAAAAACATTTTATCTCCTGCTCACACCAAGGAAAATTCTCGTAAGCGTGAGCAAGACGTAAGATGTTCTTAACCGTTTTTACTCTCAGCCCGACATATATCGTCTATATCTATCAGTGAGATTGAGAGGCGAGTATGCACATTTGAAATTATACTTGCCTCTCCATCTTAACGATAGATATGTATACGGCTGTCTTTATCAGCGTTATGTTCGTCAACAGTATTGTTGCTGCCAAAATGAACAAACAAATGTGTATTTAAATGAATTCGATGAATGGAAAAATGAAATATGGCATTCAATTTGATAAAATAAATTGTAAATTATTGCATATCACATATTAATAGTAGATATGTGCCGAAAAGAGCTTCAAGTCACCAAAGTACATTATGCATTCGCAGAGAAAGCGCGAGAGAGACAATTGACATTCAGAATTTTTGCTCGAGAAAGTTTGCCCATACAATGGCCTAGTAGTTAGCATACTCTGTCGATTATTCTCATTGTTTATGGGTACTTTGTTTCCGGCAATGCGGCGTGCTTCGGAGAGCACATTAAGCAGTTGACCCGTACTCATGACTTTGGTGATGTTTAGTAGTATTTAAATGTTAACCTCTCGCCAATAAGTACACTCTATTCATACTGCATCGCCAGCAAGTATCTAGTTTCATGAAAATAGTTGCACATTATTAGAATGATGTGCAAGTTTCGATAATCTGTAACAAATATATAAATTAGGTAAGAGTTCTCTTTAAAAAATATATTTTTCAACGCTTAATATTTAAAATGCGGATTCTCATGGAAGCGGCAATCTTTCACGTTTTAAAACATTCAAAAAGGAATTGTATAACAACAATATATACCGATTTAATCATCTTGAACTTCATGCCAAATCATGTTAGATTAAAATTGCATTATGACGATCGCTTTTTTCAAACCTTGGTTTTTTCGGATGTCGGCTATAGCATTGACGTTGCATTCTTCATTGAAACTGATTAAAAACGAAACAATATGGAATTTGGTTTGGAAAGCGATCAAAAGAGGGTTGGGCGAAATTTCTCTGAGTTCGGAGCTTAGCTCAAGTACAGTTTCAACGCTTTCAAACTCCTCGTGGTGCAATTGACTGACAGAAAGTGCCCAATTTCTTTTTCAACAATTCATATTATCAGAGCGAAGCTAGGCAGCAATCAAGTGAATGGATGATGATGTCAAGCCGTGCTATTGCTGCTATTCGCTCGCATCATTGAATACGACAAAAATACCCGAAAATGATAATTCTCTTACTCCTTGAGTCTGCTCAAAAATTATAAGCTTGAAAGTTAGGCATTTGACGTACATAAACAGATTTATGTGAATATAACATAATTCCATTGAGAACCAAATGCGCCGTAAGTGTATATTTTGCTCACTTAATGGACAAATTATGAACAGTTAAGTTTCATTTATTTTTCAATTTCGTGCTCTCTCACAAAAATGGATTTTTTCGCGAATGGCTCAACCAGTTTTTAAAAGCACGCAGGCAAATATTAGTATGCACATAATATGAGCAGACAAAACGAAGAGGGATTTAAATTTATTTTGTGCATGTGCATATACATACGGCTCTTGTCAAATCTAAATGTATGCAGACGCTTTCAAATATTGATTCAAAGCGATATGTGTGAGTATGTCATTGGCTCACGAGAATCAGTGAATCAGAATGGGTTGTCGGTTTTTTGAGATGTTTAATTAATGATAAAATAATTGTCTAATTCTATGTAGCTTTTAAATATTTCAGCACATACCTTCCGTGTCATTGTGTGTGAGCCTCGTACATTGTTTTGTGTGCGTGTGCAAATGGCTGGCTACCATGTTTTTACCACTATTGGCTGTTGTTGTTTGATCATGGTCATAATTCAAATTCCTTGTATGTGCCGTTTGGGCCAATATGTGCTCTCTATATAATGATGAATTTAGCTCTGGAAGTATTGTACAATGTACATAGTGTACTTTGTACAGCTACAGTCACGTACACTAACTCGGAAACCACACAGAGGATTTTTCCTGTTTCGTTAACAACATTATCGTTCCTCAACAATGCCAATCGCTTACTCGTTACTCATTATTATTTGTTGACTAACTTTCATGTTTCGTGGGTTCATTCTTCTCTCTCTCTCTCTCTCTCTCTCTCTCTCTCTCTCTTCTTAGTTTACTTCTCCCATGTTAAGCGTGTTTTCTCATTATCCTTTTTGTTTCCATGTTGGTTATTTTTTTTAATTTTAATACTTCTCTCATATTATCTGTAGCAATTTTGCCAGAGAGTGAAAGTTTTGTTATTATCGTGAGGTTTGTGTTTTGTATAACTATGCTTTTGGCATAATTTGAAGTCAAAATGCGAATGCCACATTGAAAGTTGGGTATACATTTCTACACAAAAATTAGTAGTCAGCAGCATCTTCCTCATCAAATGACGAAAGTGAAACAGAATGACAGGATGAGCGACGCAGCTAGAACCCACCGGAGGTTATTGCTTACACAAAAACCCGAAAACCAAACTACACGACAACATACCAAGAATGTTTGAATACCATTGAAGTTAAAATGAACACCTTTTTTCCATCATTGTAACCGCTTTCGCTTCTGTTTGCATACAACGCGAAAACAGACGAGCTAACATGTAAGAATCTGACTCTCGAACTCACACTCTTGACGAAACGGCATACTGTTTTACTTTTAATACGAGCGAATAAATAAATTGAGAGAGTTTTAACAACAAATAGCAAATGAGACTGTGGGAAAATCTGCTTCACATATTTAATTTTTCTGCTCTGACAGTCTTTATTATGTTGCCGCTTGTGATTTAATTGAATTTTCTCATTCCCTTTGATGGCGATAGTACTCGACGAAAGTCATGAGACATACTTCAACGCAATCACAAGAAATGAAACAATTTTAAGATTTACACTTCATTTCTTATGTGTGTGCGTGCGGTAGTGCACCTGTTTGTGTGTGTTTTAACATTGGCTGGAACGTAAAAATAACCACCGCAAGCAGTACACGCACAAATCCAAAATAAATGTAATGTATGTACGTATTCATATATGAAAATGTTTTTTTTTCGCAAACGATGGAAAAACACCTACTTGAATATTATATTCTTGTTTTTGCCTAGAGATTCCCGGAGAATACGCATGTCATGAATTTCACGTATGTGAAATTTGTCTTATGTAAATAAAAAAGCATAAGAATAAGTAATAGGAAAAAGAAAACAACCATCCATATGCAATCGCAAGAAAAACACACAGGGCGAATAGGAGCTAAAGCACGTGCCTTCGTGATGGTGAATTTACGAACTGGCTCATTATATAAAAACATGGACTATACACTACATTTATTATAAATTCAATTTGTAATATTAGTAGAGTGAACATTCTCGTTCTCGATGTAAACAAATATATGCTATTCGGCTCTTTCGACTCGACACGAAACGAAGTAATTTCATTTGTGCTTAATATGACAAAAGTGTGCACTTGAAAGACTGAGCAGTGGAACGGAGGCTGGGAATTGGGAACATGAAGAGGATTTTTTTTAAGAAGAATAAAAAAGGAGAAAATGTTGCTTACATTCAAAAATACTTTTCTTTTGGTCGTTTCTCAAGGCGAGTGTTTGCTTTTGTGTGCATGTATATGTTTATATATAGATCTCTTCTTTATGAATACTAAGTTACATGCATGGCAAGAGACTCCTGAGAAGCGAAAGAGAGCAATTCTTTTGTTCGATAACGGAAGAGTCATCGAATACACACAAATCGTTTAGGATCAAGACAAAAACGAGAGACTCACGTGGGTGACAAAAAAGTAGGAAAACAGAGTGTGTGCCTGTGCAGTTTGTCAAGTAGAAGCCGAGCCAAATGCTCACACAGAAGTACGCTTTTAGTTTTATTGTGTGCTCATTTTCGTTTTTCAAATAATTTAATGGCTGGGCTTCACGGCATGCTCAAGTTGGTTTCATTACCTCGCCAACGTTTTGCCACATACACTATACAAATCTTCAATTCTATCGTCTCTAACTTATGCAATAATAATATAAAGCTTAACATACAGCTTATCTCGTTGTCCACTCTCTCGGTCCCGTTACTTTGTTTGGCGAACGTTCCGGATTTTTTTCCTTTGTAAATCATGTGTCATCAGGGAATAACACGAATTCTCTCTCACTCGGTTTATTTACCACGTAGAAATATTAACATTGTATTTTAAGATTCAATTGTACATCGGTATGTATCACATATCAACCAGTTAGGCGTCACGATTGGAATGTCGAATGACAGTGGCTCGTCACAGCCAGCAGATAAACAGTCTGCAGTCAACAAAAAGGAAAACGGAGATAGTCAACTAGGAAAATATAACATGAGCTGATAATGATGATAGCACACAAACACATACATATGCACAAACAAAATGATAGCACACTTCAACTGTCAGTGACGAATAAATTATTAAGTGTTAATGAACTCGTCGTTTACTTTCAAACGAACATAACGTAGGACTTAATGCGAAACATCAGTATCACTAGCAGCAACTGCTTCAGCTTCAATGCAGTGTTTGAAATTTCGAATAAAGTGTTCAGTTTATGAATTTATTAATGATATCCTCATTGACTTTCATTCGTAATTATGATTCACCTGGTGTGTGCACTGCAATGTGAAGTTGTGTAATCTCTCATTCTCTTTCACCTAATTGGAAAATGCATATCCAAACTATAATCAGTGGGAAAAAACAAAAGAAAAGGTTCGACACAGATTTCTCTCTATCTCCCTCTTTCTCTCTCTCTCTATGTGTGTGTATTTATATTCGAGTATGGTATTTTTTTATGTATTTCAACAACTTTTTCACCAATTTCCAATCTGGTCGCTCTCAATTCACACGCACACACAAACATATAGAACGAATATTGTGTACATCGAATTGTAGCAACAAATTGGTTGCTTCATATCTAGGTTAGAAACAAGTACCTTATTATATCCCATACTACATATTAATTTGAATAAATCTAGAGATATGGAACGCGGCGATTTCAAATGTACATTGAATTCCGACCAACTGATATGCTTAGCACACTCAGCACTTATTCATATTTAAAAACATATCGTTTCATTGACCGAAACATTGGATAACAGCACACAGTACCCGAGAAACACACGGTCAACGCGAAAACGAAGATTTATGTAAATCCCGAGCGAGATAGCACGATATAGATAGAGTGAGAGCCAGAGTTTTCCTGTATAGACTATTATAATTAATACGCATAGCGATATTGACTATTATAATTAATACGCATAACGACTTAGACTGAAGCTTACATATATGCAAAATGTCACATGTAATTTGATTTATTATATATTTAATATTTTGTTCATGTTCCATCATCTAGAAACAGATATAATGTAGCGTTAACGCCGCTTATGGAATATTGCTAATTTATTTCTTAACCTCTTTCCTTAGATCGTTTAATGGAAATGACGATAAGCTCCAAGTTGTTGGGGCCCTCTCACATTTTCATTCATAACTTAAATCAAAGCACTTGCTGCTTGCTGTTCGAATAAAATATTTGATGATCTTTGCGACCTTATTCTGTCTCTTTCTCTCTCTTCAAAGAACGCGGGCGGCAAAAATACATTTTAAAGATTGCATTTAACTGGAGTAAATAGCAGCTTCGAATGATAGCCAGAAAATTCTATTAAAAACAGACGAAAATTACAGGAATCTTTGTTAGGTTGGCCACGTTCAAGAAGTGAGCGAGAATTCAAATTCGACGAAAAATACATATAAAATGTGGATATAATGGGATTGATTAAAAACCAATATACATGAAATGATAAATTGTCATTTGACTTGCGTATATAGAGCAATGTCAAGCGAAAAACTCTATCAGTTAAATTTAATACTCGCATTACAGCTACGAAATTTTATAGTTTACGTGACAATTTGGAAAAAAAGACCAAACAGAAGGCGCTTGAATTAATTATGCACGGATATAGCATGCGTTGTGTTTGTTCTTTATTTTATGCAACTTAAATCCCTCATTTATGATGTATTGGCACAATTGCACACTCATCATTACGTTCGTTCACTCCTTTGATTTGTTTTCCAACTTAAACAAAAAGTCTATCTCTAATTGCGGCAAATGCAGATTCAGCTCTTTGTCAGTGTCGGGAAAGAGGTGAAAATGAGATTAAAACAAAGTATCTAACGGAACAAAAATCAGCTTTATTGGACTGTGTGTTATGATGCTAAAGTTTAGATGTAAATAAAAATGGCTAGAGCATAGCGCGTCAGCAAACAAGTAGTCATGATAAATGAATAAACAACTGAAAAACTACTTTATAACACTTTTATCTAGACTCTTATTATGTTTTTAAAATTCAAATCAACAAAGCTGTTGAACACTTTGAAATAAATTGAAAACAATTCAATTCCAATTATTTGAAAATTTCAAGTTGTAATGAATATTTATGTCTTATCTTAGGTCTTATTCTAAAAGCGATGATAGGCAAATTTGAATAAATTGCTGCCTGCATATTCGTTGAATGGTAATTTTGTGTTAACAGTTGTTGAGGATGTGTTTGGTCTGCCGTTGCTACGGAGTACATAACATTCAATTAACCAAATATCTCAAACAAATATTAGAACTTTAAACTGTAAGATAAAAATGAAAAGAAACAAGTGTATAACGCTAATCAAACATCACAATAACCTTCTACGTATGTTTCGGTAATGCAGTCAGTTTTGACATACATAATATTAGGAAGATTACGCGACAACTCTCAAAATTAGTTGGAATAAGCAAATATAAGCGGTATTAGCTGTGATTTAATTAAAAATAGTGAGGAATAGCATGATAAGTGTTGTTGAATAGCCCCTAGAATTAGCCAGCGAGCAAACAAACAAACGAACGAACGAATGAACAATGTGGAAAACAAAAGGTATAAAACACAAAGATTCATCATTTGACTAATAGTCCATATCCTTGTTTATTAAATGTTGCAGAAAAAGGCTACGATTGTGATTGCGAACGCAAGGTGGAAATTGAGTTTTCAATCGAAGCCGAGTGCTATAAAACGATATATTATTCGAGCTTTTATGCAACAATGAAGGATATGAAATGGGCATACAATAATCTACTGCTGCAAATGAAGTGCTGCTGCGTGCAAACTCGAGCAAGCAAATAAATTGAATGGATTGAGAGATAGAAAAGAAATTGTAATCGATATTTTTTTATTTCATTTTATTTGCTGTTTGTTTCGCTATTGGGGTATATCTGTGAGTGTTCCTGTTCGTGCAGCATTGCAATGCCATATCGATCTGTGTACGCCTTATTTTCTGCCAGTCATTCGAAATTCGAGTGTGCATAAACAACACACGATCCTTTGTTCATCTTTGTTTTTCACTGAGTACTTGTAATTCAATACAATATATAGAGACTCGAATTCAAATAACTTGGGGACATTTTTTCGAATGCCGATGACTGTGAAAATTCGTCTCAATTGAAGGTAGAGTGAGTGACTCAAATTGCACTTTAGCTTTATGTGCAGCTGAATTACAATCGATACAGCATTGAATTTTATAAATTCAACATACACAATACATGAAGAAACTTCATTTATTTGCTTATTTTTCGCTGTGTGAGTTTTTCATCAATCTGTTTGTTCGAGCAATTTTTGTTCTACATATTTTTTTTGCTTCTTTCAAATGGAAGCGGCACATTTGCAGCAATTTCGATTTTATTCATGTTTTGCAACGTTGTAACAAATTTGTAAATTGATAATGACGGCTGATATATATTCGCTACATGCAATTTTTTTTCCTGTGTCTCTGGCATCGACCCACATTCTCGCCCAACGCAAGAAATGGAAAAGGAAAAAAAATGCTTGGCTTGCCGGTTTTTGTTTTTATAACAATTTGAATGCGAAACTCCAATTAACTTACTCATACAAAATGATTACGAAACCATTTCGACGCTGGCAGTGCTTTTGCTGCTGACACTGACGCCGCCGCCGATTCTGATGTTTTTATTGATACAGGATGTTTTTATTGACATATGGATGGTTAATATAACAGGAATGACGATTTAATGACCACATTGGTCCTGATAGGCTTATTGGTTCTTATTTATATGTATTGAATATATCGTTAAAATCTCGACATATCTTGGTCACTCCATCAAAATATCGCAGCCTTTGGTTTTCACCGAACACCACCAAAAGTTCATGAAGATTCAGACTACCAAGAAGACATTTTTTTGAGTCAATAAATTCTCTATCATGTAATTCGATTTAATTTTGCCATCTGCTCGATTCCTGTGGTTTTGGTGGTGGTGGGTGCGCGCATTTTATTGGTATCTTATTAATGATAAGATAAACATTTATTTATGGCCACAGCCACTACAGAATTGTGGCTTGTCGGCTGATCCGTGGTGTTGGTGGTGGTTGAAATAGTCGGCTGACTGAGATAGGCATAGACAATAAATGCAATCAAGACATTTTGGTGCGTATTATGAGCGACACCCATACGAGAAAAATATTTGTTGGCGTCTAGAAATATTTGCATTTTTATATCGACTATCATACACGTAGCCGATTAATGACACCATTCAAGCAAGTTAATATCGGCAAAATACGTTATGCAAGAGAGCATTGCGTGTGTAATCATTGCTCGATGCCATCGCGAATTATGTAGGGTAAAAACAGCAAACCGAAGAGTATCAAGCAATTATAATATTGTTTTGGAACATACATCAAAAGATGTTACAACTTATATAGAATCCGTGATTTCGACTGATACCGCGAATGGAAGACCGAGCTTACTTTTGCAATTGTATGTTCTTTATCGATAAAACAAAAAAGGGATTGTCATATTGAATCTGAGATAGAGACACACATTTGCCACTGCAGTGGGTGCGCTTGACAGTGCGTTGGCGAGAGAGCCGGATTCGAGCAGACATCACAAAGTGATTTGAGTGAGGAATTCACAGAACTTACGAAAAATATTTCAAAATCTCCGGCTTTTACATGTCGTTTCAGACAATTTTTTTTCCTGTTAATTTTTCTTCGTTTTTCTGCCACTTCGCTCGATCCGCTTGCTTTTTTCCATTCTGTTTCCGTTGGATGCTTGACATGTTCACGGCACATTTTCATTTTTATGCATGATTCTATTTCTCTCTCCCTCTCTTGAAGTTCTTTGCACTTGACTTTTTCGATCGATGTTTTATGTGTGAGTTGATGCATGAGCTGTTTCAATTTATCCATCTAGCTTTCACTTTGCCAGCAACAACAGCAACAGTAAGAACAGCTACCGAGAAAACCAATAGAACCAGTCAGTCACTTAGCGTCTTTTTGTATACGTGTGTGCGGAGGGCTCACAGACTACTCGTAATTGCACAACGACCAAATGCCATTGCTATCTTTACGATTTTTCATTTATGCCTAACGGATCACAATCACATCAGTTAACCCAATTCCATGAACATTCATTTGTTCGTAGCCACTTCACTTTTGCACTAGTTATTGCCATTTTCTCTCATCGCCACTCGGTCTCTTGCTCTCGCATTTGCTCACAATTACCAACCTTCTCTGCCATTGTGTCTTTTTCGTTCCATTGCTCTTGAGATTTGTGTTTGTTTTCCTCCCTCTCTCTCTTTTGCTTGGCAACGTGTTCGCTCGCGCTTGCCAGTATTCAAATGTATTCAGTATTATTGTGTGGCTTTGAATATTTTCACAATACTTATCCAACTTCTTGTAACTTTATCAGTGTTGTTGCATCGTTGTTTCGTTGATTTCTGTTATTTCATTTGAATACATAGAATTTTCAGCTTTTCGGGAGCTTACTTCTATTCCGTTAGTTGTCGTGTAAACACGAACCATAGAGCATACTCTTACTCCTTCGCTCCCTGTTTCGGTTCCTTCCATTTTTCGATTTATTCGAATCCATGCTACTTGTACGGTATAATAGATATGGTTGAAGCTTATGGAGATGGACCGAGAGATTTTATGCGCGTCATTCTATCACTGATAATAAGTGTAATTTATACACACACAGCAAAACGTATAAGAGAACTTCATCTCAATAATTTATATTGTGGTTGAGAGATTGAGAATAATATTTATTTCACACAAATTTTCCACAAAATATGTTCGATTTCAAAAAAAAATTTATACACATCTCACACAAATATTTGCCGGAAACCCAATCTATCTAACGCAATGTTTTGTTGCTCGATGCGGAGCTGTGCTTTCGGCTGCAGCTGAGTTTTGGCCACGAAGTCACATGTGGATCTAAATAGTGCACAAATTCGGTTCGGTGGGATGTTGTTTTTGCCGATGAAGCGAGTGATTTTTATGTCGAGGGTGCTATTGTTGATGTCGTCGTTGAAATCGGAAAACCACATTTTAATGCAATTGCTTTTCCAGCACAGAAGTTTCAATGCCAATAAAAACCCGACCATACATCGAACAAAAATGAAGCGGCAAAAAGAAAGCAAATAACAAAGCGTTGAATCGTTAAAATAGAATTAAAATGGGAGCAAAAAGGGTCACATTTGTCGATTATTTTCCATATAAATGCGTTCGCTACGTATATTCACTCTTTTTATATCTCATTTTTTCGACTTTTCTTAAAAAATGGAAGCAGAAGCAGCAGCAGCAACGGTAGAGCTAGTTTTCAAATAGGTCAGGCCTTCATTAAGGAAAGAGAGAGAGAGAGAGAGAGAGAGAGAGTGTGAGAGAGAGTGAGAGAGAGAGAGAGCGACCAGCCCAAAAATCATGAAATATTCAACGGTGGGTTTCATTCTGCTTTGCCCCGATGATTAGTTCATATATGAAAAACTTTTCCATTGAATAAGAAAAGCGATTTCAGATGCGATAATACTCAGCCAATTCCACATATAACAGGCCACAAACGAATAATTCAAATTGAATTCCCTAAACCAGTGAATTCATCATGGAGAAACACATGAAAATACACTCGCACACACACTATTTAATAGCAATTTCAGAGAAAAGAATGGAAAGTAAAAAAAGGAAGAACAAAAAAGTCGCTATGAAATTAAATTTATTTGGAAGTGGAAGCAATTCATCATCGAAAATGTGGAACATTCATATGAACGTTAACATTTATTGAATTTCCTGCTTTTTCCTGCAGGACTGATGATGTGACTGGCATATCAAAGTTTCGCAGATGATTTTTTTACGCGACTTTGATCAAATGTAGTTTATGATTTCGAAAATGTGTGACAAAGTTATAAAAAAGCAGTAAAAATACACATTCGCGTATGTGGATTTCAAGAAGTATACGCAATAAAAAAACATAAAAATTGATGGATGAAGGATGCGTTTGGAAGAAGTAAGCAAAATGGTTGTAATTTATAAATTGCAATAGCTTTCTGATCAATATACAACTTGCTTAACTTGAATTTATCGATTTGAGGTAGGCGCTTTCCATCGCTGTCGCCTGATAGCACCTGATGTTTGTTCAAACGTAGCATCTGAACAAGATAGACAAAGTAGAGAAAAATAAAAAATATAAAGGGATGACATACGCATATTCAAATGCAGCCACATAAACACACACACACACACACCACTATGTCATGAGTATACTTGCAGGGTTGTCCGTGAGAATGCAAAATGACGAGGAACAAATTGTCATGAATTAAGCGATAACATTGCACGAAAGCAAACATTGCACGAAAGCACGAGGGAGAAAGAGCCATAAAGCGGCACAACGGGGAGAGCTCAGAAACGGACGGCAATCAATGTATTTTTCTACATGGAAATGAATATTGAGGAAGGAGAAACCAAAATCTAAAGCGCTATTGCATATCGTTTATTTGACGTTTGTTTGCACTCAACGCGACAGAGCTGTAAATGAGCCTGTTCATATAAAAACTATTTATTTTTCACACTGCAAATGATTTTTTCAAATGCAAGAAAGTGAATATCATCAGAAATCACATGAGTCCTTGGTAAACTTGATATCTAATCAAAAGTTTTGACCCCAGAGATCAAACGAGAGAGAGAAAGAGAGAGGTAGGGAGAAAAAGCGTATAAATTGAATTCAAACAGGATTTTTTTTTGGACAATTTTCATAAATCATTGTGAAGAGACTCTCATTGCAAGTGTGTGTGTGTGTGTCGACTCTTGGTATATTTAGAGTACGTTACAAACAGAAGTTAGCAAAGATGACTTCATAATAATACCCTAGTGATAGCAGAGAACTGTGTGTTTCACTTACTGAAAGCGAAGAAGAAACAAAGTGAGAGAGAGACAGACACGAAAGTGTCTATTGAACACAGACAAATCAGTTTTACCTCCTTAATTCAGACATTAGTTATGTTTCACGTTCCATCTCTCTTCCGCTTTGAATCTTCCACCCTCCTGCTCTCGCTGACTCTAACTAGATCCACCATTAGCAAATGACAGAGCAAATGTAAAATTCATATAAAAAATGAACAAGTCTTTTATTAACTTTGAGATGCGTTCAGTAATTTCTAAGTTGACTTGTTAAATAAGCTTAGCCACACTTTAATATTGAGGGTTATATTTTATATATTATTATACCAATTATTTTTCAATTACATATACATGTAGATTACACTTGGGAAATATTGTAAAAACATGACATTGAAATCCGGAACACAGACAAAATCAGTAAACGAATGTGAATGTGTGTAACATAACAGTACATAATCAATTTGCGCAACTTTATCGCAACTCGTTATTTGAAATTTAAATTAATCATAAGGGATATATAGAGAGGCGATGGAATTGTTAAATGTTTTTCAGCAATGTCGATGGTGGAGAATCATTCATATTGGTTGAAAGTACTATATATACAATGATAGATATCTAATTGAAATATAAAATGCGCATCGAGTGCTCTTTTGCCCATACAATGTTGATGACAAGTGTGTAGTATATCATTCGATTTCCGAACAACTGCCATTTTCCATTTTCACTTCAATTATATTTTTTTTGACATTTGGAAGTTGTGATCTTCCGCTTCTTATCAATTGTTCATTGTATTGCAAGAGTGTGCACGGCAAATGCCCTATAAAACTATACAATATGGTTGTGCATTGGTTTTCATAGAATAGAGCAAAGCACTCTTTTTGATACGAATTGAAATGGTGAATTTGCAAATCGCAACGAATTCTCGTCGCAACGAATTCATCATGCCGACATTTAAATTATTTATTGCACACGATTTTAACCGATCTCCTTTATGATTTGGGTTGGAAATGTAGCCCAATCAATCAATGTCATTCAGTGTTTGCCGTCAAGCTCGTTGAGCAAGCAATAGACCGCATTCAGTTTCGATGTATCGGAATTTCATTTTTGAATCTCGTTCAAAAATGTTACCAATTCTCCTAATTTTAATTAGATTTTATTAGAGTTTACGGTAGAAAGACACAAAACCCGCACCTCAGACCTATATTATTATTATTGTTCAAGTTATGCTTCAATTCTATCCATTTTTAATTTTCCGCAAACACCGCTGTGTCCGATCGCAATGATCGGTCCAAAAAAATACAAAACGCTTGGAATGAGTTTTCTATGCATTTTAGACCTAAACTAAATTGTCTGTAAACGTAAATCTAGCTTTCCTGCATTCCGACAGTCTATGGGTTCACAGGTTATGCTTATATCTTATGGTATCATCATATAACTCTGAGAATATCATTTTTCAAAAATAAGTCACACAAAATGTCAAGTCATCACAATGAGATTAAGGATCAATTGATACTACGAATCAGCCGTGCCATATTACTTTTCCACACACACCACTGTGTGTGGTAAAGGTATTGCGATCGGTCCAAAAAATTCAAAACGCCCGGAATAAGTTTTCTATGCGTTTTGAACATAGAAAAATCAATTGCAACCATTCCCGGAGCAATTTTTTGTCCGTGTGTGGTACGTTGTCCGTTGTACGCAAGAATTTGTTAACACGTTAACTCAAAAAATTGAGATTAGAATTGATCAACAATTTACACACGCATTGAACTTTATTAGGAATAGAAACCTATTAATTTTCAGCCTAATAGGATCATTTTTTCGGGTAGCTCTAGTGAAGTCGAAACGAAAAATGGGCTGTTTTTCAATATAATTACGAAAAATTTGTATGGGGACTATGACTATTTCGCATTGGATCATTATGAAACTTTCAGAATATTATTTTTTTATAAAAAAAAACGAGTCATGCAAAATTTCAAGTCATTCCAATGAGATTTAGGACTACCCCCCTGTAAAATTTTCGATTTTCGGGGTCTTCTCGGGGCCGAAACGAAAAATTTGTATGGCGGCTATCTCAAGTTCACATTGTAACGAATTGAAACTTTCAGGATATTATTTTTTGTGAAAAGTAAGTTGAAAAGAATTTACATTGAAATGAAACTTGAATGAAAAATACGAAAAACTGAAACTTGAAAAATATTCATGTGGTCTTCTCGGATGTTTCATTCTTGTGAAAAAAAATGTTCAGTTGTGATATTGAAAAGTTTTATTCTCAGTTTCAGTAATGCGTGTATCTTTTCTATGCTTCAGACTTCCATGTTGGAAAGATTTGAGTCGTTATTTTTCTCAGGCATTCAATTGTCGGTTTCTCGGTCATTTTTGATGAAAATAACCAAACTTCCCATGGTATTGTTCATTCGAGGACACATTGGACCAAAGATCGACCAGCTCGGAAGTACCTATTCACCAGGAATCCGACCAGGTCGAGTTTGTGGAATAGGTACTTCCGAGCTGGTCGATCTTTGGTCCAATTTGTTCTAGAACTAAGAATACTAATAGGGTTTGGGGTGTTTCTTTTTCGATCAGACCATCAAAAATGTCCGAAAAATGTGTGCTAAGATTTGCCATGAACGTATGTGTTTTTGGTCCGTATTGTATTTTACATGGAAACTTTAAATGAAACTCTCGGAAACAAGCAAATACAACGGTCGAAATAGAGACATTCGATAATGTTCATTGGCATACATATTCGCCATAATTTTCTTTTATTTTCGACCCAGAAAATAGAAAATTTTGTAGTGGAGTCTGACTATATCTAGTTCACATCGTATTAAATTGAAGCTTCCAGAATAATATTTTTTTATGGAAAAAATAAGTCACACAATATCTCAAGTCATTCCGATGAGATATAGGAGTGACGTTCATAATGTATAAAATCAAAAACCTCTTTCGGAGGTAAATTCTCATTCCACAAGCGAAAACACAACATAAAATATTGATATAAAATTTTGTGCCGCAGAATACATAGAAGGCAATACAATTACTAAAAAAATGAAACGTGAACGAAAAGAATTTATTGATTAAAGATGTCACAAAATCGTACTTGTGCTGTGTATTTCAGTCAGTTGAAAGTGGTTAAAAGTGTGATTTTGTGAGGTTTCTTTTTTCACAATTGTTTTAATTTTTTAGCGTTAATTTGTTGTTTGTTTACTGATTGCGCTACCGTCCATCTATTCCGCGGCACAACGTTTGATATCGATAATTTTTTGTTTTGTAATCGCTTGCGGTATGAGGAATCACCTTGGAAAGACATTTTTATTTTATGTCAATTGTTTTGCTGGGATGAATTTTAGATTGGATGGCATTTACCTGACCGCTGAAAGTACATCTTTAGGCGATGAGAAGGGTGATAGCATCGTTAAAATCTTCCATCATGCTTTTCATTACATCACATTCATTCCATGTCTCGATGTTATGCTCAGAGACTATCATCCGTTTGCCAGTTGCAATGCATGTGTATTTAAAGATTTTTTTGACAAAAAAAAATTAACCTTTCCTCTTATAAGTGTGGTAAGATTCTTAAACACATTTTGCATAGAATGATACCACGGATTACCCAATTTTTTGTTTCAAAAATGTGAATTTCGTCTATTTTTAGGTGTCATATCTCGTGAACCAGATTTTTCCGAGATCTGACATACGAGTATACCGCAATTTTGTTGTCTCTTTTAGGGCTATTATAAACCAAATTTATAAAATCATTAGGCCAGTTTTCAAGATATTTGGCCAGATGTGTCTAGCAAAAGTCAACTTTTTTGGTATTTTCTCCATATCACCCTCCTCAATTGCCCAAAGTGGAAATTCCAAATTTGTATTATTCAAATGGATGCCTTGAATAGCTTTCCAACGATATCTACGATATATCTATGTTATCTGTCAGTTGATTGGTTCGGCCACAGTGGTCGTTTGAATGATGGTAAAATTTTGAAATTTGAAGGCTGATCCAAGCCAAATTGGCCATCAGATCAGGAAGGGTTGGAGCAAAAATTCGTATTTTTTGAATAGCTTTTAGCCATGGAAGTTTCAGATGAATATATTTATGGTACTCTCCTGTCAAACAAACAAACAAAGATATTGTAAAAAATCATCATCATGTGAGTTTTAAGGAGTAAAATAGAAACTGTCATAAATTTGGAACGGCTTTATCGTGTTTGCGTCACTCGTGTGGACTGCTGCACATCGTGAAATATGAGGTACTTTTTCATAGTGCCTTTTCATATTCACTATTTTCGCTATAGTGGCAATGCATTTCCCAATATTCTCTACTGATTCACACTATCGTAGTTACCGTTCATATGTTCAATACAGTATTGCCTTATTATATAAATTTTTACTTCTCCGCACACACCACTGCGTGTGGTCAAAGTATTGCAGTCGGTCCAAAAAATTCAAAACGCCCGGAATAAGTTTTCTATGCGTTTTGAACATAGAAAAATCGATTGCAACCATTCCCGGAGCAATTTTTTGTCTGTGTGTGGTACGTTGTCCGTTGTCCGTTGTCCGCTGTACGTTGTACGCAAAAATTTGTTAACACGATAACTCAAAAAATTGAGATTAGAATTGATCAACAATTTACACACGCATTGAACTTTATTAGGAATAGAAACCTATTAATTTTCAGCTTAATAGGATCATTTTTTCGGGTAGCTCTAGTGGAGTCGAATCAATAAATGAGCTGTTTTTCAATATAGTTAAGAAACATTTGTATGGGGACTATGTCTAGTTCGCATTGTATCATAATGAAACTTTCAGAATATTATTTAGGAATATGGAAGAAGTAAGAAAATAAGTCATACAAAATTTAAAGTCATTCCGATGAGATTTAGGACTACCTCCCCTGTAAAATTTTCGATTTTCGGGGTCTTTTCGGGGTCGAAACGAAAAATTTGTATGGCGACTATCTCAAGTTCACATTGTAACGAATTGAAACTTTCAGGATATTATTTTTTTAAGAAAGTTAAATTACATGATTTGTAATGACTTGAAATTCGATCTCAACGTAATGATTTGAAATTTTCTGTGATTTATCCTCAAATGATTCGATAAGAAATGAACATAAATCCAATACAAATGAGTAGCAATAAATGAAAAACGCATAAACCCGAACAATTTCGGGAAATGTGCGGAATAGTTAGTTTAAAGTACGTAAGACCATTACCATTTATATCAGTGTTATTAACTCGATGCACGAAAATCATGCATAATCTATTAGAAGTAACGATCAAACGGAAGAGAGCGAACGATCAATAGCTTGAGTTTTCTATTTGTTTTCGAGAAAAGGTTCAAATCGCAAAAGAAATATGATGAAATAACAAATTATTTCTTTTCAGTTTTTGTTATTGTTTCCTTATTATGCGATGGCATAACGTTGACCTTCGTTTCCACTGTTCCGAGCAATTTAGTCGACCAATTCGGTCTTAATATTGTATAAACATTTCAAGCCTACTAATTTATCGCATAAAGTGCACTATTTGACAACATATAGGTTAATATTTGAAGGTTAATATCGGTCATAAAAACAGTCACAGCTGCGGCAACAGGTTAAATGATGGCAGGCGAGCGAGGGAGTGAAGGAGCGAGCAGGATAAAACTTTTAGAATAGTTAGAATGTGCTTTGCTCAGAGTGTGTATATGTACACAAAATATCCGTAATAATAATTCAGTTGAAGGCGTTGGTTAGCAGTTGCCCATAGTTTTTGAAATACGGTGAATATTAAGTAGCTGTTGTTCCTTCCTTATATTTGTTTATGCATGTGCAAAATGTGTGCAGTGAACGTCGCGCATGTTCGCTTACTTGATTGCCGCACATAGTATACGTAGTTGTTCAAAGGATGACTCAACTCAAATTGATGAGTAGTCTATGCAGGATTTCTCCTGAGCATTTTTTCTTCCGAATTTTCACAATTTGAAAGCGTCATTGATTGTTCGTCAAATTGATAATAATGTACTAGTAAATGGTCTTACGTACGTAAAACTAACTTTTCTGCGCATTTCCACGGGTTTACGGGTTTTACATTGATTGCTACGCATTTGTACTGGAATTATGTTCATTTCTTATCGAATCATTTGAGGATAAATCGCAGACAATTTCAAGTCATTACGATGAGATCGAGTTTCAAGTCATTACAATCATGTAATTTAAATTTAAATTTTAATAAAAAAAAAAAATAACAAATAAACATCTCAGTTTCTAATTTTTACTTCAGCAATCGTTCGCTGCTTTTGAATTGGTAATAACAATAACGAATTAGTTCACTTTGATCTGAACTATTTATATTAATTCATGCCAACGATGAATATGATTCCCCATTTATGTTTTGTATGAATTTTGTTAAAAAGTAAATGAGCATTCAAATTGATGTAAAAAGACAGATTAGAAAATAAAAAATACTTTGTCCAATTTAATGACAACATTTGAATTTTGACCCCAAAAATTGGAAATTTTGTTGGGGAGGTAGTCCTAAAATTCATCGGAATGATTTGAAACTTGCGGAAAAAATCTACATATATTTCATGCATAATTGAAAGAACCGGTAGAAGCAGCATTCGGGCCAAACAGAATTGAATCGATGGGCTTATTTGATATTCTTGAGAGCGTGGTGTTTTGATCTAAATAAGATACCCAGATAATAATATTAATACCAATTCGTTTATTTGCTTGTCAATTATCGTGACGATTATGATGTCTCCCTGTTTATTTTTTTTCCTCTTCGTCCTAAAATTAGCGTAAAATATATACATATAACAGCCTTGGGTAATTGATGATCAAGAGTGCGACATGATAGTATGGCTGTTGCATGAAAATTAAAGATAAATATGTTGTTTTCTGTAGTAACAGAATAGTTTCGTTGTCTTGTTCTTCAAACATGATATGACACGCTTTCAATTACTGCGATCCAAAAGTGTCATGCAGTGTGTCCATAAATGTATATCTTGTATCAAGAAAAAACATTAAATTCCGAATACACAAAAGCTTAAAGCCGGGACAAAGCATTTTCGATTCAGATCAAGTTTTAGGCATGACAACCAAAAAACTCCATCATTTTCACAACAATTTAATGGCGGTGGGAGAGAAAGAATATTTTCCATGACATAACATTTTTACACATAATAACTGGCGAAGCAAATGAAAGAAACCAGCAAACAACAATCAAATAAAATGTCGAAAATATTGGAAACGTCGAAACAAACAATGGAAAGAGTGAGAGAAAGAGCATGAAGTGGACCCTTATGTAATATCATTCATTGTAGCGTATCTATCTGTGTGTACGCGATATACACATAATATAGGCAAACGTCGTATTTTCCCTAATTTTATCATAGCAACTGACGCCAGCCAGTTTTACTGCTCAAGATTTTATTGGGTTTATGTTGCTTTTTCTGGTGGCGATCAAGAAAGGAAATTTCACTTGACAGCTCCGTTCACTTGTATCATTTCTTTCGCCATTTCGCAAGCATTCCATCGCCATAAACTCATCCTTTTTCGCTTGAGATTCATTTGGTGGGGTTAATGGAGAAAAATTTTCGCAGAAATAATCCAGTGTGAACAACACAAACAGATATGAATGGAAGCAATCGAATGATGGAAGTGATATGACAGCATGAAGTCGTATGGTTTATGTATGAATAATAACCATGAATGTGGCAAAGTTACCAAAAGCAAGAGAGAGAAAAAATGCAAGGCATCAGCGTGTTTGCCAGCAGTTCTCAATGTAGCCGCGATTATTTTTGAAACAATAAATTTGACGCTGATTGTATGTGTACGCACACGATTTGGCACGTCAATATGTGCACCCAACCAGCAATTGTAATTGAATGATTGTCTTTCATTGAGATTAAGACGTCGCTGCCGCTGTCACCGCCGGTATTACCAAAAGTAGAAACATTTTTTATGATTGGAGAATTACAAAGCGTAGATTTATAAATAGCCGCTTGTCGAAATATTTCATCTTTTTTCCGGATCCATAAATCATTTGAGTGTTATTAAATTATCAGTATGCATGCGCACATAAGAATGACCAATAAAGATATATATCGATTTCACACAATCGTTGATGCAAATTTGCACCGGAGCTCGCATTTCAATTTTGTTGACGGAAATTTCATATTTTCGCCCCATTTCTGCAGATTTGTGCTTGCAGATCAATGTGAAATATTTGTTGGTCTGAAATTGAATCATTGCGAAAACTTTGTTATGTAACTGAATCGATATTGACCGCCGCGCGAGCGCACGGTTTTCATAACCATTTGTGGGTCGAAATGAGAAAGGTTAAGAGCGAGTGGTAGAAAAAATCCGATTCAAATGGTGCAAACATTCGTTGTCGTAAGCAAATTTCGTCTATACATAAAATAGTCGAAAATGATTTTGATAAAGGTTGATAACATGTCATTTTTTGTTGCATGTGTATATGGTGTAGAGAAGCCGAACCCAATTCAACAATGATTTCTTAATTTGGGGATTTAAAAAACATAATAATGCAATCAAAATACAGCCATCGGTGTAGATAAACGCAAGCAGAGAGAGAACAGGCTGATGTGTTCGCAAATGTTAGTCTAGGATATTATTTTCAAGACTATTTATTATCATCGTCAAGCATATAAGATAATGGTATTGAGAAATGATGTATCCAAAATACCACACAGTTCCCTAATGCGGAAAAAAACGATTTATTTGGGAAATATTCGATATATTTTGGCATGGCAAGAGCGAAAAAAAGTTATTGATTTTCATTTATGACGTGTGAGAATGCTCTGATCGCAATTACAACATTTCAATTGCCAATTGTCTTTATTTTTACTTTTCCGCACACCGGCAATAAGTCATACAAAATATAAAGTCATTTAGTCATTTCGATGGGACGACTAGCTCCCATGCAACATTTTCGATTTTCAAGGAACATCGTTTCGTTATGAAAATTCTCATCCTTTGCATAAATAATTAGTCGCACACAATTTCAAGACAATCCGATGAGATTTGGGGAGCATTTATATGGCAGCTACGTTGTTTGCCGCTAAAAAAACAGCAAAGTGATGTTTTTCTTTTTTTGATGTGAAACAAGTGCCAAAATACGTTCCCTAAAGATTTCGTCAACATTGATTAACGTTGATATGTCCACTGTTCAATAGAGTATATTTCGGTCTTTTCAATAGGTAAATTTTCATTTGAATATATGACTGAGATAGAATAACAATTTCTTCTCACAAAAGAGAAAATAAATGTGAACTACATATAATTGCCAAGAAAAGTGGACTATAGAAAAATTGCCAGTAAAAGTGAACAAATAAAAAGTTACAATAAAAGTGAATTATAAATTAAATTTTCAATATTTGTTTCGTGCGCGTGTTTTGCTCAAGTGGTAAGAGTTAGGCTTGAACAATGTTCTATAGAGTCATAAAGGATATTCTTTAGCTAACTTTCCAGAACATTGTTCAAGCCTCACTTCTACCACTTAAGCCAAAAAACGTGTTCGAAAATATTATTGAAAATTTAATTTATAGCTCGCTTTTATTGGCAGTTTTTAGGTAGTTCACTTTTATTTTCTATTTTGCGAGAAGAACTTTTTATTCTATCCTAGTCATATGGAATGTGGTGAAGAGACTAAAAAATTAAATAGTATTAAATCGTATAATGTAAAATACTGAAAATTGAATTTCAGCAGTGAACACCGCACAGACTACAACGTCTGCCCCTTAGGTGTAGTGCTTATTCAAGTCCTCCTTTTTCGTTTGTTCGCTGTCTCGAATAGACTTCATCGCGAATACATCTCCAATCAACTAAGTAGATTTTTATCATTTTCGTGCGTTTATTTCATTTGTTCTCTCTACCTCCCCTCCCTCCCTCTATCTATTATTCATTCTGGCTTTTATTGTGTACACTTTTGTTTAAAGTTCTTTCATTTTGGACAATGACAAAGCTCATTTCTAGAGATGTCTATCATGGTAGCTTTTATTATAGGTTTCAATTTTAGCAACTCATTCAATTCTATTGACTCGTTTTTACCAAATAAATGTCGGCAGCTCAGAGACCATTTTCAGATGGCCGCATGTAGCAATAATGTGGCACTTTCAGTCACGGATCCTTATGTGATTTAGTTGTCACACATTCGGATGCTAATGACATTGCTTCAAAAAGATAAATTGGGGCTCTATTAAAATATGAGTCGATATCACTTCCGTTCGAATTATTTATCGATCCTGTCTACATATTTTCATCGGTCGATTTTTCGCTTCTTTCAATTCACTCTGATTTTTCTGTTTGGGACAGACGTCATTCAAAACTACGCATGTCACAAACACCCTGTTGACATAGTTTTGAGATCATGGAATTTTCTTCTCGTTTACGATGGTACTTTGCCTAGAAACAACAATAAATTTTTCCAGTTAAGTCAACAAGGATTTTATTTCGATACAATGTGATATTTTCATCTGAACAACTTTGATCTGAATAAGTTATACGCTGAATCAAATGCTGTTGTGATTTTGTTCGTAAAACTCTAAATGGTTGAAAATCAAATGCTATCTCGTATATTTCTTAGAGAATGACACGCAGGCTCTCACAATATACCACACCAAGTCTATCAAAAGTTAAGCATAGTTTTAATGGGGTATTAAGAAATCGATAAATGGATGGAATAACTCGTAAATTTGAGATTGGTACCACTCCATTCCTTTAAATACAGCTCTCAGAATTTCTTATCTCTACCTCTTGGAGAAAATTACACCAAATAAGTATTAATTGTCTAGATTTCAATATTCATCATATTTCTATTTCTAACTTACCATATAAATACGATTATTAAATGTTAGAACAATTTAAAGTGTTTTAGTATTATTTTCGTTGGAACAGAAGCGTATATATTTATAGACACACATTTTACTCGAAGCATATTAAATAATTCCTTCACCTGAAATTAAATCGTCCGAACATTGGGAATCATTTTGTTAGTTCCTATCAAGTCCCCATCAAATATTATATTGACCAGCTGAGTAATCTAGCTCGGACAAAAACCGAATGCGTGCATTGTTTACACGAGAAATCAATTTATCGTGTGTGATTGTCAATTTCGTTTAGGGGAGCATTCTGATTCACCCGCAATGTAAATGTTATTGTCTTCGTTTGATGTGCCAACTCTATTCATAATATTTCATCGATGCATTGCCTATCTTGTCGCTTGCGCTTGTCTTCTAATTTTATGTAAAAGCTTGTCAGCATATACATTGACGATTTGAAATAACGGATATTTGCACCAATCACAACACCACTATCACCATCATCATTGTCACTCTCTTCCAAACAATGAGTGTGTAACAGCAGTTGCCCACGCCACACGTTCTTTAATGTTTACGGCAAACCGAAAGTAAGTGAGAGATGTTCTTTTTGAAACGCAATGCTTTTTGTTTAGCTAACCCGAGATAGAACAGTTTCTCCCTCACTCACTCACTCGTAAATGCTGATGTCATGTCGTTTAACTGGACTCGTCATTCCCTTATCATTGTTCTAAAATGCCTTGGCTTTTTGTCACTTGGTTACATCTATGAAACACACTAATTTTTCTACTAAAGGCAAATGAGTGAGAGACAGAGTGAAAACCAACGGTCTGTGGCAATGGAAGGGTGTTCATGTTCATATTTCAATCAATTTGTATGAATACTATCAATGATAAAATACAAAACCAACGCATTGAAAACACACATCGGCTTTAGAGCAGCAGCAGCAGAGCTGTAGTGCAAGATGCTCTAGAGAAAAGGATAGAAAATATCCATTGCATAATTGGTTACTGGCTCAACAATAAGTTTGGAAAGGACGCAAAAGGTCATTTGACTCCAATGTCCGAGACATGAACACAAAAAATATTTCATATCCTATAAATTGAACACATACCCATTGGACGCGTTGCGTCGTTCATTATTCGTCTATCCATTTGGGGATGGCGGTGGCAAAGAAACCACAGTATACTGTGTTGTGATGTTCTGCTTTTGTTGTTGGTGCTGGGAGTGGTGTCACTGTCGGTATATTTCTTTGGACCAAAGAGTGCTATTGTATCTTTCAGAGCAATTACATGGTGTATTTGTTGTTATTGAATTTTATATCCTATCTATTGTGTGTTGCGTTGCTTCATGCAAAAATGAAAAGGAAATTTAAGCATTCATCAGTTTTTCTGATCCAGATTGCTGATGTGTCGTAACGTTGGGAGGTAAGCGAAGGCAAGAGATCCACTTTGCGTATGTGAGTGGGAGAATGGAGCACGCAAAGACATGTATGCGAACGATTAATAAAATATCACCAAATACTCATTCATGACGGCGATATCTGACTCTGGAATTTTTGCCATTCAAACGATTTCAGCTCCACACATTTTTCCTTCATTATTTTTTCCTTAATTTCTCTCTCTCTCTCTTTCACTCTCTCTCGCTCATCTTACATTTCCCGAGTGAATTTCACAAAATTGGTCATCACGGTATGTACATCTTTTGAGAAATTGTGTTTGTACGTTTTCATGAACTGACTTTTATATGCATTCATATAACGCAGACACTTTCTCCCAATTTCGGAGCTTACACAATGAACAATGAGAATACATACATTGAATTCACTTACTGAATAAATAAACATCCGTCCAATAAACTCTTCATTTGTAGAGTGAGAAGAAACGAGCGAGAAACACACACAGAGAGAGAGACTCATGCTACGATTGCTATCACCGTCCAAAATTATTGGGATATATGTGTAACAACAACATAAGCCATATATTTTGGTTATTGAATTGCAATCAATAGAAATCCGGTTGGTTTTATTCTCAGCACGTTATATCGACCATATAATTTCGTCTCGAATCAATCAATTCCTATGTATTCAATTCACTTATGCTTTTCTATTTGGACATTGTAAGTTTCAGTCCATTGAATTTGTTACTGAATTACTTCTTCGTCTGTCTCTCTCTCTCTCTATCTCTCTCTCTCCCTCTCTCTCTGACTCGATTCATTTTTATTTCATTGATCAATGTCTGTTAAGCGATAGTCGAAGTATTAGCATTTTATCTGGAATGAATTATATGCACCGTGCGAAAGCAAAGCGTATATACTATCTATAGCCTATATAGCTTTAATAACTGAATTGTAATTGTTCCTCTCATGATTTCCACGCTGATTTGATTAGATTGTATAACTTCTACTACATCTTGTAGTGTGGCTTCTTGTGTGAATTGCAAGTTCTGCTGATGTGCTGAGTTAATTCGGCAAAAAATTAAATCAACTCGATGAATGCGAAGTATGATTGTTATTTGACCCACAAAAAACCAAACAAAAGTTAACCAAAATGGAATGCAATATCGGTTAATTGTAATAGCGAGAAAAAAAATCGTTTATTAATTACTGAATGAAGTAGTGCTAATTTCACTGTTATGGAAAACATGATATGGCCTAACGATTAGTATTCAATATTATACCTACCCTGATAGAGCCCAGATCTGTCTCTCTTTCTCTCTCTCTCTCGTTAACGCTCCCCACATTTTTTATGTCGTTATTCATGAACTGAACATAATATTTGGATTTTTGTTATTCCGACAAACGCAAACCGAGTGTAAAGTTCATAGTAACTAGCCCAAAATGGTTTTTAATGCCCTAACAATATTGAAACGTATGCAATTTTCGTTGAGCATTTATATTTGGGTCATAAGTTATAACACAAATTTGCTACCGCTGGCATATTCATATGTTATTTTTGGGTGTACAAATTGTTTTGACTGAAAGTTATGGTAAAATTAGAGCAAAGCTACTAGCAAAAATGAAAACAAAATAATGAATTGCGAATCCGATTGCGAAATCGGATTGATTGAATGTTGTTGCATCACACACACACACACCACACAACATCTGTAATGCAGTTTTGAAATATCAGAAATATTTTCCGTATTTTTTGTTTATTTGGTGGCTCACTTATTATTTAAAAATATTCGACCTCAATAAATAGCATACTCGAGAAATCATTTTCGAGCGAATTTTTCGCATTCCTAAATGGTGTAGCAAAGTTGATATATACATGTCCAGCATGTTAGCGGCGCTTCTTCTATATTTTTGGATAAATTTCAATGTTTATAAGCTATATTATAATGCATGTATCTTTCATTCTAAATCAATGTTATATGCATATTTAATGCAGTCAGCAAGACAGGCAAATAGCTGCTGTTCCGTAGACACATACGCGCACTTACAAAAGACTTTTCTGACTCATATCCATTAAATTCCTAGTCAAATTTGAATTTCTAAATGCCGGATGGCATAGATCCAAAAGTCAGCAGCGAAGATGGATATAAAATATTTAAAATAATCGATTGATGGCTGAGTTATTTATACACGGAACAGAATTCAAATGGATGAGCTTTTTGAATGTACAATCCCAACCGAAATTCGATAGACTGCAAACAATATCTGCTACGAATAATAGAGCATTTTTTTCTTCGCACTGACGTCATCTTTTATAGAGGGAAGAAATAACGTTATAATTGTCTCATCGTAAAATTGAAGAACGAGAGCAAAGAGGAAATGAATCTCATATCGAATAAGAATGTCATTTCCAAATTTGGAAAATATCAACATTCCCACACTCAGCCCGATAGACACGTTTTATCATTCTTCAAATATATATTCACCCAAAATACAAACATACACTCGCAAATATATATACCTACTATTTAATTTATCGGCTATGTAACGATTTTGGCATTTTAATTGCATTATATACATTCCGTCTGTCCTTTTTGCTCTCTGCATACCCATGATCAACGAATTTCTGTCTGTTTATACATACTTGATGAAATATATTGTGGCTCATTCAGTAGTCTTGTTTCATTTCGTATTTCTATGTATATTATCTGGCTTGGAATATCCAATTCGATAAGCCGATGTGAGTGACATTTCATGTGAGTGCGTTTTCCGATAATGTGCCAAGCCCCACAGACAGTTTAGTGCTCCTGAATGTTAAATTATACTTAAAGCAACTCTGAAACTACCTTGTTGTTGAAAATTCTACTATAAAGTTCCATATTTGCCTTATCGGTATTTCTACCCCATTCTCTCTTGCTCACTTGATCTGTATGTTTTTGTCTTGAAAATAGTTAATTGAATTGATAATGCTTGCGGAATTGAGTTTAAAGTGTTTCATTCGCTTGTTGACAATATCTTTTATGTTGCCCAAATAGAATGTTGTCGATCGATTATTATTATTGCCGTCGATTGCATTGCCGCTCAATCTTTGACACTGTATCGTTTGATACGTGCACGAGATTCATGAACGAATAGATAATTTGCATCTAACTCAATTATCGTATCTCTCCCTTGCATTGGCAGCTATTGTGAACACATCATGAAAATTAATCGATGCAATCGATTGTCCAATTGTGTTGTTATTTTCGTAGACCATTTATATCGGAAGGAAGTCCAGAGCAAATCAACGAGACAACTTGTACAAATCTTCACTGCTAGAAGCTTTTGACATTTTTATGGTGGTATTATCGGTAAAATATGAATTTCACGAAGCATCCGTGGCACTAGCTGTCAGCGCACAAATACGTCAACATTTATCAAATTTCTTTTGTTTAAAATCATAAAATGGGCGGCACACAAACTTTGTGGGCAATGCTGGATCACATCGACCAAAATTTGATAATTTTTTACGTGCCCAAAAAATTCCAAAATCGATCGATTGTCAAGACATATGTTTCAATTCTTCACATTTTTGTCGTTTTCGTTGTACTGATCGGCCAAACATTGGAAGTGAAGCATGTTTTCAAAAAATGACTAAAATGGATCGATGTAGGCATTTTTGAACTGTACATAATTTGTACGCAATTCTAGAATAATTTTTACGTTTTTTTTACTGTTTTAACCATTTCGAATAAGATAATATGAGTTTTCGAAGTTTCAGAATTGATCATACGTGTATTTTCACTTTAAATTCAGACTCATCGCCGAAACCTACACGTATAACATAATTGCATTTTTAGTTTTAAGAAATAAAAAAAAATTATACTCCTATGGGCTAAAATGTGATATGGCGGTTTCAACACTAATTTTGAAGAGAATCCAAATTCTTTTTTTATAGAAAAATTTTACATAATTTGCACGTAATTTTATGGATCTTAAGATGTTTGAAAATATCATCGAAGAAAAAATTTGTGTTTATAATAGCATCAAAAGGGTGTTATAGCAAATGTTTATGGCTTTTACGAAATTATGTATGCTTGTTTGTCATTGTTTTAAGCGAGCACAAATAGTTAAGCGAGAGCGTGTGTGGCCATTTGCAAAAGAATAAATGTGAATTTGATTTTCTTCATTCTTTTTCATTGTTTTTTATCTTCTTATCGGTGGTCCAGATATTGAATCAGCCATTAACGTAATGTTATTCTAACGCCGAATTGGCCCCAAAAATACTGCAGCACACCTCACTCCAACGTTGCCTATCTCGCTCATTCTGTGCATTTTGAATAAAAACCGCCTCTGATTCCTGATATTAGGTTTTCACCCATATATTTTTCGTATGTTTCTATAAATTACGGTAAAAAAACTGAGTGTGTGGAACGGCTGTCGCATCCAATGTTCAATTTTAAACATGAATAATATAGCGACATTATCATGATCGAATTATTCCTATATTTTCTATGCTACTGCTGTGAAATCAAAGTGTTGTGGATAAACCCGTACAAAGTATTCAAACTGCACAAATAAAATTAAATGAGACAGTTGTCTTTTTAGTTTGCGATTTTTTCATTCGTTCTGTCGCTCTGGATATACCTGGTATGCCTTTTTATGTAATTATCCAATAAATCTCATGCGAACTGACATTACATGTGGGCGAGCGCGAGCAAATTGATGCTTCTTCATTTGTCTCAGACGGATTTCATCGCTCTCAATTTGTGAAGCAGCTAATATTTTAACACGTTTCATATTTGAGCTATCGGCTTCAGTCATGGTGCTTGAATATTGGCTAACCAAATTTAATGAATTAAGAGATGGTGTCTTTTTCTACATTTACTGCCTTTTGCCGTTGCAGATGCTTTAGCTGCCATCGAATGATGGGCACGTTTAAGATTTGTGTTGATTTTTCCTGAACAAAAAGGTTGGAGCAAATATTGAAAAAACTGGCAAGATTGAAAAATCGAGAACGAACTTCCGATGCATCGTGCCTATTTTTTGCCCGCGTCGTGACACCATCTCGCCGAAGAAAAAGCGAAATGGACGATGAAAATCGTTTAAATAGCATAAAAAATCAATTTTAAATTCTTAAATGTTTTTTGCATCGTTTTCATAATTGTAGTGTTGTTGCTGAATGTTCCTATTTTTTGCCCTGACTTGTCTTCGTTTTTCAGGAGAAATGTTTTGTTCATTATTCCAGCTAATGGAAATGTGAGATACATAGTCAAGCGAAGCAAAGGGAAGGGAAGATTTTATCGAAACAATTGAGTTGGTCCATGTTGAAGCGCGAAGAAAAAGCAAAAGCGAAATATCAAACAATAATGAATCTTCCGTCTGCCCCCGAATCAGCTCTAAACCAAGTCCTTTCCAACACGGACATCGTTAAAATCGTATCGGTCGGTACACTCTAAAGAAATATAGCATTTCATCATACTATGAATTGGATTGTATAGTGTCATATCTGTACGGCAGATGAAAATCATTCTTCCATTTGATTTTTCGGGTTGTGCCTTATACCCCGGAGTTATGTATGCATCTTTGGAATGTCATACGTCTTATTCTAAAAATCTAATGATAAAATGACTTTTATCTGCCGTAAAGATGTGTCACTGTTAATCAGATTTTTAATACAATGGTACACCGCGTAAAGGGTGATTTTTTAAGTGGTTTCTTTTTGAAAATCGAAAAAAACGCAAAAAATTTCGAAAAGTGAATCAAATCTTTATTGAAATCGATAAATTGGTTCTTGCCATTTACTTTTTGAAAATAATTTCATGCCCCACAAAAAATAATCCAGGGGCGTTAAATCGCACGATCTGGCCGGCCAATGAACGGGGCCGAAACGAGAGATGAACTGTTCGCCGAACTTACGGCGCAGTTCGTCCATGGATGGACCCGCTGTGTGGCTGGAGGCGCAAGCGTTGCTCGTTTGTAAGTCTTTTTATCTTGAAATTGCAAAGCATACTGAGCATTTTTGACTGTGACAGACGTCAGTTGGAATTTGACATCTGTCAAAAAATTAAACGTCAAAAAGAAGCCAGCTAAAAAATCACCCTTTATTTCTAGAGTGTAGAGAAATGCAAATACACTCGCGTTAGATAGGGCAATTTCGTATGAAATGACTCGCCATTATAATTACATAAAACATTACTCGGAGCTATATTATATTTTTAATTTGTAAGTTGGATTCTCGTTTCGTGTTTTATTTTAGACAAGAATATTCAAGTGAGAAGAATTCGCTTCTGTGCATAATAAGTGGTGCGCGCGCGCTCGTTTGTATTGTTTCAATAATTCTTCTTTCTTGAAGGTGTGCTTATAGATTATTGTGAGAAAGTTCTTTATTATCCCTTGGGTCGATTTCGCCGAAAAAATTTACTGCTAGAGCAGCAGGGTGTTGTTTACTCGGTGAAGCCAGAATAAAAGCAAATGCAAATTGCATATTGATAATTCTCAATCGAAATTTCCGTTGAAATGAACTAATTAACATTGCATGGAACACATATAAAGCATAAGCAAATGATGTTTGTCTAGATTAACTGACGAAGAAAACCAATAATCCGCAAAGGGACTTTTGTTATGTTTAATGAATAATAATTTTACAGAGGCTGTTCCATTTTATTCACTATAGTATAACAGTTTGTAGCATACTGGCAGTAGGATATTATTTCAAATAAAGTGCATGGGCAGTGTGCAACTGCATTGTGTTTCTTACACTCTCATGCACTTTATATGAAATAGTATCCTACTGCCGGTATACTACATACTGTACCACTGTATTAAAGAGAATGAAACAGTCTCTCTAAATCCAAATTTAATAACTTTGCTATTCTTCATTAAATCTGTAATCACTAGGGCAATAAGCTGTGTAAGCTGTGTAAGCTGTGTATATTTATTTCAACACCTGTATTGCCGAATACACACGCAAACACAAACAAATGCAGAGACAGTGCGGCACGTTTATGAAATTCATTGCTTTCAAACTTATAACGTCAGATGCAAAAAAAAACATGAACTCTTCATCTTGTTCGGTGAACGCATCTTTTTCCGTTATGCAAAATATGATTGCAGCAAAATTTTATGAGTAACTAAATGCTTGCAGATATGGTTTCGAGTTACTTGCGAGTTTTTTTCGCAGAGAGATATGAATATGGAAAAAGAGAGGGATCGAGCGGGTAACAAAAACCGACCATTGAAGCTTTAAAGAGGTGGAAGAAAAGGAATATATATTTATGTATTAGCTCATTTTTTAAGAGTAGCAAATGTGTCGGTTTTCGTTCCGCATATGCTTGCTCCATTCTATTAATTTGTATTTGTGCATAGAATCGGCGTCAGCTTTTTCACATTTGATACAATCAATGCAGAAGCACATTTTTCAACCGAAAATTGTTTTATCTACGATTCTATTGGAAATTGGAATATTAATTCAAAAAATATGATTGAATGAGAATGAAGCAGAAACAAAATCAAATGTATAGAATATATTAATATACAGTTTCCAAAAAAATGAAAAATGGGATTTCATTCACCAAAAACGTTTTCTATCTCTTACTTTGACACACTTTTCACGAAGAAATAACATGCACTGGTTCTTATTGCTTCAATCGCTTGTTTTAGGCAAATGTAGTGCGTTGTGAGCATTATATTTGTGTTCAATTGGTCTTTTTTATTTTTGCCCCTCAATCTATTCCTCGTTCTTTTTGAGAGAAAGTATGATAAGTTTTCGAATTCTTTAAGCTTTAGAAACACTTGACTTCCTTACATCCTTGTATGTATATACTTATGTCGTTTCTTGGTTGTTGTATTTTTTTCATCCAATAATATCGACTTTACTCGACGCACAGCGCCATTCCATTCATGCAATCGTTCCAAAATGTGTGTATACATGCATTCTCTAGCTCTTTCCACTTGAATTATTTATTACTGCTAGGTGAGCTAGCACGAAAAGACGCAACCATAAAAAGTGGCGAAAGGAAAACGATAAAGAAAGATACAATTCCAAATTAAACCTGCAACAAGTATGCAGGCCCTTATAAAAGGGAACTGCACACGAGTACTATTAAAGGATGATAATTTTACTGCTTTATTATGTGTACAAGTAGCGCATTCCGTCTTATATCCTAAGTTCCATCCCTGCATTGGAATTTCACCTAATTCTCAAGCATAATGTGTTTTAACTTTTCCGCATACACCACTCCGTGCGTGAAAATATTGCGATCGATCCAAAAAATTCAAATCGCCCGACATCAGTTTTTTTATATTTTTGGACCTAGAAAAACGATTTGTGGTCCGTTGTACTTTGTACGCAAAAAATATAAATCGATAACTCAACGAATTAAGCTTAAAATGTATTGTACAAGGACGCATAAATGGGTTTGCGAGAAAATAATATGGTTAAAATCGATATTATAGAATAATGGCAAAGTTGGTATATTTTATGTAGTCGCGGGAAAATGTATTAAGAATTTATGTAATTGACATATTTTCCTTCAATGAGAAGTTGTTTCCCAATTTTATATTTCTGTGAACAATTACAGTGTTATGTTCAACGTAAATGCCAAGTGAATTTGAATCTTATTGCAATATATAGTAAGGTTTAGTTTTGAATAAAATAACAATATTCTCACGCAAAATCTTCAAATCGTCTCTCTATCGATACTCTGAGGGATTTTAGTAAACACGTTCGTAGAAATTTAAGTAAAAAATTTGGTGCCGCTTTTCATTCCATGTTTTCAGGGTGTTTTTCAATACCAAAATATATATTTCAAAGTGAAAATCAACAAAAGGTAATAGTTTGATGAGTTAGAACTAAATACCAATGCATTCGCAAAAATAACACAGCTGATATGGTTTAAATATTCCGAAATGTTATCGTAATGATTTGATATTTGCGACTTATTTCCAAAGATACATGATTATACAATAAGAAATAATCAAAACTATAATATAAATTCGTTGTAATCAATGAAAAATCCGTAAACCCGTAGACTTTCGGGAAATATGTGGAAAAGTAAGTTTTACGAATTTAAGACTATTCGATCATTATCTTTTGCAAACTTCATTCTACTTCATAACACATTTAAAAGGAATGCGTTCTCCTTTCACATATAGATAAAAAATGAAAGAAGAAGAAATATGTCCCTTGAATTTTGAATAAGTACACTTTGAAAGAGAGCACACACACGTAAATCTTAGATTGTATTATATGTATGAAAATGTGACAGTCTGACAATCTATATCAATATTGGTTTGAAATTGTACTAGCTTCGGCGAATTCTGTCATGCTGCCATTGTGTAAAGATGCGCCAACGATTTAAAGTCAACATGCAAGAGAGCATGGAAGATTACACAGCAGTAGTACAGTTATGAACAATTCCAAACCAATACTGGTATGAATTGTTAAAATTCCATATTTTGGTACATATACAATCTAAGATTAACTTGTGTGCATCTCGTGAAAATCCATTGGTTAAGATTCTCTCATATTCTTCATCAGCTTTTGCGCATTCAATTTGCAAGTATTATCGCAACGCCCTATTCGGAGTTTTACTTCTTTAAATCATACACAATTCGTGTTGTAAAAAATCGTAATTTCCTATTCATTGAAAGAAGAATCATTAACACAGCAATCACGCAAGCATATAATTTCGAGAGGAGAAAGCAAACAAAATTATGGTGGATGGTCGGTGAGCTGTGTTGCTTAAAGTAACTCCTAGATTTCAGTTTGCAGGTATACATATATAACTTTTCCACATACACCATTGTGTTTTTTTAAAGAAATAAGGGTTTTTCTATTGCAGAAAAAACAAGATCCTGGAAGTATCATAATGATATGATGTGATATAAATATGTTTCTCAGGGTCAAAACGAGAAAAATGTATGGGCACTATTTTTATTTCACATCATAATTATTATTATGAAACTTTCAAATTCTTATTTTTGATGCAAAAGAAAATGGGTCAAATAAAATTTCGAGTCGTTTATTTTCGACTAACTCAACTACAAATTTTTTGATTTTCAATGTGAACATTCTTGTACGGAAAGTAGTTTTAATTTTTATCGGAATGTCTTGAAATTTAGTAATTCCATCTTTTCACAAAAAATATCAAGTCAGTTCAATCAGATTTGGGAATCATTTATAAGCGAGCTATGTATTTTAGAGAGAAGCAGTTACAGTGTTATATTCAACGTCAACGTGAATGTCAAGTAATAAAAACACACCATTCTCACGCATAATCTTCAAATCGTCTCTCTCGCGATACTCTGAGAAAATGTTTGTAGAGATTTTAGTAAAACTAGCCGAATGGAATTGTTGAAGAACGGCAGTGTTTACAAGCGAATACGCTTGTGTGTGTGTGTGTGCGTGCGTGCGAATAACAAAAACAACAACAGTGTATTCGATATATTGCGAGAAATGCAAAAACAAAGGCTGTATTTAAACATTTCACGATGAAGTGGAATCAAATCAGTTCTGCAACTATTTGAGATAAGAATATCAAAGCATTTTAATTTTTTGCAGTTCCGGTGCATGAATCTCCTCACCTCGGAACACGCAGCGTACTCGATTCGGTGCGTATTTCGTGAATATTCGCCAATTACGATTGCTTTGCTTCTGAAAATGACTGAATTGAAAAAATTTCTTCTTTTTTTCATCATCTGTTGTTGCAAATGTTCCGTTTCGTTGATTATGTTAATTAAAAATTGTTGCTTAAAAGGCGAGTCCTTTTTATCGTTTGTCGTGTAGTTCTTTGTAAAATTGCTGTTACTGTTGCTGCTGCTTTCGTTTATTCATTTGCTCGCTTTAATTTCGTTCAATGCCATTTATCATGCAACTTTTCTGACAAACCAACTCAAAAGCGAATAGTAGACTCTTTAATTAATATTAAGAAGTTTGCTACATACACAAACACAAGCACACCCATTTCGTGTGTGAGTGAATGTGAAAATTTGCATTTTACTGAAAACTTTTCGGACAAGCTAAATTGATGTTATTGCTCCCGTTATGAACGGTTCGCTGAATTTTACACAACGTTGATTATTTTGTTAAGTGAATGTGCTCTTGGGCGCCTAATTAACTTCATATTTGGAAATTTCGACTTTCGCCGCTAATGGGTGTCAAAAATTCTATAAGAGGGCTCAGCCGCATTCTAGTTCCAACAAATATATTTTGAAAGGAAGAGAGCATAGATGTTAATTTCTCCACTAATAAGTAGATTTTTTATTATTTTAGTAGTTTCACCGATTTTATTATTGGGAGTACAAATTGAAAACCGCGCATTTCTTTCAAAATTTCGATCTTTATTATGGAAAAATGGTTACAAATTGATTATTCAAAGTATTGTCCATCGCTAGCCACAACTTTTTCCCATCTTTCTGGCAAATTACGGATTCCGCGTCGAAAGAAATCTGTGCTTTTTTCGGCTATCCATGAATCGACCCATTTTTTGCATTCCTCGTAAGAATGGAAATGCTGTTCAGCCAGGCCATGTGTCATTGATCGGAAGAGGTGGTAATCGGAAGGGGCAATGTCTGGGCTATACGGCGGTAGGTTTTAACGACCTGAGCAACATGTGGCCGAGCGTTGTCATGTTGCAAAATAACTTTATCGTGTCTTGCGACCGTTTCCGACCGTTTTTCCTTCAGTGCTCGGCTCAAACGCATCAATTGAGTTCGGTACAATGCTCCTGTGATGGTTTCGTTTGGTTTCAACAACTCATAATAGATCACGCCGAGCTGATCCCACCAAATACACAGCATTAGCTTCGCTTCGGATTATCGTAATGAATCCACTTTTCATCACCAGTCACAATACGATGCAAAAATCCCTTCCGTTTTTGCCTTTGAAGCAGCTGTTCACAAGTGAAAAAACGGCGTTCGATGTCTCTCGGCTTCAATTCGTATGGCACCCAATTTCCTTGCTTTTGAACCATTCCCATGGCTTTTAAACGATAGGAGATGGATTGTTGTGTCACTCCCAATGATTTTGCAAGTTTTTCTTGCGTTTGACACGAGTCTTCATCGAGTAATGCTTCCAACTCCTCGTCTTCAAACTTTTTCACTTGGCCTGGACGCTCTTTGTCTTCCACATCAAAATCACCACTTTTGAACCGCGCAAACCACTCCTGGCACGTTCTAATCGACGGAGCATATTCTGGATATGCTTCGCATAACAAACGATGACTCTCGGAAGCATTTTTCTTCAGATTAAACCAATAAAGTAAAACTTCCCGCAAATGCTGTTTTGTAGGCACGTAGCTCGACATTTTCAACGCAATAATAAACTTGTGTATTCAACTGAATGATAAGTTTGACAGATCGTTTCCAATGTATTTTTTTATCCTCTTTAAGATACAATAGCTGTCAAAGTCAAAATAATGACATCTATGATAGATATGAAGTTAGTAACGAATGCGCGGTTTTCAATTTGTACTCCCAATATTTTATTAGTTAGTAGGTCTTAGTAGATTTTTATTAGAATACCAGTAGATTTATTAGTAGAATGTTAGTAGATTCTTCATTATTAGTCGCTGTTTGTAGAGTTTTCATTAGAATTTTCCTGGTTTCGTTTGTCATAAATGTTGCGTTTTTTTTGAATTTTTACAATAGCGAGAGCATCGTTAATTACAATTGCCATATCACACAAAGAATGTTGTCCAGAGATAGATCGATTTTTTCGAAGAGGATTATTTCCATTGGACTTGAACATTGTCTATTTGGGTAAATGAGTCACGATCTCTGAAGAAAAATACAATGCTGCAGAGTTTTTGCTCCAATTTTCTATTGCTTATTTTGTGTTAGCAAAGGGCCTCCTTGTTCCAAAAAGCCCAAGAGTTTGACAGATTCAAGCAGCGTTCCCGAGATATGGCCAAAAATGTGAAAAAAGTCAATTTTTGCTACTTTGCCTCATATTTCGGACCATATCTCGAAAACCGTATGAGATACCCAGGTAAATTACACGCCATCGTAAGTCTACATTTGTTAAGGCACTTAAAATTTGCGCACGGTCGCCACCTTTCCAAAACCGTTCCATTTACTTGGATATCTTATAAATAGGATTTTCGAGATATGGTCGGAAATATGAGGCAAATTAGCAAACATTGACTTGTACTTTTTTCACATTTTGGGCCATATCTCGGGAACGCTGCTTGAATCTGTCAAACTCTTGGGCTTTTTGGAACAGGGAGGCCCTATGCTAACATAAAATAAGCAAAAGAAAATTGGAGTATGAAAAAAAAAATTTTTTGCAGCATTGTGAAATTAACTCATTTTGGACTTAAAAGTATTGTAATAAAATGCTCTTTCATCCAAATTAAGTTGGTCACTTATGCTGCGACTGTTCCTTACTCGATGAGAGGCAAACATGTACTAATGCTCCGCCCCAACAGCGTCACCATATCGAGCGTCATCTGCACCGCTACAAAGACCGACGATTGCGCCCCAAATGAATCCCCTTCTATCTCCATTGGCGGGAGGCCCTGCTCCAATGTTATACATTATAAATGAGAATCGTCCATTGCAGTAGCGCCGCGTAATGGGCGCCATGTGAAACAGGTGTCATTTGCTGCAGGAATCGTGTGTTACGAAACAAAGCTATTGCTATTTATATGTGTAAAACACACAAAATACCGGAATATCAGACATACAAATTGTTTCAATGGTTGTCGATTGAGCTTTTCAGAAATAAACTCGGTTAGAAAACACGAGCGCAAAAGGGAAAAGAACCTTTGATGTTAGCCTATAAATATTTATTAGATGAGGTGATGATGATGATGATGATGATGATTCGTGTGTGCCGTTTCAAGGATGTACTGATAGCGAAAAGTGCATGTTGCTTAAAATGCTAGAGCAATTAAACTTATTGCGGTTATTCTAATAATAATTCTAATCAGCATTGAAATCCTTGCCCTCTCTCTTTAGAATTGTTTTCCAGCTAAAATCAACTGAAATCAAGGACAGAGTTAATTTCTCGATCGGTATGGCAATATCTGCAAACACCACCATAGTTAAGCAAACACAGTAATTAAACAATTTGGGCGTTTCACTGTCATTTCATATCAAAAGTTGAACATTAATTTGTGCATTGATATAACGGAGCAATTTCAAACAACATGAGTAAAATCGTCGTATACACATACCAGCAGCCTGTAAAACCGCAATCTCTCCTACTCTATTTGCATTTGAAATGTTCAAACAACATCTTTCAATCTAACTTCTGATATGGACAGCTCCGCACATTTCCATTTTTATTCTTTTTGACAAAAACATTTCCTTTGCAAATATATTTCTTCGTTTTGGGTTTCGAGTCCTTTGATGTACAACCTAACAAACACTTAACAAGCGAAAACTGTTGACGGCTCATTTGAATACACATCCACACTTCAAAAGATTTTAAAACAAAAGATTTTAAAAACATGTTGATTCTTCTTTTCTTCTGTAGAAAATCATTATTTTCAAAACGTTTAAAGTGTAATGAGAGAGAACGAAAAAGGGAAAGAGAGATTCGAACGCAAAAGAGAGTTTTTTTCCAAAAACAATGAATTAATTCGAATAAATAAAATATCACAGAGATTGAGAGATGTTCGTACTTGAATATTCGAAGAAAATTACATTATCCATAAATATTACTCTTTCTATCTCGCTACCCCAGAGTAAAAATATGTGAATGTTCACTTAATTCGGTCATGAACGATTTCGTGCTGTAAATTTTGGAAAACATAACGCGCAAGTGTGGTGCGATGGTGCTCAACAATGAAATTGCTTCGACCAAAATAGAGAAAATTAACATGCGAACGACCAAACCATGTAAAAGTGTATTTTTAAATTGACATTTTGTGTCGGTCATATAGCAGAGCTTTCGGCTTGGATTTTCATCGAATATATAATTGAATGAAAATATTCGAGAATGTCTTCATTAAGGCGTTTGTTTTCAGTCTTTAATGATCAGTCTCGAAAAATTAAGTATGTTCCATATCTGGTTCGCGTGTTGTAACATCAAGTGTCAAATTGAATATATATAATTTAAAATCAATATTTTGGTTACACAATAACACATGAAAAGAGGATTTGTACGCTCAACAAAAAATTGCATACCTCAAACGCACAACGCTTTTAACGACAAGATTCTGCGTGAGCTGTGAGCATTTCAGGCAATTCGGCAGAAATGCATCCGACAAATGGAAATCATGTTGAAATGTACATTTTTATGTGTTTAATTTGCAAACATCTTCATTGAAATTGTTTGCGATCTGAGAAGGGGTTTCATTGTTCCGATTTGTTGATTTTTTTTTTGGGTGAAAGTGAAAATGTGATTATGCGGATACAGCATAAATTTCGAGTGGCCTTGGAATTTGCTTTTATATCTCAATCGATTCAACTAGCAGTTTCGTTATGCGCACGCATTTTTCTTACCATTCACTTGCTTAACACATCGTGGAAGTCCCCGTTTTCAATTTTAAGTATCTTCGACTGACTACATTTTCTGCGGTGCCCGAGAATAAAATAATAATTTGAATGTTAATGTTTGGTATGCGCATATATAAAAAATGTGACACAAAGTTATGCGTATTCCTGTCTCCGTTCGAATTATTTGTTTGAGCAAATTTGAAAATAAATAAATGGTCTTACGTACGTAAAACTAACTTTCCCGCACATTTCATTGATTGCTACGCATTTGTATTGGATTTAATGTTTTTTTCTTATCGATTCATCATGCAACTTTGAGAATAAATCACAGAAAATTTCAAGTCATTACGATGAGATCAAATTTCAAGTCATTACGCATCATGTAATTTAAATTTAAATTTTAATAAAAAAAAACGAATAAAGATCTCAGTTTCTAATTTTTACTTCAACGAACATTCGCTGGTTTTGAATTGGTAATAATAATTACGAATTAGTTCACTCTGATCTGAACTTTTAATTCATGCCAACGATAGATATGATTCCACATTTATGTTATGTATAACTTTCGTTAAAAAATTAATGAGCATTCAAAATGATATAAAACCACAGATTGGAAAAACACAAATCCACATTGCACACATCCAATTTAATGACAAAATTTGAATTTTAACCACGAAAATTGAAAATGTTGGAGATGAGGTAGTCTTAACCCTCATCAGAATGACTTGAAATTTTGCGTGACTTATTTATTTCATAAAAAAATGATATCCTGAAAGTTTCAATAGGATAAAATGTGAACTTAAGATATTCGTCATACACATTTTCAGATTTGACATTCAAAAGACCCCGGAAATCGAAAATGTTGCACGGGAGATAGTCCTAAATCTTATCGGAATGACTTAAAATTTTGCATAACTTCTTTTGTTTATAAAAAAAAATATTCTGAAAGTTTCATTATGATACAATGCGAAATAGTCATAGTCCCCATACAAATTTTTCGTAATTATATTGAAAAACAGCCCATTTTTTGATTCCACTCCACTAGAGCTACCCGAAAATTAACAGGTTTCTATTCCTAATGAAGACAAATGTGTGTGTAAATTTTTGTTCAATTCTAAAATCAATTTTTTGAGTTATCGTGTTAACAAATTTTTGCGTACAACGTACCACACACGGACAAAAAATTGCTCCGGGAATGGTTGCAATCGTTTTTTATAGGTTCAGAACGCATAGAAAACTTATTCCGAGCGTTTTGAACCGATCGCAATACCTTCACCACACACAGTGGTACGTGCGGAATAGTAAAAACGAACGCAATATGAAAAAATAAAGAAGTAAAAAATCTTATATCATGGAAGGTGATCCATTTGAACATGTAAATCTGCTCGAAACATGTAACGTATCGTGATTTGAGCACATATATGTGTGAAGTCGTCATGATAGATGCGTGTCTGATGGCATTTTTACTTCATCTGACATTTTTCATATTTTTATTGAGGTAAAACGCAATTTGGCTTGTCTTGTGATTTCTGAGGATTTTTTTCTTTTTTGATTGAGCCTGCTGTTTTT